>CM038679.1:354184712-354651976 GCA_021605205.1 Aegilops longissima
AGGTCTTGATCTGCCGGGTTAGCCTCTGCCATGAGCACAGCCAATGCATCAAATAGTTCTGATAAAACTTGAGCCGGCAGGTGCACAGGGCCTCCTGCCCCGGCTGCCATCGCCGTTGTCGAACCGGCGACCATTGTCGCGGCGGTTGAAGAGTGAAGCGTTGCTTGTGTACCGGCCATGAATATTCCAACCCGGTTGGGCAGATCAAAGGGGTCCGGAATACTGTCACCGTCGGAACAGCCCCCAATCTGGCCATCTTGCAGCTGGTACAGAGATTCAGTTTCTCCAGTCGACGACTCGTCATCCGAGTAAACAACGGTTTCGCCACCAGATGCCGATCCGTCCTCGTAGTTTCCTCCGTGGATGACTCCCACGAAAGCACGCTTGACAGCCGGTTTAGCCAGGGTAGGTTTCGCGCGCTGAGCCGTCTCGACGAGGTCGGTGCAGGTGTCCGGCTCAGGCCCTGGCTCACCGATCTTGCCAATGAACACGTGTATGCTACTAAAGGGGACCCTGTACCAGACTCAATCGAGCCGCCTCGGGCCCCAGCCTGCATCATCGATGTAGAGCTTGCCGCGACGACTCTTGGTCATCCGCCCACAGCATAGCCTTCGAGTCCTTCGAACTTGCCCTCTAAGATCATCAAACCATCATGCGATAGCCCCACGGTGGGCGCCAACCGTGCCGTGGAATTGTCACGGCAGATGTCCTCATGAAAGGACTTAGTCGCGGGGCCATCGAACGGGTTAAATTAGAGGGGTTAAAGCGGACGCAAAGACACAAGGTTTATACTAGTTCGGCCCCTTCAATGAAGGTAAAAGCCTACGTCTAGTTTGTAATGGGATTGATGTGATCTCGGTGACTAGGGAGCAATAGCTTCGCCTAAGCCTCGAGTTGTAGTTGTCTGTCCCTAAACTGCCGCTGGGTCGTCCCCTTATATACACGGGTTGACGTCCGGCCTGTCTACAGAGTCCCGAGGCCAGCTCATACAAGTGTCCGGCTCGGTCTCTCCTTTCTCTTATCTTACAACGCAAGTTACATGGATATGGCGGTTTTACCATTATGGGCCCTAATTCGCCCCTGGGCTCCGGGCTTCTAAGCTGTAAGGCGAATCGCCACCTTCTGAGTCTTCGTGGGCTCCAATTATGGCTGAGGGTGAACCGCCCTCCGTGGCAGTTTATATTCAGAGTTACATCCCCAACAAGATCACCGCTCCACCACCTGCAGATCCGCTTCAACCGCATCAAGATCTCAACCAGTTACTCGTTCGCTTGCTCGAACCGCCGGTTCTCAAGCTGCCTTCACACCTAACACTATTTCCAAGCATCACGACACAACAGACTTGGCAAGATCAGATGAACCTCATGAACATCAACACCAAGACGGTACCTGACTGAGTCAAGTTGCAGTTGCATGCTCCTTTATATGTACTCTCATAGTTTGATGTACACTAACACTTTCCATATTTGTTGTTGAACTAGCACCACGGTGCAAGCGGAAACAGACATTAGGGATAATTCTTGACAGATTAACAAAATCTAAAGGAGGAAGAATGGAGATCCATTTTGAGGCAGGTTTAAAAAGGCCATGTGATGCTTCAGAGTCAGCCAAGTTAGTATATGAGGCAGCCATTGCTGTTAGGTGTCATGCACGTATCCTCCCAACGTGGATCCAGTACAGGAATGAGAAAGACAATACCCATTTTAACACCTTCCTTGACCATTTATCCGTAATTAATGTTATTCATCGCAATTAGTAATATTGTATTGCTCTGTCCCATACTTTCTAGCTTCCTCCTAATAAGACTCACATTCTTTTTTCAACAGATGAGGTTCAAATTGGATCCGAAAGATGATGCAACTAAACAAGCATGCACTCATGTTTTTCATGCGCTTTCATGACAAGATCGGTACCACCTTAGAAAATCTCACTTTGAAGGCAAGGCTAACAATGAAATCGCCCAAACATCTCCAAAGTGGAATATATTATAGATGAAGATGGACAGCCCTCGTTAAACACCGGTCCGATCCAAAGTATCGTAGGCTATATGTATTTGATCGACCACATATTGAACTTGTATTTATGTATGTGCCTTACAAGTGTATCTTCTTCTAGGCTAACTGTTTGAAGAACAAAACCAACCGTTCTAAAGTGAAATTCCAACAGACAACAGGATCTCGTAGCTATATTGCACACTGTGAGGCTTTGGTAAATAGCTGCTACTTCCTTCTTTTTTTTTGTGCCATACTATCGTATCTATATTGACTTGTTCCAAATACAGAGGAAAGCCCGTGCGGACCAAAAAGAACCTGAACCGAATGCAATGCAAATCTTCAAGGATTGCCACACCAGCAAGATGAAGGGCATGAGCACACCAACTCAAGCCGCTGTTGTAAGTCCTTACTCCTCCTGCCTTGAACTGATTGGTACTGTGATGTGCTCATTTAACTACTTGGTTTGCAGCCAATGTCAGTTACTCTGTTCACTTTTACACACTGTTGTCTTAATGTATCATTTCACCTTACATGGTTTAAAAGAGATGAAGGATATTCTTTTGGTCTTGATCTGTAATCTAGTTGTTATGTTCACGTGCGCACACAATGATAAAATAGGCTGTTTGTTTTATATCTGTTTGCCCATGATATGAATGATGTCATACTATGTTCATCCTACTTTAAACCATGTATCTTTATCCTTAGATGTCAACGAATGTGAGGAAATAGACACTACAGTAGGCATGCTACATGGACATATGTTCCGAAAGTGATTTTATTATGTAGTTGGCACTACAATACATGCTAATGTATTACAGTAGTTCACCAAAATAAGTTATGTATACACGTTTAACCTACTTTGTTTGTTTTTGTCTCATTAGTAACTTACCTGGTACACTAATCTACAAGTTCAAACTTTCAGGAAGCTATGGAACAAATGATTGAACAACCACAACCACATGAAAGTGACGAGGCTACTACAGGCACAATGTCACCTCTTGCTGCAAGTAAGGCCAAGATGTCTCCACTAACAGTGCAAAAAGCACCTTCCTGCGTAATTCTGGGTTGGTTGTCAAGGTAACCTCGTCCAAATCGCCTACAGAACAAAATCTTCCTGCTAGACAGAGTGATACATCTGTGCTCCAGACACAAGTCCAATCCCTAATGGACGTTCTTTCAGAAACAAGAATAGTGGTTGAGAAATGTCGTCCAGATATGAATGGTTTTGAAACCAGACTATCAGACATTCGCTTTGTTGTTCAAGAGCAATGGCGGAAAAAAGGTGGAGATCGTGCTGCTCCATCAGATTCTACAGACTGAAACATTAGCACTCAGGTCAAATGATCTGTGCTTCTATGCATCTGATGGTGCTTTTATCTGGAAGGATTGTAAACTTTATGCCTACAGGCCTTTTGTTGTATGGTTGGATGCTATTTTGTTGTGATACAACATTTATGATGCTGCCCCAGGCTGCAGTAATTACGACGCTATTTTTGTATAGTGTAGGTTTATCTTAGTAATGTATTTGGCCGAAAGCTTCGTAGCAGCCCAACATGCCAACATTCGCCGGGCCCATTCCAATTGGGCTAAAAATGATTACAGGCCGAAATTGACATGTAGCTCACTAAAAATATTTGGGCCTAAATCAGCATAAGCTTTCATATTTTTCAAGTAGGCCTGTGCCCATAGTGGGCCTTTAACAAGCCTAAACATAATAAGGGCCCTCAGTAAAAATAGGCCGTTTACAGGTGTAAATATCTCGAGCCCATAAAAAACATGGGCCTTTAATAAACCGAAAGTGAGATTGGGCCCTGATTGTGCCAAATAACCCACTGTACTTAGCAGGCCGAAATGCTGGCCAATTTACGACGCGGATCTTTGACAGGCCAAAATTCGGATGGGTCGTAAATGCGCCGACCTAATATACATGCCTTTAACAGGCCGGAACTTCGGTCAGGCTAGATTATCGTCATTTTTATGTGGGCCGTTAATGGGCCCGATATGACGTTGGGCCACATATGGCCCATTGTTTATGTCCGGCGTTAACAGGCCGAAAATGACAACAGGAAGAAAGTGGCCCAAATCTATAGTGGGCCTCTAACAGGCCGAATGTTAGACATGGCCGAATATGACCCAAATCCTTCACGGCCGTGTGACACCCCAAAATTTTAACTTTGTTTTGTTAATTAAATTTTGCCAGGAAATAAATTTTTATTTTTTGGGCTCCCTTTTGATTTTTGGACCATTTATCTCTCTAGTTATTATGGAGTTTTTCCCAAAATAAAACCTTTAAAATATGTTATTGGACTTGTTTAACCTCTCAAGGAAAACTTTTCCTTTATTAGTAGAACTAATTACATAATTAATTTGCTTGATCTTTAGTTTCTTGAAAAAAGGTTTTCCAAGATTATATGGCCATAATTGAACAACAACCATTTGATAAATTCACCTAAAATTCCAACCAAATATTGGAGATGTCTGGTGATGTTTTCAAATCACTTTTGTGCAAAGTTATAATTTATTCATGAATTATTTTGAGCTCTACATCCAATTTTCTTCTCTGGTCCAGCATTTTTGCACTGCAACTCATTTAAATACTTCTTTCTAGCCTCCACCAAAATTATGGGATGTCAGTAGGAGCATATTATTCCACTATATGCAAAAATCCAGGGATGTTATTTGAAAATTTTGAGTGAATCAGCCTCATCTTCATTCTGGTCCAACATGATGGATTGTACAGCAACCACATCCTTGCTTGCTCTTTGGCCCTTGATTCTTCCTCCTGCTTGTAGTGTACCTTGCCAAACCCCTAAGTCCAGGAGCATGCAACCATTGGAATATTTTTGGTTCATGAGATGATGCCATTTAAGTTCTGTCTAGAATTGAAATTCTGCAAAACTTGCACTAGCAAGTTTGTGCTTTTCACAAACCAACCTCACCACCCTCTTGAGCATCCAAAGAGACTTCAATCTGGAAGAATTGGCCACTCCAAGAAATGCCTAGGTGCCTGTGGCATTTTGACAAACACCCTGAGTGCAAGGCCAGATTTGGCATGATTTCATGTCTACATGGTGAACTTGGTCTCCAGACCAAACCACCTTATCCCTTGATCTTCCCTCTATCACTAACCTAGTTCTGTTGCTTGCCAACCTCACCTGAGACCTCTAGCATGCCCCGGCATTTAATCGAACACATTCCGTGCGTGCTCTGGGCGCGAGCAGAGCGCGCGTATTGCACGAGCCGACACGTCGCACCCCTGGTTTTGGCCCACTCTGTAGCGCCACGCCACACACTCCCCTTCTCACAGCAACGCACCAAGCCACCCTGGCAGCCTACAGCGCCACCGTCAGAGCCTTCGCGGCACGCCGGCGTCGCCAGCGCCCGCCTCGGTCGGTGCCGCCAAAGCCATCGGCGCCGCCACCTGCCCCTTACATCTCCAGCTCATCCGCAGCCTCGTCCCCTAGCGCCGCTGCACGCCGACATAGCTACAGAAAAGACGGTTCGCGTCGTCCTTATCACCGGCCACCTCGGAACCGACCTCCACCGCCTATATAAGGGCCCCGGAGCTCAGTCGAGTCCTGGAGGAACCTCATATGATCCCCTAGAGCTACCTTGGCCAGCAGTCGAGGAGGGGAAGGCCATCTTCCCGAGTCCGCCGGTTCGGTCGCCGCCAAGTCCCGGCCGATTCTGTCGCCACCGGTGCCTCCTCCTCTCCACTCTCTCCACCAGAGCTCTCCCTCCTCTCGTGAGTGCAGCCCCACGCCAATTTTGGTCGGAAACCATCAGTAGCCCCAAACCCACTACCCACCAATGCCTTCTCCGCCCATGGCTCGTCGCCGGGCGACTCCGTCCATGTCGGCAACCATGGCGGGTACCCACGGATTCGTCTCGACCCCCGAGCACACCCATGTCCTCAAATCACCAAGGACGCTTCTGCTTGCGGCAAATCCTCGCCGAGCTCCGCCTGCTCGGTCGGAGGGGACGAGCGCTGCGGATGGTCAAACTGACCCGATGGGCAAGCGGGCCCACCGCCGGTGACCCAGCGTCGGTTCATGCAGGAGTAAGTGGAAGCGCATTTCCCGAATGCGCCTTCGACGTGTATTTATTTTAAAGCGTTTTATTTTCTGTGTTATTTAAAAAAACAGATTTTGACCAGGACTTTGACTGGCTATAACTTTTTAAATACAACTCCAAATGAAATGATTCTTTTTCCTACCTCTCTCAAATTTGATCTAGTTTATTTTAAGATTTCTTTGATAATTTTTCAAAACAAATTTTTGTGCTGTTTTGGATTTGTGTGTTAATTCAAATTTATTTAAAATAGGACTTTGGAGAGAGAGAAGAAAACTTTCAAAAGTTTTGGAGTGCACCCTGCCTTACCACACATTGAAGGCAAGCATTCTGAACCCTGGCACAATATGTTGCATGCATTGTTTGACACGATCATGACACCACCTCATTACATGGAACTTGTTATTTTATGTGATGGTATGATCATTTGCATGCATGCTTATTTAAATTTTCCTTGCTGTTGAAAATGGACTTGCTTGGGATGATGACCATCCTCGTATGCCTTTCGTGCCTACCGGAAGGAAAATGGGAAAGTCGCTGTCTTGGGTAGACCAGAGCTTGTCCCTAGTTCCTCGTCGAGACGAGTGTGTCCGGCATGGCATGAAGAGTATGATGAGTGGTGACTCTGTCTGTTGGATGAAATATATTTGTTATACTAATCATGCAGGGAATACTTAAACCTCCTAAGTCGACCCTAGATCGAGTCTTGTTCCAGTAACCCCCATGCTTGTTTCGTACTACCACTCATCTCTACAACAAGTAGAGTACGGTTCAGTAAGTTGTCAACCTCTTTCTAGCACACACCATACAGAGAGGCCATGGTGGAAGATATCGGTTGAAGCTGGTAGGCATGCCACCTGGTCCGGGGGCATGGGTGTTTCCGGTTGAGACCGAGAGGGGAGGCCACCCCTTAGAGCGCGCGTTATAAATTTGATCCCATGCTACGCGAGGTTGCAGCCTCCCACTTAGAGTTTTGCTTAACAGTGTCATGGGTGATTCGCACACGGTAAGTTAAGCTGGTGTGTGCAAGTCATGTGTGTTTTCAATTAAAAGACCGTAGACGGAATTAGTCTCGATGGACTAAAGAAATCCGTTACTCGTGGGTAAAGAGTACACCCTCTGCAGAGATTAAACCTATTCGAATAGCCGTGTCCATGGTTAAGGAATACAGTCTGGGATGGGTCAAGTGTCGGTCTTCGGAGGAGAAACTGTTAGACCAGAACATGGATTGTGACTTGTGACTTATGATGATTACGAATATTTTATTTATGGACTAACCCCTTTATATTATTTGAAGTATTGAGTATCCTTGGAATGGTTTTACCTCCTGGATATTCGCTGTGATTATGCCCTTTATAAGCCCTTTATGTGGTGTCGCTGAGACGCCCGACTGTGGCATTTCTTTTATAAGCCCTTTATGTGGTGTCGCTGAGACGCCCGACTGTGGCATTTCTTTTATAAGCCCTTTATGTGGTGTCGCTGAGACGCCCGACTGTGGCATTTCTTTTAAAGCCCTTTATGTGGTGTCGTTGAGACGCCCGACTGTGGCATTTCTTTTATAAGCCCTTTATGTGGTGTCGCTGAGACGCCCGATTGTGGCATTTCTTTTATAAGCTCTTTATGTGGTGTCGCTGAGACGCCCGACTGTGGCATTTCTTTTAAAGCCCTTTATGTGGTGTCGCTGAGACGCCCGACTGTGGCATTTCTTTTATAAGCCCTTTATGTGGTGTCACTGAGACGCCCGACTATGGCATTTCTTTTATAAGCCCTTTATGTGGTGTCGCTGAGACGCCCGACTGTGGCATTTCTTTTATAAGCCCTTTATGTGGTGTCGCTGAGATGCCCGACTGCGACATTTCTTTTAAAGCCCTTTATGTGGTGTTGCTTAGATGCCCGACTGCGGCATTCCGTTTAAAGCCCTTTATGTGGTGTCGCTGAGACGCCCGACTGTGGCATGTTTATTATTTATTTCATAATTTTTTATACTACTATGTTATTGCATATTCATGAGTAACATGCTTGCATGCATCAGATTTTTTTTATTATCTTTTGTGACTGACGCCATGAGCATAAAATATTTTTAGCACATCATTATATTATGCCTGTGTTCCTAATGTTTGCGAGTACATTCAAAGTACTCGCTGGCTTGTCCCTGGCTATTGTCTTGGCCAGATTTCTTGCGTGGAGAGGAGCGCCAGACGACCGCCTCGAACCTCACGCGAACGGTGATAGCAGCCTCGCAAGATAGGAGTTAACCTGGTCAGCTGTTCCGTGGGAAATGGAGTTCCACTGATGATCCACAAACCGCTTCCGCCATCAACCACTAGAAACCATTTGTTGTACTCACAGGCCAGAATGGTCTTGTACCGCATATCCTGTAGTTTTGCTTGGATTTTTCTGTACCGAGTTGATGCCTCATCAGCTAACAGTAGTCCTGGGGCTGATGAGCACGACGGCCATTTTCTGGAATTTAATATCCGGAAAAACCGGTCGCGACAGACTTGGTATCAGAGCCAGGCTGACCATTGGCTAATCCTATCTGAGCCAGGTCAATAAACTTAGGCAAACCAACCCACCAAGCCATAAGTAAACCCCAGCCAAGGTTCTCACACAAGATAGCCACACAGTGACCCGACGCTTTTGGCAGTCGGTGCCCAACCTATCAACCTAGCCTATCTATCATGCACCAGTGACCAGCACCCAAGGTGTCTCATTTGCAACTGTGCGAAGGAAGAATCCGTCCCCTTTTTCTATAAAAAGGGCACGCTAGCCCCAACCCAGCACAGCACAGCATTTTCCCCAAACCAAGCCACAATGCCCGGTCCCGTCGTGCACAATGAGACCACAGCAACCAACCTTGGAGGCTTTGTGACCATACTCGCAAACCTCACCCGCCGTGCCTATGCATTAGAAGAGCCACCCGAGTATGTTGTGTACCAAGGACCCCTGAGCGGTGAGAGCCGTCAATTCTGGGCCACGGTACACATCTGCGGTAGGGGTCTAGTGCCCGAGCGCCCCTGCAGGTTCACCGGAAGAACAACTTCCTTTGAGCCACAAGCCATCCAACTAGCTGCTCGAGAGGCTATAGTTCATCTCGTGCACACATCGCCCGAGTTAACTGTCGCTCGTTCCACTACTACCCCAGGCATGAAGGGTACGTTAGACCACCCCAAGTAGCCAACGGAGATCACGAAACGGACCCTGCATTGCTGCACCTAGTGCGCTATGTAGGTGCACTAGAGGAACTGTTCGATCAAATCACCATTGATCTGATCGCAGCTCGTGGAGAGCTGGTTCGTCCAGCCCCGGCGAGAGAAGAGATCGAGCCCAACGCCGACAACCCAGTCGTCACTACTAGGAAAAGGCCTACTAATGGCGCGCCGGTTTTGCCTACTAATGGCGCACAACCGTGCGCCATTAGTAGCACGCCATTAAATTTTTACTAATGGCGCACCATCGCCGCGCCATTAGTATCAGTATACTAATGGCGCACTGGCAGGCGCCATTAGTATGTAACTCCATGCACCATTAGTATACTCCCGGGGCCATATGTAACCATGTGCTTTGTCACACTAATGGCGCACTCTGCCTTGATGCGCCATTAGTATCCTTTGGCATACTAATGGCGCACTCTGCCTTGATGCGCCATTACTATGAATATTTGGTTTTTTTTTTGCTGTTCTGATTTTTGCACAGGTTACAAAATATATTATTGGACAGAATATAGACAGCAGCACACAACAACATCAGATTCATCGAATACAATAGAAGATTAGTCTCCGAATACAATTCATCATATTAGTCTCCGAATTCAAAAGACCGAACAAAGATAAAACATTACAAGTCTCAAGACCGCGAGTATCGAGTTTGTCTTCACATTACAAGTCGATATCGATCATCTAAACTACCATCACATAAAAGAGAGTTGTGGTCATCACGATGAGCATCATCGCGATCAAACTGGTCCTCATCCGTTCCTCCAACGCCCTCCTCTCTCCCGCTAGATAGCGGCATATCTAGATTCGCCTCCGCCCTAGTGGTGTACCCTTTGTAATATTATCGCTGAACGGTGAACCTGTCTCCGACACTCCTCCCGCCGTCAGAGACTCCAGGAATCTTACCCTTGTACACGACATACGATGGCATCTCTATGCACAAGCCAAACAACAGACAATACATAAGCAATATGTAACTATGCAACAAAAGGATCGAAAGAGAAAAGTAAGACATTAATAGCACGATTCATGGTCCTACTAATAAATAGCATCGATTACATCTAAGTTGAACGACTGTCCAAACCAAAGAGACATACAAATTCATTAAAGTTTAATTACAACATGAGCTAATCAATGTTTCAGAACTACACATCACTACTTTCGACTCGACTCATCGGACAGGAGCGTGGATGAAGCCGCCGTCTGTCGTGATGGTCATGAAATCGCGGTCGTTGTCACCCCGCATTTGTAGCATTTCATCTATCTCACTGTTGGACGGTTGATATCTGACGAAGAACGGCCCCGAGGTATGAAGGAAATCTTGATGGATGATGTCCGCAAACTCCGACTGGATGCGAAAGAATTCTTGTCCGAGGTCCGCCCGGACTGCCGACAAGCTCGCGCCCAATCTTTGAGATTATCGGTAGCGTGGTTGATGATGGTCCTTACGATCGCTCGCATGTTATGGAGGGCATAGTAGGCATCCTTCGACCGCCAAAGTGCTGCTTAACACAGCAGAACTTCATATTGTGTGAGAACATGTGCTTGCTGCATTTCATTTAACTGCCCTTGTGAAGGTGCCTCCAGATTTGGCGTAGCCGGGGAGAACATCATCAAGAACTTTCTTCACATTTGTGTAGTCTATCTTGGAGTTACGGTTCGGGTCGAAATACGTGGCCATGGAATATTTTGGGCTTAAGAGGATGAGTGTGCAATGTGTGTCACTGCACAGAACACGGAATGTTAGAAAAAAAAAGAACGATCAAAATCTAAGAAATCATATGTTACGGGGCGGTTAAGGGATGACTTACTTGGGAAAGTAAGCCACAAGGAAGTTATCCTTATCTGGGTTTGCCAGAATGACGCCTTCGAGGTGTGAACTCGCAACTTGGCGGTCCCCAACGCTGTTCAAGTGCTTGGCACGCATGTAGAAGGGGTCGACTATCACGATGTCCGGGGTCTTGTCTCTAATGATCTGCATCTCCATACTCAGCGAAAACAGCTGAACGAAGGTGTAGTGCAGCGGATGAAGGTTAAACATAGCAAAGATGTCATCAAACCGCAGGACGATCGTACCCCCGATGTCGCCATACGCAAAGCCCTTGCCCTCTGGCACCTTGGCCACGAAAACCGGGTATGCCACATCATTCTCTCTCAGATGCCGCTTATCCAAAGAAAGAACACTGTCGTGCAGACTCCACATAGCACCGGTTGCAGCATTCAGCATATTTGGCGGTAGCATCGCCCTACCCGCCACATGCACCCTCCTCGAGATATCCTTAGGTGAAGGTGGGCCGTCCTGAGCACGGATCGAACTCGGTGCCGGCTGGCTCTTTTGGCGCCCTTGTTAGTCTTTCGCTTCCGTCCCTTCTTCTTGATTTCCTGTAATGGGACCGAGTTCTGCTCACGCACCGCTTTTGAGCGTGTTGGGGCTGATAATATTTCGCACCTCAGCTATCTCGAGGCTCGGTGAAGGCGGAGCTGAGGCGTCTCGAGAACCGAACGCCAGACGACACCTATTGCAATTGATTGCTCCGCCGCACCAGCTAGATTGTGGTCGCCTTGGTTGGGTTCTGAGAAAGAGGCCCGCAGAACTCGTCGGCGTGCTCCATGTTCGGCAAAGTACTTATCGACTTTGGTAAATGTACCGTCGCCGTTGTCGCCGCCGTCCGGATCCCGTGCCATAGGGCTGTCCGGATCACGTGCCATAGGGATGTCCCACATAGGGATGTCCGCAGGTCCGTAGCGTTGCGGCGTTCTTGCTATGGCTTGGCGCCGTCACGGCTGGCGGTCTTGTGCGTGGGGTGGTGTCGCCGCCTTCAAACGAATCTGGCTCTTCGCCAAAGCAGCGCCAGTTTACGCAGCGCCGAGGGTCATCTCATCTTATTCGCCGCCCCAGCTGGTCGAACCGAGGTAACAGCTCGTCGAGCTCGGCAGCACCAACCACTTCAACCCTATACACTGTGGGTGGCATCGGATTACCGTGGAACATGCGGTTGCTCGGTTGAACGATTCTCGCCTTGGCGACATCGACCAACTTCGGCGCCCACGGCGCGTAAGAGTGCAAGGAACGTTGGTGGTGCCTCGCGAAAACATGTACAGGCGCCGTGGATGCCCATTCAAAGGCAAGGAGATGAAGTCATCGGCCGAGAGGCTTAGTTACCGTGATGCCGCCGAGCTCGGCTAATGTCGAGGCACCGCCAACGCGGCGCGGTAATCGACGGAGGGGAGCTTGTGGCGAGGTGCCGCCGGCGACACCCGGTGCATTAAGCTCCAATGCCCGTGCCGGCGCCGGAGACACGAATACCGCCTCCCGGAGACACACAATGGCGCCGCCGCCGAGACACCAATGGCGCCGCTGCTTGCAGGCGAAGTTCTGGCCGTGAAGCCGGGAACCGGGAGGCCCCTCTGGCCGCCCGCAATCCACGTCGTCAGCCCATGAATCAACGTAGGCACGATGGCGTTGAGCTTCGTTCCAGCTTGTTGTTCCACTTGGTCTTGGACAAGCTCCGAATCCGCGCCACTTTTGCCTTGAGTTCTTCAACCTCGCTGCCCGCTTTCCGAGCTGGCCTTTTCTCCTTCCGCACACCAGCAGTATAGTATGACCCCATTTTGTGGACAAACCTTTTCCGCCACACGACCACCGACGCCGGCTTAGTGAGCTTATCCTTGCTTTTCATTATGTTCAACGCCCTATTTAAAGGGCTGTCGAAAGGGAGCTCGAGATGACCTGCGCCATCGCTTTCAGCTTCGTGAAAGGAACGTGAACCATTTAGAAATATTGGGGATTAGTTAGAGTGCAACCATATGGAGCTAATTACTGGGGTGTATTCCTTACGTGAACAAGCTCAAGCACCCTGGTCTTCGGATCCGTGGTAAGCTCCTTTGTTATCGGGTCCTCCTTGTACCGGCCCCGACATAGTTCCTGGTCCGCTTGTTACCGCTATATTTCTCAAGCGGGCGGCAGGCCTTGCTCGGCACGCCCGCGCCCTCCTTGTCCCATATAGGCTCCGCCACTCAGAACCGCCGGGACCGAGTTTGTGTTCCCTAAGTTCAACTCCCGCATTTCTTTCCCCATCGACTTGATTTGGAGGTTGCACTGGTCGAGCACTTGATCTTGAACTCCTTGTACTCATCTTCGCCATCAAAGGATATTTCGCCTTGATCTTCTCATAACTATCACCTTTATCAATCATTTTCTTCACCGCTTCTCCAAGTAGACAGGGCCGTGCTCATCTTCGTGAGGGCGGCATTGTTCACTTTATTCCTTGAGAGGTTTGTTTTCAAATTCGGCGGGAACTTGTATCGCTCGTGCAGCTTCGTGAAGAGGAGGTTGCTAAATTCCTCGGTCCTTATGCCTAAGGTTCTCGGTGTTGATCGAGACGGTGCTCCGGAGAATGCACCCGAGCTGAACCGAGTACCCCTTGACTATATGTTTGGGCTCCGTTGGATTCCCGTCGGAGTCCACTTGAGTGAATTCCTCCTTGACGGTGCGGAGCGCATTCGGATGCCGGTCCTTCCTTTGCTTCTTCGATGGGCTGCCATCTGTGTGTGCGCCGCCATCATCAGTGGTGGCATCCTCGGCGGCACCATCAGTGGTGTCATCCCCGACGCCACTAGGGGTTGTGTAATCAGGATCGGTGTCTTTCGCGACGCCCTCATAGTGGTGAGGTTGTTCTCCATCTCCGGGACAGCTCCTGAATTGCTTGCCGCTCAACCACCGGCCTCATCGCTAGGGCCATGTTTCGCTCTAAATAGGAAAAAGTTTGGTCAAAAAGTTGGTTATTGTCAAGGAACAAGATCATGGTCTCATCATTTAGGGTTTGTCAACACCGAGGCACCCTAAAAGCCTAAGGTTTCATCATTTAGGGTTTGTCGACGCCGAGGCACCCTAAAAGCCTAAGCGTACAACATTTAGGTTCTCATCGACACCGAGGCATCTGGGGCAGCCAAGTTAAGTTTTCATCATTTAGAGTTTATCGATGCAGAGGCACCCTAGGTTGGGCCTAATCACTTGGCTCTATTGCCACCTATGTTGGGCTTATCATCTAGGGTTTATCGATGCTAAGGAGAATTCTAAGTTGGGCCTAATCACTTGGCTCTATTGCCACCTATGGTTTAATGCAGCAAGAATGGCG
Source organism: Aegilops longissima (assembly GCA_021605205.1). NCBI lineage: Eukaryota > Viridiplantae > Streptophyta > Magnoliopsida > Poales > Poaceae > Aegilops > Aegilops longissima. The sequence goes on from CM038679.1 coordinate 354,199,131, forward strand.
GGGCTGTTGATCCTACTTAACTAAGTACTAAGATACCCTGCCCATGCATTAGTCGCAGTACTTATATGTCCTATTTTTAGCAAAGTCATGCTAAAATTCACGAAAAATTTCAGCATGACCTTTGCTGAAAATAGGACATATGGAGTACCCGATTTGCCGGAACGAAGTTAATCAACATTCCGACAAACTCAAGGGACTCTCGGGTACTGCAAATTCATCACGACACGATGGTCGGAGACATGACCTTTGCAAAATGGTCGGAGACACGATGGTCTTTCTCAATGTGATCAATTGATGGATCAACACATAAAACATGTCCAATAAGTATGATTTATAGAGTCACCATCAAGATGAATATATATAAAGTTTTTGTTCATTAGCCAGGCCCATGCAAGTAATTGCATCCAGCAACTATTTACGCTACTCAGAACTAACTACACTCAGTATTTATAGATTCATTTCAGATGAGATCAGATTGAGCTCCAATCAGTAGCTGCATGAGGGATCCATGAGCCATCATGCCAGCCAGCCAGAAATAAACTTTACTTTCCAAAGGAAATAAAAATACAATGCATACATACATACTTAAGAAGGTAGATAGATAGATAGATGAGCATGTTCAGTTTACAAGTATGAATATAAACAAGCAAAGAATGCACGCAATTTTAAAGTAAAACGTTTTAGTTAATGCAAGTACTCCTCTTGCTCTCTACTTACTCTCTTCTCTTCTTCAGTTAATTAACTGAATTTTACTGATGTTGTTGTTAACTGAATTTTACTAGCTAAACACATTATAACTGAATTTTACCACGTCTGCCCTCCTGGACGTTTCAGAAACAGGAGGGCCCACGTCTCCCCTCCAGAGTTTTCGAGGGCCCATGTCTCTCCTCCAAAGGGCAGGGCGTTTGAGTTTTCGAGGCAACTCCCCACGTCTCCCCTCCACTGGCAACTCCCCACGATGCAGAGGGGGTTTTCTTTCCACGTCTAGGTAACTCCCCTCCTATTCCATTGCCGCTCCATCTTCCTCCCTCTGCCTCCCTCCTCATTCCATTGCCGCTCCATCTTCCTCCCTCTACCTCCCTCTGTGTGACGCCCGGATAATTAGGCTACAGTAATCCCGCGTTAACGAGGACACGTCACCTCGGTTACTGCTAATAATCTCGCGTCGGTTCGAAACTTTCAAATTCAAAATTTAAATATTGTCAAACATCAAAAAATTTCAAACATCAAAACAAAAATGTTCGGTTAGTGCCAAATATTACATAGGTAATTATAGTAAAGAAAACACAAATTTATAAAATACTTATATGCCCTAAGTTGAATTAAAACAGTAAAATAAAATAAATAAAAGGAAAAGGAACAAAACAGAAAAGCCAAAAAGGAAGAACCCCTCGGGTCGAATGGCCCAGTTAGCCAAGAGAGCTATCAGCCAAAAGGCCCAACCGCCCACCCCCACTCCCTTATCCTCGACCTCAAACCCTAGCCCGCTACCCGTCAGCCCCACTCCCCATCGTTACGCCTAATATGCGACCCTATCCAAAAGGAACTCAAGGTCCCACCAAGGATAGACCCGCATATTGAAACGCTTACAAGGTGGATATCATTACATCAACATTACATAATAGATGGGGATACATACATAAGGCATACAATGCCACACTAATACAACATCACATCATATACAAGAGATCAACATCCCACTACGGAAGAAACATAAACAGAAGCTCAAACGACATCCACCTCGCTAGCCCAGCTGCCGACATTCGAACCTATCCCGATCAAGAAGAAGCGTAAGAAGAACTCCAATACAAGCAAACATCGCTCTCACGCCATGATCATCGCAAACCTGTACCTGCAATCGGTGGTGTAGTAATCAGGAGCCACGAGGACTCAGCAATCCCATTACCATGGGTATCAAGACTAGCAAAGCTTAATGGGAAAGGAAGGGGTAAAGTGGTGAGGTTGCAGCAGCGACTAAGCATATATGGTGGCTAACATACGCAAATGAGAGCGAGAAGAGAAACAAAGGAACGGTCGTCAACTACTAATGATCAAGAAGTGATCCTGAACTCCTACTTACGCCGACATAACCCGAAACCGTGTTCTCCTCTCGATCAACCCGAAAAGAGACACTCACTGTTACGCACACGGTTGGTGTATTTTAGAAGAGTTTGCTTCAAATTTACTACAACCGGATATTAACAAATTCCCATCTGCCACATAACCGCGGGCACGGCTCGAAAGTTTATACCCTGCAGGGTGTCCCAACTTAGCCCATGATAAGCTCTCGCGATCAACGAAGGATATTCTTCTCCCGGGAAGACCCGATCAGTCTCGGAATCCTGCTACAAGACATTTCGACAAAGAATAAAACAAGACCAGCAAGACCTCCGGCGTGCCGACACCTCGATAGTAGCCACAGATCTCGCCTCAGCCACGACCGGATGAGCAGTCCGTACAACTAAAACCAGCCCTCAAGTTTCCCGAGGTGGCGCTGCAAAGGGTTTCTAGTTTGGACCAACACTTAGACAAGCATTGGCCCGGGGGCTAAATAAAGATGACCCTTGGGATGCGCGACTCCCAAGGGAAAAAGGTAATAGGTCGTGCAAATGGTAAAACCAATGTTGGGCCTTCTTTGAAAAGTCTTATTCAAAGCGAACTGTCAAGGGGTCCCATAAATCACCCGACCGCGTTAGGGACGCAAAAATCCGGGAACATAATACCGATATGACGGAAACTAGGGCGGCAAGAGTGGAACAAAACACCAGGCATAAGGCCGAGCCTTCCACCCTTTACCAAGTATATAGATGCATTAATTAAATAAGATATATTGTGATATTCCAACAAGTAAACATGTTCCAACAAGGAACAAACTTCATCTTCACCTTCAACTAACAACGCTATAAGAGGGGCTGAGCAAAGCGGTAACATAGCCAAACAACGGTTTGCTAGGAAGGGTGACAACGAGTTAGAGGTTCATGGCAATTTGGGAGGCTTGAGCAGCAAGTGATAGGTAACGCAGCATAGAGAAAGAACGAAGCAACTAGCATAGCAATGATAGTAGTGAGATCCAGGGTAGCGGTCATCTTGCCTGAAATCCCGCAAGGAAGAAGAGCGAGTCCATGAAGAAGATGAACGGATGAAGCCGAACCAAGCGTAGACGAACGAATCCTCACGATCGCAACGAAACGGGAACTAACAAGAAGAAGCACACAACATAGTAAACTCACCACACATGAACAAGACATGATGCTCAACCAAGCATGATGCATGACAAAGCTACATGAAGCTACTCATGGCAAGAGATGATGCAAACAAGAGCAACACATCAAAGCAAGTTTAAATGAGGCCGGAAGCAACATATAACAATTCCGGTAAGTCCTCGTATGCAAATTTCGAAATTGGTCCAGATCTGAATAAACCTTATGTTCAAGTTGTTAAACAGCAAGTTAAGATGCACCATGATGATCTACACAAAATTCTAGTCAAGTTACATATAAAGTTCATTTAATTCGGAGCTACGGCCTAGAAGATATGAGCAAAACAAGATAAGCATGGCATTGGTGCGAAATGCATTCAAACATCAAGCAAACACCTCAAAACAAGGATGCAACATGATAATATGAAGCTACATGCAAAATCAAGCAAGTTTCATATAGAGCACACTCAAAACGGAGCAACGGTTCAACACATACACCCTATACAAGTCATGACAACAATCTGTCCAAAACAGCAACTAGGCATATTCCAAGCATCAAAACAACAAGCTACAGCATCCCAACGTAATAACAAAAGGCATGGGCATGAAGTACAGGTAAAGCATTACAAAACATGAACACTGAGTTATCTACAGAAATCACTAGAACATGCTCAAACACATGGCAAGATTGAAATAATAACAGCTTCAGACTTATCAGGAAATAACATCAGGTTGCAATGTTTAGAGCTATCAAACAACATGCTACAGGAACTTATCATGGAAAAAAAAGGAATGGCATGAATCTACTAATTGCATAGAACAAAAGTCCCTTACTGTCCATGAGCCAAAAAGAATAATAAGATATGATGGCACCCATGTAAACATGGCAAGTTATATTACAGATTCATACATGGCAGGAACAACAATAAGCAGGCATGTTGGTGAGCTTGAACCACTCACCACAGAGCAATACATGGCATGGCAAGGAAACTCACAGTAAGACGACATGGCATAGAAGCTATACATGGAAAGAACAACATCATAGCATACATGGATCAACTACAACAACCTTGGCAAAATTGAATAACATGTAAACAACCTGCCAGGAAACATTTTATAGCAAAAGTAGAGCTCGATTGACTCAAGCTATGGCACTCCATAATTGCAAACAAGGGCATGAATAGATAGACCATAACCATATGTTCAAAACATCCTTACTGAAGTAACTCAAAATAAGCATGGATCTCTCGGTAGCATCAAGTTTACATGGCATAAAAATATCAGTGTATCAGGCTGAAATCAAGAACATCACGAAGCCTAGTTTTCATGCTTGTGCTAGTCACCACAGAGATCACAAAATACATGGAATACACCCTGTAAAGATGGCATGGCATATTACAAAACACATGTAGGACTCAAGTTCATAGGGTGCACACATCAATCATGGCAAAATGACAAAAGTGCATGTTTCGATAAGAATCAAACTAACATCACATAGCCCTCTTCCAACAGCATTTCGGGCATCAAGACGAGCTCAAATGAAAATGATGCAATGAGATGAAATGATGTACTCGTCGAGGCGAACAATATGACATATTACACGCATAAATCGGAGCTACAGATGCAGAGATACGACATGATGAACTTGGCATGATAATGACAAAATTTAGGGACTTCGACGATTTTCACCTCCGGGAAAAGTCAACCCGGGACGGAGGGATCCGGGACGGCGCGGTACAGGACGGGGACGAGGGCGTTTGGATCACAGCTGGGTGGATCTGATTCAGCCCGGGCGGAACCGGGACGAGGCGGTCGCCGGCGGCGGCGAGGTACTCCGGCGAGCCCGCGGTGGCCGGAGCGAAGCGGGAGGGGCGACCGGAGGAGGCCGGGCCGACCGGGCGAGGCGAGCCCGTCCGGGCGAGGGGCGGGCGCAGGTCGGCCGGGACGGCACGCCGAGGCTGGTGGCGGCGGGCGCCATGGCGCGCCAGTGGTGGAGCTTGGGGCGGCGAAGGCCGGGCGGCGAGGGCGAGGCGGCGGAGATCCCGGCGGCGGTGGCTACGGGCGGGCTCCCTCGGGCCGGCCAGCGCCTGTGGCGGGCCCGATCTGGGCTCCACGGGCCCGGCGGCGGAGGGAGGAGAGAGAGGGCCGGCGGGGCGACGTGGCCTCCTCCGATTGGCGCGGGGGCGGCGGCTGAGGGCGGCGGACATGTCCGGGAGAGGTTGAACAAGTCCGGCGGCGCGAGGAAGAGGAAGGCTAGGGTTGGACTGCGCGAAAATTCCGGAGGGGCACATATTTATAGGTAGAGGGAGCTAGGAAAGTCCAAATGAGGAGCGGTTTTCGGCCACGCGATCGTGATCGAACGACCGAGAGCACGGAGGGGAGTTAGATGGGTTTTGGGCCACTTTGAAAGGGGTGTTGGGCGGCACACAAAAGAGGCCTTTGCGGTTACCCGGTTAACCGTTGGAGTATCAAACGACCTCCAAATGGCACGAACTTGACAGCGGTTCATCGGTGCTATACCAAGGCCGCTTGAAAACCTCGTCCATTCCGAGACCATTTAACATCCGCACACGAAAAGAAGTAAAAGGGGGCGCCGGGAGACATAGGAGTGCCGGATTGCAAAACGGACAACGGGGAAAATGCTCGGATGCATGAGACGAACACGAATGCGAAATGAGATGCACATGATGACATGATAAAAATGCAGATGATGACATGGCAAAGTGCAACACGCAAGCACATGACATGGCAACGACGGCGAATAATCGAAGACACTGGCGATCGAATCCGGGCGTTATAACCCACTCCCCCGCGCTCGCCGCGACGATCAAGGCTGATCTCACGCCACAAGACGCCTCCCTCTCAAAGACTCAACCTGGCGTTGTCCTCGTCGGACACGCCGCCGCTTCTACCTCCCCTCAGATCGCCTGCCGTCGCCATTATGTTGCAAGCGCCAAGACGGACCGTCCACCACGCGGGCCGTGCTCGCACCACTTCGCCGCTTTCGTCAGCCTACTCGCTCGTTGTTGCAGCGCCGCCCATTATCGCCGCCGACCCGACTCCGTTCGTTGCCGTCGAGCGCTTTTTCGCGGACCTCCCGCCGGATCGCTTCCCCACTCGCTCGTCATCCTCCTCCTCACGGACGCCATCGAGCCACGCCGCCTCCATCCCTCTTTCAACGTGAGCACCGCCCGGTGCTCCCTCTTTCAAGATTTAACGCTGTCGCGTCATTATGGCTCCTACCGCGTCCTGTTTCCACCCACGTCGCGAAGGCCAAGGCTGTCGCGCGCCAGGCCTTTGTGTCGCCCGCCATACCAGACGCCGCGCTTACACGACGCGCGCGCTGCCACCTGCACTCCACGCTGCTGCTGCAGGCGGGCTGCGCCCTCAGCTTGCTTGCTTCCGCCAACCACGCCCAGTCACGCCAATGGCCTCGCCTCGAGCAAGGTGCCGGCTCGCCTCGATTCGGGCGCCCTACAGCGCCCCAGCGCCCGTGCCCACTATGGCCATGGGCCTATGGCATATGGGCCCCACGCCCCCATTTAAAAAAAAGGAATTAGAAAATTAATTAGAAAGTATTAATTAATTAATTAGATAATTAATTAACTTAATTAAATCTGTTAAATTAACATAATGACTTAATTAAACTAATTAAACCTGCTTTGTTAGTCTAAGACAATGACGAACGGGACCCACACGTCAGGTCAACTCCCTGTTGACTGCTGACGTCATGCTGAGGTCATGATGATGTCAGCATGCACTATTCTGGATAATGTTAGAATTAAATAATTAAATAAATTCTAAAAATGATTTAAAACTTTAGAAAATCATATAAAATAAACCGTAGCTCAGATGAAAATACTTTGTACATGAAAGTTGCTCAGAACGACGAGACGAATCCGGATACGCAGCCCGTTTGCCCACCACACATCCCTAGCATAGCAAACACGCAACTTTTCCCCTCTGGTTCATCTCGCTTGAACGCTAAACACCGGAATACTTTCCTTGATGTTTCTTCACGCGGTACCACCTAATACGCGTTAGGTCACTCTAGACCGCGTAGATGCCATGTTACGCTTTGTGATGCTTTGATTGCTCTGTTATTTATTTTGTTCCCCCTCCGTTACTTCTTCCGCTAGACACCGAGACCGACGCTGCTGCTACCAAGTTCGACTACGGAGTTGACGACCCCTATCTCTTGCCAGAGCAACCAGCAAGCCCCCCTTGATCACCAGATATCGCCTATTCTACTCTATACTGCTTGCATTAGAGTAGTGTAGCATGTTACTGCTTTCCGTTATACCTATCCTGATGCATAGCCTGTCCTTGCTACTACTGTTGTTACCTTTACTTGCAATCCTACATGCTTAGTATAGGATGCTAGTATTTCCATCTGCGGGCCCTACATTCTTGTCCGTCCTGGCTGTGCTATATTATCGGGCCGTGATCACTCGGGAGGTGATCACGGTATATACTATATACTTATACATGATACATGTGGTGATTAAAGTCGGTCGGCTTGTGGAGCACCCGCGAGTGGATCTTTGAGGCGGAGATTGCAGGCAGGTTGAGACTACCCGGGTGAGAGGTGGGCCTGGCCTGGTCGGCGTCATGATACTTAACACGCTTAACGAGATCCGGTATTTGATCCGAGTCCGCCATTTGGTCTATACGCACTAACCATCTACGCTGGAGTAGTTATGGGTATCCCGGCGTCGTGGTATCACCGGCACTTCGTGACGCCACGATCGAAAGCGCGCGCGCCGGATTGGAATGTAGGCCCGCTTGTATTAAGGGGCTAGTTCGCTTCCGGCCGCCCACGCAACGCAAGTGGTGTGCTAAGGGCGATGGGCCTGCACCTCAGCGCTTTAGGTTTAGACCGGCGTGTGACCTTCTGTTGAGCCTAGGTGGGGCTGCGACGTGTTGATCTTCCGCGGCCGGGCATGACCCAGGAAAGTGTGTTCGGCCAAATGGGATCAAGCATGTTGGGTTATGTGGTGCACCCCTGTAGGGAAGTTAATCTATTCGAATAGTTGTGATCTCCGGTAACAGGACGACTTGGAGTTGTACCTTGACCTTATGACAACTAGAACCGGATACTTAATAAAACACACCCTTTCAAGTGCCGATACAATCCGTGGTCGCTCTCTCGTGGTTACGAGGAGGGATCGCGGGCAGGATTATTGCTATGTGATGCTACTTGGAGGACTTCATCTACTCTCTTTCATCATAGTAAGACGGAGGCAGCCGAGTTTAGTCTTTGACAGGATTAGCTATCCCCTCTTATTCTCGGCATTCTGCAGTTCAGTCCATCGATATGGACCTTTACACATATATCCATGCATATGTAGTGTAGCTCCTTGCTTGAGAGTACTTTGGATGAGTACTCATGGTTGCCTTGTTCCCCTTTTCCCTATCTCTACCCGATTGTTGCGACAGATGTCGGAGCCCAGGAGCTGACGACACTGCCGATGACGACTACTACCCGGAGGTGCCTACTACTACGCAGCAGCCCGGCGACGATTTACAGGAGTAGTTAGGAGGATCCTGTGCAGAGGCTTTGCGCCTCTTTCGATATGTATCCCAGCTTTGTGCTAGCCTTCTTAAGGCAAACTTGTTTAACTTATGTCTGTACTCAGATATTGTTGCTTCCACTGACTCGCTTATGATCGAGCACTTGTATTCGAGCCCTCGAGGCCCATGGCTTGTATTATGATGCTTGTATGACTTATTTTATTTTTAGAGTTGTGTTGTGATATCTTCCCGTGAGTCCTCGATCTTGATCGCATAACGCTTATGCAGTATGATTAGTGTACGATTGAATCGGGGCGCCACAAGTTGGTATCGAGCCGATCGCTCAGAGGAACTGCCATGGTCAAGTCAAGTCTAGACGTTGTAAAAACTTTTACTAACATGGTGTGCGCCCATGGGCCCACGCCGCCATTGGGTGGTATTAGGATCTTTTACTCCTCGACCTTTGCTCGGGACTCGATCTCCTCTATTCGGGTTAAATGAATTTCACTAAATCTAACATTAGGATCTCGTTATCACTTTCACCCGGAGAGCCCCTTATTATCGATGATCGCCTGCTGCACCGTAAGACCCGCAGATGTCTCTCCGCTGTTAACTCGAGAACTTGTGTTCATCGCGCTTGCAATTCCCTTCCACCGTGAACCCTTATGGATAACTACTTGCAGTTGTTATTCTTACCTTCATCCCCAGTTGGTCTTGTTATTACAAGATACCCTGAAAAACTCGCCGTTGTTTTGATAATCCTTTGAGCTATCTGCTTTGCTGTTCTTTTGTCACATGAATACCCCTACGTTAATTCTGCACTTATCGAGTATCCGCCATCCCCGCTTGTTCATGTGTTACATGTAAGTCTTCAAATACCATTCGATATTCCGAAAATCCTCAGCAACCTATTGCTCTGGAATTTCTTGTTTGCTTTCATTATGATTAATCCCATAAGTATAGTAATCATATTGATTCAATACGTGCGAATGCACGCAATCATCAGTTGATCCTTTTAAATTATCTTTCCGGCTCAGACTGAGCTTGTCGGTGTACTAGAGTAGGGGTATCCTAGTATCCCGAACTCGTGCACGGACAGTTGCAGCACCCCGCGGCAGGGCTGACTTGGTGACCGCCAAGATCCTCAGCAGCTCCTTTGGAACCATTCAAGAACAAAGTATCAAGACCCCGGCAAGAGGAGCTTGCCGAAGTCCACTCAGAGCACAAAGGAATGAAGACCCGCAAGAGGAGCTTGCAGGAAGGCTTGGTGGGCGCCGAGCCCCGAAGCGACATTAAGAGTTTCGCCACGGCAAGGCACTTGCCGGGCGGGCAACCTCTCTTCATCTCCGCTCCAGCTCATCCGCCAACGTGTCGCCACGGGCTTCCCTTTAGAAACGCGGTCGATGGGCTGTGCAGCCAGCGGGAGCAGCGATAAGCGGCGCCGACGAGCTACCATCGTGGCAAACGGAGGCGCCGCTTTGACGGTCCCTCGTTAATCGTTTCAGCGATCGAGACGAGCATTAATGATTCTTGTCCCTTGCCGCCGAGTTAGGTATAGATCACTGTACATCGCATAAAGCGGTATACCAACCTATGTTTTTACTATCTTACCCTTGTCTACTTGCCACATGTGGTGACCCCTTGTGCCCATAAAAGGAGGCCCAAGTGCAACGTAGAAAGGGTTCGGTCCAGCTCCGGCTTAGTTCATCACACTCATACAAGACCACACTCAGGCTAGGTTTTGTAGCTCCCATTGCTCCCTAGCAAGAACACAACATAATCCACAAAGCAGCAGTAGGAGTGTTATCTCTCCGGAGAGCTCCGAAGCTGGGTAAATCTGCTCGTGTGCATCGCCTCGATCCGCTCATTGTGCAATCTCCGCCCCCCTCCGAACCACAAGGGACCCAGGTCCCATAGGTGTTCGTGGGACATGATCAGCTTCCCCGACATCTTTGGCGCGCCAGGTAGGGGGCGTCGAGGCTGTGTGAACCCGATCCGGCGTTCACACGAGCAATTTCTTCACCAACAATCTTCGTCAACATGGCGCCGAAGAAGAAGTCTTCGGCAGCAGCAGAGCCGTCTGCGTCGAACCCACCGCCACCGGAGCTGTCAGGTGGTGGGGGAAACGCTGGCGGAGGAATCGGCGGCGTCGAGAGAGCCCACAATGCCGCCAGGTCCAAGGACAAGGCAGCGCAGGTGTCGGCGTCCGAATCCGCACCGCGTCCTTCTCCGGAGGCGCGGGACCGACAGCGTCACGATGCTCGCAGCACCATACGCCGTTGGATCAAGGCTGCTTAGGGATCCAGAGGCCTCGAGACCCGAGATGCACACCAACTTGCGCAGACGAGTGGAGTACGGTCGCTTGGGCGGGATGCTGCTCCTCCTAACTTGGTTAGGAGTCCGAGCACATCCTGTTCCTCGCTACGTACGCCTTTGCCACCCACCACACCAGCAGAAGCCTTGGCGAGAGCTCAGTTACTTCTAGACTACCCTCCGACGGCCGGCTAAGGTCGATTTAATGGAGAGCTACAATCCAGAGCCTCATCGGCTTTGCCAACGGCGACGTCCCGCGGCAACCAAGTGCTTCGCAGCCGCGGCGAGGCGACAAGGCACGAGCCGATGGCGACGAGACTTGCGGGGTGCAGCCACCGTACACTCCCCTCCCGAAGGTTAAGATCGCCGACCGCGGATCCACCTCGACAGCGACTCCACAGCGTTGCCGGATCCGCGAGCTCGCCGCGACCAGCGCCAAGTTCTTCGAGAACGGCAAGAAGAAGACGCCGAACCCCGATCGACCGCCAAGAGAAGCGCGTCACATTCCGCCCAGCGCCGGCCCACTGTCGATATGCATGCGCCAGGGAACCAGCGACTTGTCAGACTGCTGTAGGTTGCCCTGCGCTCACTCGTGAGCTGCGGCAAGTCCGGTGGTCTGACAAGAAAAACTTCAAGCCAGATGTGCGGAGAAGTATGATGGCAGGACACACCCATCAGAGTTCCTCAGCGTCTACACCATCACAATGCAGGCTGCGGGGGGACGAGACGACAAGATCCTCGCCAACTACTTTCCCCTGGTGCTCAAGCCAAACGTCAGATCTTGGCTCATGCACTTGCCGGATGGCTCTATTTCTTCTTGGGCAGATTTGTGCCACCAGTTTGTTGGCGCCTTTACAAGCGGCCACAAGCCTCATGGCCAGGAGAGCGACCTTCACCTACTCGCCCAGAAGGAAGGAGAGTCCCTGCACAAATTCATCCAGAGATTCAGCCGTGTGCATTACAACATCCCAGACGTCCACCCTGCCGCGGTGATCAGTGCATTTCATCAGAATGTGCGAAACCACAGGATGAGAGAGGAGATGGCGATGTGTAAAGTGAAAGACGTCAGCGAGCTCTACACCCTAGCCGACAAGTGTGCACACGCTGAAGAAGGAAGAAGACTCCTGTGAGAGAATGTGGGAGCAGAATCGACAAGGAGGAGATCGCCTGCAAGGAAGAGCCGTGGCGAAACAACGAAGGAAGAAAACCAAGAAGTATTAGTTGTCGAGCAGTCCGGCAAGGATGGTGCCGCCAACAAAGCCATGGCTGGTGGCTCCGCAAGGAGGTTGCCGCTGACGCCGACCGCCAAGCCGTGGCGCCGCCGACAAGCCCCGACAGCCCAACAAGCAAGATCAGAAGATCCACCGCACTAAGGGCCACGATCTCCAGAGCTGCAAGAAAGTCGAGCAGCTTGTTGAGCTACAGAGAGCTGAATACGAGCGGCAAGACAAGAAGAAGGCCCAAGAAGGTGCAGTGTAGCAAGTAAGAAGAGACCGGTCGGGAGGACGCCATGCGCAAGGCCAAGCAGCGGCAAGGAGACAGACCTCCAGCGCCGCGACAAGGAAGAAGACGAAGATGAAGATGACGAAGACATGGAAGACGATGAAGCTGATGAGCAGGAGTTTCGAAGGCAACAGAGGTCCTTTGTGTTGACGGTGGTGCTTCTCGCATACTCGCACCGCCAACTCAAGCAATGGATGCCCGAGGTTAATGCAGCAGAACCATCCATAGAGTCGCGCAAACCTCTCAAGTGGTCCAAGACGCCCATCATCTTTGACATTGAGGACCACCCCGATCGCATCACCGCGGTCGGGTGCTTGCCGATGTTGGTCTCACCAACCATCCGCAACCTCAAGGTCACAAAGATGTTGGTTGACGGCGGGGCGGGCCTGAACCTAATCTCCTCAGAATGCTCCATAAGCTTCAAATCCTCGACAATGAGCTCAAGAAACCTGGTACTTTCCAAGGAATCAACCCAGAAGGAGCAAGCCCAAAGGGAAGATCACGCTGCCGGTAATATTTGGCAGCGAGCTCAACTTCAGAACCGAGAGGGTCACGCTTGACGCTGCCGATTTCCCATTGCCCTACAATGGCATACTTGGTCGCCCAAAGACTCGCCAAGTTCATGGCCGCCTCATTATGCTTACAACTTACTCAAGATGCCCGCCCGATAAGCGCCATTTCTGTCCATGGCGACAAGAAGGATGCGCTTATCTGCGCCGACAAGATTTACCGGATGCAGCAGCCGCAACATATAGCAAACCACTTGTCGCTGAAGCTCCCGGGGAAGAAGAAGACCACCAAGACCGCAAGAGCTCGATGCCCACTCCGGCAAGCGCACCTCTTCGAGTGCTGCGCCACCGCCGAGGACGCACCATCGAGCTCCACCGCAAGTGCAAGAAGACGATGGCAGCTCCGCCAAGACCAAGAAGGTGCCCGCCAAGGAGGACGGCAGACCGGTGGTACCTTCACCATCAGTGCCACGCTTGACCCTAAATAGGAAGGCGAGCTCGTTGTTTTCTGCGGCGAATGTCGATGTGTTTGCATGGCAACCATCTGACATCCCCGGTGTTCCAAGGAAAGTAATTGAGCACCACCTAGCTATCTGTCCTCACGCGCGGCCCGTCAAGCAAAAAGTTAGAAAACAGGCAGTGGAGCGCCAAGAATTCATAGCGGAAGAAATCAAGAAGTTGGAAGCAGCAGGACTTGTCAGGGGAGTGCTCCATCCCACATGGTTGGCCAATCCGGTAGTTGTACGCAAGGCTAATGGGAAATGGAGACTTTGTATTGACTTTACAGATGTTAATAAAGCTTGTCCCAAAGACCCATTTCCCTTGCCACGTATCGACCAGATTGTTGACTCCATGGCTGGATGTGATCTGCTTTCATTTCTTGATGCATATTCAGGATATCATCAGATTTTCATGGCAGAAGAGGATGAAGAGAAAACCGCATTCATTACACCATGTGGCACGATCGCTTCATACGGATGCCTTCGGTTTAAAGAATGCTGGTTCAACCTTTGCAAGAGTAGTCCATGATGCCTTTGAGCCACAAATACACGTAAATGTAGAAGCCTACATGGATGACATAGTGGTCAAGAGCAAGGACAAAGCAACTCTAGTTCAAGATTTGATGAGACATTTGCAAATCTGCGCAAGATCAACCTCAAGCTCAATCCCGAGAAGTGCGTGTTTGGAGTCCCTTCCGCAAGCTTCTCGGTTCTTTGTGTCTCAGCCGGGAAATGAAGCCAATCCCGACAAGATTAAGGCCATTGAGCAGATTGAAGCACCAAGCACGCCAAGGATGTCAAGGCTTGCCGGTTGCGTGGCTGCTCTCAAAGAGGTTTATCTCTATGTCTGCTGAGCGCCCGCCATTTTTCAAGATTTTGAAAAGGCAGGTCCAATGAAATGGACTCGAAGCGGAGGCTGCGCTGCAGGACTTGAAGAGATACCTGTCCTCCACTCCAATACTTGTCGCACCTAAGCCACAAGAGAAGTTGCTGCTCTATATAGCGGCAAACAATCAAGTGGTTAGTGCTGCGTTAGTAGCGGAGAGGGAGGCAGATGATGAGCCGGCAACCGAGGCAGATGCATCCAGCGACAAGCAGGGGGCTTCCCCGTCAAGCTCTGGTCCCGACAAGAACAGATCAGCGCAGAGTTGCGACAAGATACAAAAAGGATGGTGCAGCGCCCACCTACTTTGTCGGTTCCCTTCCGCAGGGGCTAGGTCAAGGTACTGTGTGCAGAAGCTGCTTTTCGGCCTCCTCATGGCCTCAAGAAAGCTGCGCCATTACTTCCAAGCACACGAGATAACAGTTGTCACTCGCTTCGCTGAAGAGGATTTTGCAAAACCCGTATAACAGCAGTGAATTGTCGAGTGGGCACTGAATTGTCAAGCTTTGGTCTCAAGTTTGAAAGCACTTCAACTATCCAAAGCAGAGCATTGGCAGAATTCATAGCAGAGTGGACGCCAACACAAGATGAAGAAATTCCGAGACAAGCATCCCGCCAAGGAGGCAAATAAAGAGTGGTTGATGTACTTTGATGGTGCCTTCTCGCCTGCAAAGGCCGGTGGTGCGGCGTGTCTGCTTATCGCACCCACCGGAGAGCACCTCAAGTACATAGTCCAGATGCACTTTCCCAAGGAACAAGCAACAAACAATACTGCAGAGTATGAAGGTTTGCTTGCCGGTCTCAAGATTGCGGTAGACCTTGGGATCAAGAAGCTCATCGTCAGGGGAGACTCGCAACTTGTCATCCGCCAAGTAAATAAAGATTATCAGAGTTCGTTGATGGAAGCCTACGTCGATGAAGTGAGAAAGCTAGAAGAGCACTTTGAAGGCTCGCAAATGGAACATGTTCCAAGAGCTCGTAATGATGTAGCTGATGGCCTCTCCAAATGTGCCGCGACTTAAGTTACCTGTGGAACCAGGAATTTTGTGCTCAAGCTGACTCAACCAACCGTAACACCATCAATGTGACAGAGCAAGAAGAGAAAATTGGTTTCGGCGACTACTTTCCGCAGAACTCCCCGAGCCGCCGCCAAGAAGGTCCCTAAAATCAATACAAATATCATCGAGGAGCAGTCGCTCCGACAAACCCGTGGTTTGTTTCGTTGAAGCAGACGCCCCGACAAGCTTTGCTCCGCAAGCTTGCCGGGATCATCAAGCTCCGCAGAACCGCAGGTTCTTGCCGTGGAAGCTAATGTTCCCGCAGTGGTAGTCAAGCCTTTAGTCCTTGTTGTCGAGCCACGTGCTCCAAAGATGGGCGCAGCAAATCGCCCATTTCCTTGAGACAGAGAACTTCCCAAGAGCAAGAAGAAGCGGAAAAAGTAGCCCGGCAGTCAAGTATGTATCAGTTTGTTGACAACATCCTGCATGTAAGAAGACTAAACGGTGTGAAATTGAAGTGTATTTGCCGGAAGATGGACGAAGTTGTTGGCAGAGATACATGGAGGCATATGTGGTCACCACATTGGCAAGAAGAGCACTTGCCGCAAGGCTTTCCGCAAGGTTTCTTCTCGCCGAAGTCCTCCAGATGCAATCGCACAAGTAACCAAGTGTGAAGCGTGCAGGCCCATTCCAAACAGATACACCAACCAGCTCAAGCTCTCCGACAATCCCTTTATCCTGGCCCTTTTCGTCTGGGGCTCGACATCCTCGGCCCTTTCCCCCGAGCTGTCGGGGGCTTTGAGTACTTGTACGTTGCAATCGACAAGTTCACAAAGTGGCCGGAAGTGGAACCAGTGAGGAAGGTGACAGCTCAGTCAGCAATCAAGTTCTTCAGTCAATTGTTTGCCTTTTGGGATTCCTAACGTAATCATCACCGACAACGGCACACAGTTCACGAGCCGCACCTTCATGCAAGATGCCCAAGATCTTGGCGCCAAGATCTGCTTTGCTTTGCTCATCCGAGAAGCAACGTTCAAGCAGAGAGAGCAAACGCTGAAGTGCTCACGGGACTCAAGACCAGAACTTTCGACAAAGCTACGCAAGCGCGGAAGAAACTGGATCGAGGAGCTGCCGGTGGTTCTTTGGTCGATCAGACGACGCCAAATCGAGCCACCGCCGACACCTTCGCTATAGTCTATGGAGCAGAGGCAGTTCTCCCCACGGAACTCAGATACGGGTCACCTCGAGTGCTCGCTATGATGAGCTCGAGCAAGAACAGCTGCGACAAGATGACGCTGCTCCTCGAGGAAGATCGCCTTCAGTGTGTTGCACGAGCTGCTCATTACCAGCAAGCTTTGCGCCGCTACCATAGCCGCAGTTAATGCCATAAGCTTCGAGGAAGGCGACCTTGTTCTTCGCGCGCGTCAATCCGCCAAGAATTCCAACAAGTTGACGCCAAGTGGGAAGGCCCTTATCGGGTGAAACGAGTCACTAGGCCCGCGCTGTCCGCTTTGAGACCAAGATGGCGTTCCGTGAGCAATTCCTGAATATAGAGCATCTTCGCAAGTTTTTTCCATATAGGCGCGATTGCGGGACCTGCTCCGCAACCACCCTTTTTGTACAAGTCTTGCCGCTGTTGCATGTAATCCTTTGTACAAAGCCGGGCCTGCACTCTGCAGCATCAATAAAGCCTATGTGTTTGCGCACAACTTGTCAATACATGCTCTCATAATCTTATATGCATGTGTTTACTAACATTTTGTGCAGCATCCACACCCGTAAGCAATAACGAGCCACTAGGCTCCATAACTTTATTTTCTTCTTTCTTCTCAAACAAGAAGAAGGTTCATCCACCCACAAGTTAACCGGGGAAGGAGAAGATAATGATGTGGGCCACCAAGTGTTGCTCGAGGAACTGCCGCCTTGCCGGGAATGGACAACAGAGAAGCTAAGTCGCTAAGTTTAAACGACCAGTTTTAAATTTTTAAGTTATCTTCCTCGAACGATAGTACTTTGTATGGAAAACTCTGTGCGGAGGAACCGACTTCATGACTAGCTTGCGCCTTACTTTGTTTCGAGTCCGCTCAACAACTTAAGTGTGCTGCAACTAGTTGCGATAAGGTTACTTTGTCGGAGGCGGCATCGCCAAAGAAGCTCTTGAAGTTCCGCACTCAGCGCTTTCATGCAAAGGTGTTCAGACCGACAAGTTCCCTAAAAGCATAGGGTATAAACATACAAGGAAGGAATCGAGTAAAGGAAATAACGTTGCATTCGATTGCCTAAGATAGTGTATATTACATAATAACTTATCGCAGATCTAATAAATCTTTTGCCTAAACATGATCTATAGCGACAAGAGAAAGATAAGCTTGGCGGCCTAGTCCACGCGGTCGCCATCGAGCCTCTTGACTCCACTCACCCTGTCCACAATGGGTGCGACAAGGGCCTTGAGCGCTTCAACGTCAGCAAATGGAGGCAAAGACTTGAGGACTTTGGTGAAATCGACGCCTGGGTTGCGGAAGGCCACTTTCATCAACACCTTCTGGAGAGCCCCGGCGCAGACTTGGCGCGACTCCTCCGCCAGCTGCTTTGGGATCTCCTCCCGAGCCGCCGAGACCCGTCAAGACGCTTTGAAGAATAGGCTGAGCTTGACGCTGGGTTGAGGTTCTCGTCGATTGGAGTACCCAAGATCTGTCATCCCCAACTCCATCAGCTCGTTATGGATGCCGCGGCGGTGTCCACAAGACCTTCCGTCCGATGCATTATGCTGTCTCGAGATTATTTCGGGCGGTCACAGATTCGACAAAGAACTCCTCGATGGCCTTGATCTTTCCAGCAGGCCTGCTTCTGCTCCTTGAGCCTTCCAACGCCTCCGCTAAGGTGGTCAGTTTCAGCTCCAGGTCCGCCTTGGAGTCCTTGGCGGCATTGATCTCCTTGATCTTTTCAGCGAAGCGACCTTGCAGCTCGCCGAGGGTGTAGGCGTCCTTCTCGCGCTCGCGCTTCAACCCGGCGACCTCCTCGGCGCTCTTCTGGAGAGTGGACTCCAGCTGAGTCACCCTCGTCTCCAGTTCCTTCTTGGCGGCCTCGGCAGCCGCAGCAGCATCCTTTGCCTCCTGAAGTGGCCCGCCAATTATTTGCTCACGCACGGCGAGATCTTCCTCATAGCTGTCGAGGTTGATCTTCCGCTGCGCCAGCTCACCTACTCGCGCGAAGAGCTTCTCGCCGGCAAGCCTCTGCTGCTCCTCGACCTCGCCTTTCTCCAAGATGAAGGCCGTGCACTCCTCAGCAAGCTGCTCCCATTACCCTAACACCATTGTATGGGTAAATGCCATGAAAATTCTACGTTATATCCTGTCATGGGCATCATGCTATGTTTGTCCTTGGGAAGGGAATACTCCTGAAATATGTGTTTTAACACATTTTCCTTTCCATTGTTCTGTTTAAACTGATAATCATATTTTCCTTTCCATTGTTTGGTTTAACCTTTCTTGTGATCTATATGATCTAAGCAGTAATATTCTACTGCTTAGGTAAGCACCTCATTGAACCACTTTGTCAGTAAGACCCTGTTAATATGGTTGATAACCTTCCGGTAACCACCGATGGACGAGAACTTTGCCTATTGGTCCGCCTCGTTCAACGAGCAGGAAAATAGTTCTCTTCGCCCCTCGCCCTTGGTACCAACGTTGTTGCCAACATAACTGACAGGCTATCCTCTGCCATGCCTTGCTACCATGACCGTGCAATATGTCGGCGTCCTTCCTACTTTTGAACCACATGGTGGGCCCGATAACCACTGTGTCCCGGGATCGAACCTGACTCTCCTAGACACCCCTATTCTCAAAGTTATTCCTCCCGCGTGGACTCGTATGTAATTCATGGGCCACCTTCCGATGAGATCATCAATTCTGGCATCGGAAACAATAATCATTACGTTGCTTGAAACCCCTTTCACCTTCTGACTAGACATTGAATGATTTCCTGGCTGCCTGGAACTTCTTGTTGAACCTTCCAACTTTACTCTCGATGTGTTTTATATGTTCAACTCAAGAGATATCTTATGCTCATTCATGGGTTAACCCTAGATTGTTTCCCTCACAAGCATTCTGTCGTAGTCAAGCTGCCCCTTACCTATTCGTAAGTACGTTGGAGTTCCTGAAGCAAAGGACGACTTCACCATGATGACCTGAAGCGGAGAAATGCAGACATCAACGTAATGGATCGACCTCTTCGAGAAGAGCAACCAAGACCAAGGACACTCGTCAAAATTTCGTAACAAAAGCCATTCCCCCTTACTCCCGCTCCTAAATCTCGGGACGAGATTTCTTGTAGTGGAGGAGATTTGTGACGCCCGGATAATTAAGCTACAGTAATCCCGCATTAATGAGGACACATCACCTCGGTTACTGCTAATAATCTCGCGTCGGTTCGAAACTTTCAAATTCAAAATTTAAATATTGTCGAACATCAAAAGTTTTCAAACATCAAAACAAAAATGTTCGGTTAGTGCCAAATATTACATAGGTAATTATAGTAAAGAAAACACAAATTTATAAAATACTTATATGCCCTAAGTTGAATTAAAATAGTAAAAGAAAATAAATAAAAGGAAAAGGAACAAAACAGAAAGCCAAAAAAAAGGAAGAACCCCCCTCCCCCTGGGCCGAATGGCCCACGATTAGCCAGAGCCATCAGGCCAAAAGGCCCAACCGGCCCACCCCACCCTTATCCTGGACCTCGAAACCCTAGCCCGCTACCCGTCGCCCCACTCCCCCACTTCCCGCCCCACACGCCGCCCCCTTCCTCGATTGGATCGGGCAGCGCCCGCCGCCTCGACGATCGACGCGCTCGATCTCGCCCGCCCCACGCCTGCCGCAAAGCACTCCAAACTGGCGCCCGCCCTCGTCGGACACGCCACTCGCCTTCCCTCCCACTGCATCGCCTGTTGCCATTCACGCCCCCAGCGCGCGACGGACCCGTCCACCCAGCGCCGTGTCTCGCACCACCGCCGCCCCGGTCCGCCTCGCCGTCGTTGTTTGCCAGCGCCGCCCCGTCATCGCCGCCTTGACCCCGACTCCGTCGCCCGAAGCCGTCCCGGAGCACCTTCGCCGGACCTCCCCGCCGGACTGCCTCCCCACTATCGCTCGTCCCCATCCTCCTCCTCGTCGGACGCCATCGAGCCATGCCACCCCCTTCCCTGCATCGAACGTGAGCACCGCCCCGTGCTCCCTCTCCCCCCGTACTGAACGCGTCGCGCTCGTCATGGCCCTACTCGGCGTCCTTGCCTCCACCCATGTCCGCGAGCGCTCGCGCTCGTCGCGCTCACCGCGGCCTTGTCCCGCCCGCGCCCGTTCGTCGCGCCTACACGACTTGCGCCCGCCACCAGGCACCCGCGCTGCGCAGGCGGCTGCGCCCTAGCTGATTGCTTCCTACCAACTACGCCCAATAGCGCCAATGGCCTCGCCCGAAGCCGATGCGTTCTCGCCCGATTCGAGGCGCCCACAGCGCCAAATAAGACGTGCCCACTATGGCCATGGGCCTATGACATATGGGCCCCACGCCCCCATTTAAAAAATAATTAGAAAATATTAATTAATTAATTAGATAATTAATTAACTTAATTAAATCTGTTAAATTAACATAATGACTTAATTAAACTAATTAAACCTGCTTTGTTAGTCTAAGACAATGACGAACGGGACCCACACATCAGGTCAACTCCCTGTTGACTGCTCACGTCATGCTGACGTCATGATGATGTCAGCATGCACTATTCTGGATAATGTTAGAATTAAATAATTAAATAAATTCTAAAAATGATTTAAAACTTTAGAAAATCATATAAAATAAACCGTAGCTCAGATGAAAATACTTTGTACATGAAAGTTGCTCAGAACGACGAGACGAATCCGGATACGCAGCCCGTTCGTCCACCACACATCCCTAGCATAGAAAACGCGCAACTTTTCCCCTCCGGTTCATCTGCCCGAAAACGCGAAACACCGGGAATACTTTCCCGGATGTTTCCCCCCTTCGCCGGTACCACCTAGTACCGCATTAGGTCACTCTAGACCGCGTATTGCCATGTTATGCTTTGTGATGCTTTGATTGCTCTGTTATTTATTGTGTTCCCCCTCCATTACTTCTTCTGCTAGACACCGAGACCGACGCTGCTGCTGCCCAATTCGACTACGGAGTTGACGACCCCTCTCTCTTGCCAGAGCAACCAGGCAAGCCCCCCCTTGATCACCAGATATCGCCTATTATACTCTATACTGCTTGCATTAGAGTAGTGTAGCATGTTACTACTTTCCGTTATACCTATCCCGATGCATAGCCTGTCCTTGCTACTACTGTTGTTACCTTTACGTGCAATCCTACATGCTTAGTATAGGATGCTAGTATTTCCATCTGTGGCCCTACATTCTTGTCCGTCTGCTGTGCTATACTATCGGGCCGTGATCACTCGGGAGGTGATCATGGGTATATACTATAGACTTATACATGATACATGTGGTGACTAAAGTCGGGTCGGCTTGTGGAGCACCCATGAGTGGATCTTTGGAGCGGAGCGGCAGGGCAGGTTGAGACTACAGGTGAGAGGTGGGCCTGGCCTGGTCGGCGTTCATGGATACTTCAACACGCTTAACGAGATCTGGGTATTTGATCCGAGTCGGCCATTTGGTCTATACGCACTAACCATCTACGGGAGTAGTTATGGGTATCCTGCGTTGTGGTATCAACCGGCACTTCGTGACGTCTGGCGGCGAGCGGCGCGCACCGGATTGGAGCGTAGGCTGCTCTTGTATTAAGGGGGCTAGTTCGCTTCCGGCCGCGCGCAACGCGCAGGTGTGCTAAGGCGATGGGCCTGCACTTCATGCGCTTAGGTTTAGACCGGCGTCTTGACTCTCTGTTGAGCCTAGGTGGGGCGCGGCGTGTTGATCTTCAGCGGCGGGCATGACCCAGAA
Organism: Aegilops longissima; assembly: GCA_021605205.1. Classification (NCBI taxonomy): domain Eukaryota; kingdom Viridiplantae; phylum Streptophyta; class Magnoliopsida; order Poales; family Poaceae; genus Aegilops; species Aegilops longissima. Next base: position 354,221,518 of record CM038679.1, read on the forward strand.
AGTGTGTCCGCCAAATGGGATCAAGCGTGTTGGGTTATGTGGTGCACCCTGCAGTGATTAATCTATTGAATAGCCGTGATCTTCGGTAATAGGACGACTTGGAGTTGTACCTTGACCTTATGACAACTAGAACCGGATATTTAATAAAACACACCCTTTCAAGTGCCAGATACAACCCGGTGGTCGCTCTCTCTCAGGGTTACGAGGAGGGGATCGCCGGGTAGGATTATTGCTATGTGATGCTACTTGGAGGACTTCAGTCTACTCTCTTCTACTGTTGCAAGATGGAGGTTGCCAGAAGCGTAGTCTTCGATAGGATTAGCTATCCCCCTCTTATTCTGGCATTCTGCAGTTCAGTCCACTGATATGGCCCTTTACACATATATCCATGCATATGTAGTGTAGCTCCTTGCTTGCGAGTACTTTGGATGAGTACTCACGGTTGCCTTGTTCCCCCTTTTCCCCCTATCTCTACCCGATTGCTGCGACAGATGCCGGAGCCAGGAGCAGACGACACTGTCGATGGCGACTACTACCCGGAGGTGCCTACTACTACGTGCAGCCCGGCGGCGACTGACCAGAGTAGTTAGGAGGATCCTGTGCAGGAGGCCTGCGCCTCTTCGATATGTATCCCGGTTTGTGCTAGCCTTCTTAAGGCAAACTTGTTTAACTTATATACGTACTCAGATATTGTTGCTTCACTGACTCGTCTATGATCGAGCACTTGTATTCGAGCCCTCGAGGCCCCTGGCTTGTATTATGATGCTTGTATGACTTATTTTATTTTTAGAGTTGTGTTGTGATATCTTCCCGTGAGTCCTCGATCTTGATCGTATAATGCGTTTGCGTGTATGATTAGTGTATGATTGAATCGGGGCATCACACTCTGCCAAAGATCAAGCAACTCCCTCTACCTCCACCATCGCTGGCCAGAGGGCAATGGCGGAGGAATCGAGAAGCAACTCCTCCCTCGCCAAGAGAATGGCGGAGGCATCGTGGAGCAACTTCCTCCGTCTCGCCAAGCATCACCGCAGGAGGCGTCCGCAAGGAGCCGCTGGTGGTCGGCGGCGACGTTCGGTCCCGGGCGAAGCGGGACTACACCGTGCCGCTTAAGGTTGATATCCACCAAGAGCCGCTGGATGTCGTATGCACCAGCAATCGATTTAAGCCGACAAGATGAACCGCAAGATGAGGAGGAGGCTCGCGGCATGCTTTCAGAATATCGGCGTTGATGTCGAGTATACCAGGAAGACAAACCTCCGCAAATTGCTGCGATTCTGCGTTATGCGTGGAGGATCTCGTCTGGTATACCACATCATCGCTGACAACCAAATGGTAAAAACATCTAGTTCTGAAGTAGTTTTTTGGTGATCATATAGAATGTTGTCTACAAGTTTTTGTGATCATTTAGTAGCTGTTATGAATGTTGTCTTGTAATGCAAAAGATTGCAAAAAAAATACATCATTGAGATGTTATGCTTGCTGTTTTGATCATACAGAATGTTGTCTTGTAGTTGTTGTGATCATTTAGTAGTTGTTGTGATCATACTGTTTTAACTGAATTTTGGTCAGAACTGAAGATGCTATTTTAACTGAATTTTGCTTCAACTGAACCCATTTTAATTCTGTAGTTTCTGAAGTTTTTGAAGTAGATGAATTTGAATGCTAAAGATTATTTTGATGCAGGCCCAAGGAACTCCGCCCGCTCCTGCAGGAGAGAAGAAGTTGTACACCTTTGTTGGGTTCTACATTGAGGCGACAAGGAGAAGCTGAAGTTGTCTGGTTTGGAGATCAACCCGACAAGCACGCCGATTTGCAGCGCAAATGGAGAGTTCCAAACAATGGAAAGAAGTGGCAGTCTTTGGCTGAGTTTGCAGCCAGCCTCATCCACCCATCCTACTCAAAAGTGAAGAGAAGATCGACAGAATTCAGTCCACCTACTATGGGGGACAGCCCACGCCAAACAAGCTCATCGAGTACGCCCTTGAAAGATGCGACGCCACCTACGAGGCATGGAAGAAAATCGAAATCACCAAAGAAGGTTTGAGCTCGGCAAGAGGCGGAGGATCATTGGGATGACCCCTACTCTGGGGATATTGAGTTGTTTGTGGTATTGGGATGACCCCTACCATCGTGTCTCAGCTTTGTAGTTATGTGGTTGAACAAGTTTGCTTTTGTTATGTTGAACAAGTTTGCTTTTGTTATGTTGAACAAGTTTGCTTTTGTAATGATGAACAAGTTTGCTTTGGTTGTCAGTTGACATCATCTGATCGCTGAGCATGGTTTAGTTTTACCTTTATCTATTTATTATTTAGGCAGAGCTATTGAAGATATAATCATCCTTATGGTGAGGATCGCAATGTTTTTAGCTTCCAAGTTTCTCATGCGGTCCATAATCACCTTAGTTAACTGCTCTAACACTTTCCCGATTCTTCAAAAATAATGACGATTAACCGAGACTCTCTTCTATATGAAATGCAAGAACCCCTGCCCCCTTGAGGTGTTACTCGAGAAAAAAATGACACATGATCTTTCCAACCACATAACTTAACTGCAAACATTTCCCCTGTAAATTATAGTTACACATTCCAACCAATACCTGCAGGTTGTAATTTCATACTGAATGACCATAGGCGAAATGGCTCTATAAAGAAAGGTTGTCCAGCAGTAAAGTATTGAGTGGTCTATGTGTAGTTTCATGTGAACATCTCAGCCACATAGGAAACAGGGCATCAAATAACTAAGTGAAGCAAATAATTGCTATGCATTTCTTGGCACGCGAGAAGGAAGAGGGGAGAGGAGGCGGAGCTCACCAGGGAGGCGCAAGGAGGCCCTGCGACAGCTTAGTAGCAACAGAGGTGGCCGAAGTTGTGGAAGACAGCGGCGACCCGGGGAAGAAGAGGTGGAGGGGGGGTGGAGGGGTCGAGCGCCATCGCGCCCTAGTTCCGCGGCTCGCCGGCCCGGTGTTGAAGCAGATTCTGCCCGCCGCCTTGCCTGTCGCCTCGCACGGTGGAGCTCGAGGGCTGGGAAGGCGAGGGAGGTGGGTGGGTGCGGTGAAGGCGAGGGAGGGGTGGATTGGGAGCGGACGGGCGATGGGGGCAGGGCAGGGGCTGACCGAGGCGGCGACGGAGACGGAGGCGCGGGGCGGCGGGCGGCGTGGGTCGGGCAGCAGCTGGTGGATCTGGTGGCGAGGAGAGAGGGTCAAGGGGATCTCGCGAGAGGGAGGGAGGATAGCTAGGGGGAGGGTTCTAATGGCGCACCGTCCAGTCGTGCGCCATAAGTATGACTATTCTAATGGCGCACTACCCCTCGGTGCGCCATTAGAATTTTGTTTTAATCTAGCCCACTAACCATATCTACAACCTAACCCTATCTACAATGTAACCCACCCACTAGCCCGACTGGTCAGCACGCAAAGACACACACACAGGAGGTCCTGGGTTCGATTCCTGTGCTCCCTAATATTTTTTATGCATTTTAAATGCTGTTTTTTATATTTATTTGTGTTTAAATATGTTCAAACTTGTTTAAATCATAACAGTAATATTTTTTTATAAAAACAGTAATAATTTTTAAAAAATATGTTCAAATTTCTTACTTGAAAATATCATCGGCGGCGGCGGTGGAGCGGGGGAGGGTGCGAGGATCGAGATCGAGATGGAGGGGGAATCGAGATCGAGATGGAGGGGGATCGAGATCAAGTGTCCTCATGAATCCAAAAAGTGCCCATGAAATTTAAAAATATTCATGATATCAAAAAGTGCCCATGAAATACAATCGAGAAATGAAGACTACGATTTAAATACAATCGATCTTAGCTAGCTATCTGTTCACAATCTTCTTACCCTTCTTTTTCGCAAATGGAGTTCTTCTGTGGAACGGACGTCCTTTAGGTAGGGTGGTCCTGCTTCTTCTTGTGGTGTGTGCTGCTACTTCATCGTCGTCGCCATGTTCGATCTTTGGGTCACCGATTTGTCGAAGTCTTGCTCATTGGCTACTCCATCCATTCCGATGATCTTCCTTTGCCTCTCCTCACGACAACACGACTGGGCTTTTATGGTCGGTAATGAAGAAGCATTGGTCCACTTGGGAAGCCAGTACCCATGGCTCATTTTTAGCGGTGACGCTTATGCGCCATGTGTCTTGATTTGGCTTCGGGTATAACCATGGTGGTGAAATATCGGTCTTCTTTAGGATGCTCTTGGCCCATCTCGACACGGAACATCGGCACCTTCTCTCCAACAGTAGCTCAGCTCCCAGATCTCCTCGATCCTTCCGTAGTATCTGTCCTTGTCCTTACCGTGTAGGATTCCATCGTTACCCGGAGTTCGATAACCATCGCTCTTCATGTCCTTGTCCTCGTGTAGAATGTGTAGTCGTTGATATCGTGACGCCTCATAGGTCATCGTTGTGCTCGGCGCTCGTGACAAGGCGAATATGAGTTGCTTCTTCCATGGATGAATCTTCATGTAAAGGGTACGGCGTAAGCTTCGCTTGAACCAACGCGTGAAACATGAGTTGTGCTCTTTGAGTATATCTCCGTCCTCTGCTGGCCTCGGCCATTGTACGACTTCTCAATAAAGGTTTTTGCTCTACCACCCAAGGATCGACCACGCCTATGTGTTGTAGCGCCGACTAGGTTTGCTCTTTCAAAGTCAGCGAGTCGACCCTCGTAGTCGACATGCATTTCATGGCGACCTCACGGTGACCCCATCCAATGAAGTTCCGCCGAGGTGCTGCTGACAGCGGACCAAAGGGGTTCTCGATGCCTAGATAATTCGATGCAAGAGGAGATGCACTCTTGATCGAAAAGCCCCGGCTATACTTCCTCTCGACGTGACATGTTCCGACGTATCCTTTGATGACACCATTCATCCTTTCGAACGGCATCATGCTGTGCAGGAACATCGGCCCGAGTTGGATGATATCCTCCACGATATGGACCAGGAGATGCACCATAACGTCAAAGAATGCGGGCGGGAAGTACATCTCAAGCTCGCATAGTATCACCACGATCTCTTCCTATAGCCTTCTGAGTTGCCTCACACCAATCAACTTCCGAGAGATGACGTCGAAAAAGTTGCATAGGCCAAATAGCATTTCACGGACGTGCGCGATCCATGATCCCATGGATTGCAATCGAAGTATTCTGCGTCATCAAGACGTGATACGGTCGTGAGACTTCATCCCGCTGAACTTCGCTTCACTGGTCTAGGTATCTCCTTATCTTCCCGCAGATAACCGAAGGAAGTTTTACTCCTAGGAGGCAGGTGAAAACTGCTCGATCTCTCCTCGACTTAGAGTGAAGCACGCGGGAGGGTAGTCATTTCCGGTCTTCTTGGCCTTTTTGCCTTTGCGACGACTTTCTGTGTCCTGCTTCGCCTCATCATCGTCATCATCATCATTAGCGTGAAGCTCTTGCCTGATGCCCATTGATTTCAAGTCTGCCCTTGCTTTCGGCCCATCTTTGGTCCTCTCTGGCATGTTGAGCAGGGTACCAAGCAGACTCTCACACACGTTCTTCGTGATATGCATGACATCAAGGCTGTGAGGCACACGATACATCTTCCAGTACGGCAAGTCCCAGAAAACAGACCTCGTTTTCCATATCTTCAGCAGCGGCTCGCGCGCCTTCGCTTTTTTCGGCTCTCGCGCCTTTTTTCCCGCGGTGGGCAGTCTTTCCAATTTTTCAACAGCTCGTCTATTTCCTCGCCGCTCCTCATACAGGGCGCTGGGTTCGGTTTCACCATCGAACAGATCCTTGCGCTTCTCCACGGGTCATCGCCGCGAAGCCACCTTCAATGTCCCATGAACACGGTTTTCAAGACCCGGGATCTCTATCTAGCTGGCGATACGTTGTGTCATCCATGCACCTTACGCATCCGAAAATCCGTGGACTACCTGCCCGCGAGATATCCGTGATCGAGATAGTCGTGCACCGTCGTGAGCGGTGCGGCTCTCATAGGGAAATATTCTTTCTCTCGCAAGGCCCCACGTATTGGCTGGCGTTTTCCACATCGTGTCTAGCTCCTCCTTCAGCAGCCCCTGATCTGATTGATGTCGTTCCCTGGTTGTTTCGGCCCTTCAATTAGCATACTCATGTGAATGTACTTCCTCTTCATGCACAACCAGGGGTGAAGGTTGTACATCCACACAAACACAGGCCAGGTGCTATGTGTGCTTCTATGGCTGCCAAACGGATTGACTCCATCCGTGCTCGCGCCCAGCATGATGTTCCTTGGATCCTTCCCAAATTCTGGGTATTCGAAGTTCAACGCTTTCCACTGACTCGCATCCTTAGGGTGACTCAACATCTTGTCTTTTTTATTTATCTTCGGATCATTTCCGTCATCTTCCTGCTTCTTCTCCTCCCTATCCGCGTGCCAACGCAGGAGCTTTGCTACCTTAGGGTCCGGGAGATACCGCTGCAGACGAGGAGTGATCGGAAAGTACCACACCGATTTTCGAGGAGCTTTCTTCCTCTTCTTGTATCGAGTGACGCCGCACACCGGACATATGGTAGACTCCGCGTGCTCGTCCCGATAAATGATGCAATTGTTCATACACACATGGTATTTCACGTGCGGTAAATCCAAAGGACACACGATTTTCTTCACCTCCTCGAAACTGGTCGGGCACTTCTTCCCCTTGGGAAGACGTTTGTGCCAGAATGACATGTTCTCGTCGAAGCATGCGCCGGTCATTTTGTGTTTTACCTTCATCTCCGAGCCATGAGCGCTACTTTCAGCGGTATCCTCGGCCTGCATCCTTCATACAATGGAGTAACCGCGTCTATCTCCAGTTGATCCAGCTTGGCTTTCTCTCGGGCGGCAGCTCTTGCGTTATCCGTCGCTGCGAAGCAGCTCTTGAATATGAGGGTCCTGCACCCAGCCTCCATCGTCGCCCCGCTTTCGGGCATATTCATCTTCATGATCATGCCCTTCGTCTTGATCTTCTTCATCATCATGTACGACATCTTCTACATGATGATTGTGTACATCATCACCGTCGTGATCATGTCCACGAGATTCTTCGTCTTCTCGCCCGCCCGCCCGCGGTGGTTGTCTTGTTGCCCTTCCTCATTTCTTGCCCGGCCCCCATGGACGACTTCATAGTCATCTTCATCACCTTGCCACCGATAGCCATCCATGAAACCACGCAAGAGCAGGTGGTCCCGCACCTGCCCGGAATCCGGGTCCGCAATAAGGCTCTTCAGCTTGCATCTTCGACACGGACATCTTATCTCCGTCTCGTTCTTTTGAAGCATCTCGCCTTCGCGAACTCAAAAACCTATTCACGATGCCTTCGGTCATCGTGCGGACCATAATCGCTGCGGGTGAGAGCAAAGCGATATTTTAGAACCAAGAAAAAATTTGGCATGACCTTCCCTAAAAATAGGACCAAAAAGAATGCATAGTGCCAAAATTCTCGCCGAAACGGAAATGAATCAACATTCCGGCAAAATATTGGCAACTATCGCATTTCAAATACCGGTACCTGCAAACACAAACATATATGCAACACCACAAACACAAGCAACACCACAAACATTACATAGATCTAGCTAGGCCACAAAAGTGCATGTGCACGTTGTTGGAGCGAGCTAGGGAGAAAAAAGTAGATCTACAACATGAAGATAGCTTTCCCTTACTTACCTATCAAAAAAGGTAATTTCACCACTTAATTTTGATGAATCTATGGTGCAAATGAGGTGAGGAGGAGGAGGCGGCCGACAAGCTTAGAGAAGGAGGTGGGGGGAATGAAGTGGGGAAAGTGAGTGTGTAGGTGTGGCTGTCCAAAAATATCTAGCTGGTCCCAGGTTACTAATGGCGCACCACTAAGCCATGCGCCATTAGTAACCCAACATACTAATGGCGCACCACAGAGACATGCGCCATTAGTAGTTTTGCAAAAAAGTAAAAAAATAATAATTTTTATGATAATGGCGCACCGTGGCACAGTGCGCCATTAGTAGTTTAAACTACTAATGGCACACTCTGTCATAGTGCGCCATTATTAGGTTCGCAAAAAAGTAAAAAAATATATACTAATGGCGCACTTTGCCATCCATGCGCCATTAGTTTGTATGGAAAAATGGGAAAAAAATCAATAGTAGTGGTGCACCGTGAGCACGGTGCGCCATTAGTGTCTTCCACACAAATGGCGCACGAGCAACCGGTGCGCCATTAGTATATAGTAGTGGCGCACTACTTACCTGGTGCGCCATTAGAATCAGTCCTATCTATAGCCCTTTTCCTAGTAGTGCATGCTGTTCGGACACCCGATCGAGACCCTGAGGTCAGCCCCAGCCGTCAGCCACGGTGCCTCGATTAACCCAGAAGTGCTTCGTCGCCTCCTGGGAGCACACTCCAACAGGGTTGTGGTCAACAATCCCCGCGATGGTCATCATCACTACCCCGAGCCTGCAACCCCTCAACCCTCTCCAGCTAATTCCGACGGTGAGAACCGTGGAGAAGCCTCGACATCCAGAAGGGACGCCCGCTTGGATGTAAACGAAGTAGACTAAGTTACTCGAGTAGTGTCGAGTCGGTGTATCCTCGCTTTGTAATCCTGTGATCCCTTAAATTAATGCAGCTGTCATCGTGCCTCTGTTTTATATAGTAGTCTTGCATGGATGTATTAGCATGCGGTGTGATTTCTCTATCCTTGGCACAGCCACCAAAACCGCCCGACAACACCCACGGTGATCGTCACTTTAGTGAGATGTGTGTATCGTGGCTTGACCCCAAGCTGAGCCGGCAAATTCTTTACCTTTCACCACGGTAAAAATGACCCATCTCCGGTGCTATAAAAAGGGCCACCGAGTGACCCTGCCAAGCACCCCTCACCTTGTGCACCATTCTCACAACCATTTCTTGCCATGCCGAGCCCCAGTATCTATCTGAGAACTCCAGATGCAACCCCGGGTAGATTTTTCAAGATATTGTGGGATTTTACCCGCAGTACCATGGGCGCTACCCAACCACCCCAGTACGAGCTATTCAAATCAAGAATCACCCCTTCCACCTCGAGATATTGGGCAGCCGTGCACATCCCTCCCGTAAACCCAAACCAAGATCCAACGGAAGTCTCCTTCGCAGGGAAATCTATGCCAACCCCACATATGGCCGTAGAAGCTGCGGTGTACGAAGCGCTCGCTCGCCTTCGATTCGCGGTGCCCTTTGCCAGCGAACAAGGGTATTATTATTTTCCAAGCCGTGCAGCACCCGGAGGAGTAACATCTTTTCCAGGTGGACGTATTGAGAGACACCCCGTCTTGGCCAACCTCGTCCAATACGTCATCGCTCAAGAGCGTTTAACCCAACGCGTGATGGGTTATCTCTGAGCCTCGCAGATTTAAATCCTCGGATCGCCATCGGCGATCTTGAGGCCGCACCGGAGAGGCACATCCATCGCTCGGTCAATCCACTTCCTCCGATAGAAGAAGAGTGTATCCCAGTACCAGAGACATTTTCTCGGGACCCCGTCCAGTTACCGTTTTCACTTTAGACGTCGCCGCTATAATTATTGTTGTGACATTTATTCATGTGTTGTATTTTATGCGCAGTGCCCCGAGTTTGTGCGGCAAGTAAACTGTTTAATTTCAGTTATTGTTGCAGTTTGACTCTAATGTATTACTATGCCTTTCGCGAGAAATCCTGGAGTGAGATTTCTTTTCCCGGTATTGCTGCATCGTTCACGACATGGATTATTTTATTTCCCGCAGCACCACGGCATGCAGACTCACAACCACAATTACACGAACACATACACTGCTTGCAAAAATTTTGCAACAGTGTTACATCTAACTGAGCACCTCCGGCAACAGTCAGCGCCCGACACACCCCACCTACTCCTCATGGTCACCACCACCGCGGAGAGCCAGCAACCGGGCAGCGGCATCGCGACGATCATCGAGGATCATCGCACACAGGAGCATGAAGAGCCCCAGCACCGCTGCCAGCCCTCCACACAGCACGATCACGTACCAGTCCGGCACCACCTCCGCCATTAGAGCCCCATCTCGAGCTCCGGCCAACGGAAACAGAGGAGAAGGAGGGAGGAGGAGGAGCGAGGCCAGGTGCGAGGAAAAGGAGGAGAACACCTCGGCCGTTTTATAGCTCGAGCTCGGTGTACGGTGGGCGAGGTCCACCTGGCGCCGCTCGTCGCTGATCGCCGGTGTTGGGCGAATCCTCGGCAGTGCCGGCAAGCACTGGCTGGCTCTGAAGTGAGTGCACGCTGCACCGGCAGCTAACCGCCGCGCACTAGCAGATCGACCTAGATGCCCTATCGCTAGGCATCGCCGGTGGAAAGCGGAAAGCGGGAGAGAGGTAGAAGAGAGCGGGAGGAAGAAGAAGAGGCTGACCGTGGCCCGGGTCCACTGTCGGCCAGAGAGAGCACTTGTGCTCTCGGGTGCGACCAAGCGTATTTTGAGATTTAGAATTTATTCTAAATCTATATCCAGCGAGAAATCTCTCGCTTTGCTCCTAACGTAGATTTTTTCATGCAGCGCCAGTGTTCCACACTGTATTTTGCACCACTTATTGCCCTCTCACTGTAGCCGTTTTTGTTTTGATGCAATTTTGCTATAGAGATAACTCTTAGCAAATCTCGAGGACGAGATATTTATTAAGGGGGGTAGTGTTGTGACACCCCAAAATTTTTAACTTTGTTTTGTTAATTAAAATTTTGCCAGGAAATAAATTTTTATTTTCTGGGCTCCCTTTTGATTTTTGGACCATTTATCTCTCTAGTTATTATGGAGTTTTTCCCAAAATTAAACCTTTCAAATTTTTTATTGGACTTGTTTAACCACTCAAGGAAAACTTTTCCTTTATTAGTAGAACTAATTACATAATTAATTTGCTTGATCTTTAGTTTCTTGAAAAAAGGTTTTCCAAGATTATATGGCCATAATTGAACTACAACCATTTGATAAATTCACCTAAAATTCCAACCAAAAATTGGAGATGTCTGGTGATGTTTTTAAATCACTTTTGTGCAAAGTTATAATTTATTCATGAATTATTTTGAGCTCTACACCCGATTTTCTTCTCTGGTCCAGTAGGCATTTTTGCACTGCAACTCATTTAAATACTTCTTTCTAGCCTCCACCAAAATTATGGGATGTCAGTTGGAGCATATTATTCCACTATATGCAAAAATCCAAGGATGTTATTTGAAAATTTTGAGTGAATCAGCCTCATCTTCATTCTGGTCCAACATGATGGATTGTACAACAACCATATCCTTGCTTGCTCTTTGGCCCTTGATTCTTCCTCCTGCTTGTAGTGTACCTTGCCAAACCCCTAAGTCTAGGAGCATGCAACCATTGGAATACTTTTGGTTCATGAGATGATGCCATTTAAGTTTTGTCCAGAATTGAAGTTCTTCAAAACTTGCACTAGCAAGTTTGTGCTTTTCACAAACCAACCTCACCACCCTCTTGAGCATCCAAAGAGAATTCAATCTGGAAGAATTGGCCACTCCAAGGAATGCCTAGGTGCTGTGGCATTTGACAAACACCACGAGTGCAAGGCCGGTTGGCATGATTTCAAGTCTACATGGTGAACTTGGTCTCGAGACCAAACCACCTTGTCCCTTGATCTTCCCTCTATCACTAACCTAGTTACATTTGCTTGCCAACCTCACGAGACCTCTAGCATGCCCGGCATTTTATCGAACACATTCCGTGCATGCTGCAGGCGCGCAGGCGCAGCGTGTGCACGAGCCTCGGCCGAGCCGACACGTTCGCCCTGGTTTTGGCCCGCTCTGTGGCGCCACGCCACGCCTCCCCTTCTCACAGAACGCGCAAGCCGCCTGGCAGCCTCTGCGCCGCCGTCGAGCCTTGGCGGCCCGGCGTTCGCAGCGCGCCCCTGCCTCAGTCGGTGCCGCCAAAGCCACCAGCGCCCGCCAACTGCCCCCTTAAGCATCTCCAGCTCATCCGCAGCCTCGTCCCCTAGCGCGCGTCGCCGTCACGTCACCATAGCTACAGAAAGACGGTTCGTCGTCGTCCTTATCACCGGCCACCTCGGAACCGACCTCCACCGCCTATATAAGGGCCCCGGAGCTCAATCGAGTCCTGAAGCAACCTCATATGATCCCCCTAGAGCTACCTTGTCCAGCAGTCGAGGAGGGGAAGGCCATCTTCCCCGAGTCCGGCCGGTTCGGTCGCCGCCAAGTCCCGGTCGATTCCGTCGCACCAGTGCCTCCGCCTCTCCACTCTCTCCACCAGGAGCTCTCCCTCCCTCTCGTGAGTGCAGCCCCACGCTCAATTTTGGTCGGAAACCACCGTAGCCCCAAACCCACTACCCACCCGAATGCCTTCTCCGCCGCGAAGCTCGTCACCGGCGACTCCGTCCATGTCGGCGACCATGGAGGGTACCCACGGATTCGTCTCGACCCCCTGAGCACACCCATGTCCTCAGATCACCAAGGGACGCCCCCGTTTGCCGGCAAATCCTCGCCGGAGCTCCGCCTCTGTTCGGTCGGAGGGGCAGCAGCAGTGTGGACTGGTCAAACCTGACCCGATGGGCCAGCGGGCCCACCGTCGATGACCAGCGCCCGGTCCACGAGGAGTAAGTGGAAGCATTTCCGAATGCACCTTCGACATGTATTTCTTTTAAAACGTTTTCTTTTACGTGTTATTTAAAAAACAGATTTTGACCAGGACTTTGTTGGCTATAACTTTTAAATACAACTCCAAATGAAATGATTCTTTTCCAACCTCTCTCAAATTTGATCTAGTTTATTTTAAGATTTATTTGATAATTTTTCAAAACAACTTTTTGTGCTGTTGTGGATTTGTGTGTTAATTCAAATTTATTTAAAATAGGACTTTGGAGAGAGAAGAAAACTTTCAAAAGTTTTGGAGTGCACCTGCCTTACCACACATTGAAGGCAAGCATTCGAACCTGGCACAATATGTTGCATGCATTGTTTGACACGATCATGACACTACCTCATTACATGGAACTCGTTATTTTATGTGGTGGTATGATCATTTGCATGCATGCCTATTTAAATTTTCCTTCTGTTGAAAATGGACTTGCTTGGGATGATGACCATCCTAGTATGCCTTCGTGCCTACGGAAGGAAAATGGGAAAATCGCTGTGTTGGGTAGACAGAGCTTGTCCCTAGTTCCTCGTCGAGGCGAGTGTGTCGGCATGGCATGAAGAGTATGATGAGTGGTGACTCATGCATTGGATGAAATATATTTGTTATACTAATCATGCAGGGAATACTTAAACCTCCTGAGTCGACCCTAGATCGAGTCTTGTTCCAGTAACCCCATGCTTGTTTCGTACTACCACTCGTCTCTACAACAAGTAGAGTACGGTTCAGTAAGTTGTCAACCTCTTTCTAGCACACACCGTACAGAGAGGCCATGGTGGAAGATATCGGTTGAAGCCGGTAGGCATGCCACCTGGTCCGGGGCATGGGGTTTCGGTTCAGACCAAGAGGAGGCCACCCCTTAGGCGTAGCGTTATAAATTTGATCCCATGCTACTGCGAGGTTGCAGCCTCCCCACTTAGAGTTTTGCTTAACAGGTGTCATGGGTGATTCGAGACACGGGTAATTTAAGCTGGTGTGTGCAAGTCGGTGTGTTTTCAATTAAAAGACCGTGAGCGGAATTAGTCGATGGACTAAAGAAATCCGTTACTCGTGGGTAAAAGTACACCCTCTGCAGATATTAAACCTATTCGAATAGCCGTGTCAATGGTTAAGGATTACAGTCTGGGATGGGTCAAGTGTCGGTCTTAGTGTCGGCCTTCGGAGGAGAAACTGTTAAACCAGAACATGGATTGTGACTTATGATGATTACGAATATTTTATTTATGGACTAACCCCTTTATATTATTTGAAGTATTGAGTATCCTTAGAATGGTTTTACCTCCTGGATATTCACTGTGATTATGCCCTTTATAAGCCCTTTATGTGGTGTCATTTGAGACGCCTTTGTGGCATTTCTTTTATAAGCCCTTTATGTGGTGTCATTTGAGACACCCATCGTGGCATTTCTTTTATAAGCCCTTTATGTGGTGTCATTTGAGGCGCTTGACCGTGGCATTTCTTTTAAAGCCCTTTATGTGGTGTCGCGAGAGGCCTTGACTATGGCATTTCTTTTATAAGCCCTTTATGTGGTGTATTTGAGACGCCTGACCGTGGCATTTCTTTTATAAGCCCTTTACGTGGTGCCTTTGAGACACCCATTGTGGCATTTCTTTTAAAGCCCTTTATGTGGTGTCATTTGAGACCCCATTGTGGCATTTCTTTTATAAGCCCTTTATGTGGTGTCATTGAGGCGCCTGATCGTGGCATTTCTTTTATAAGCCCTTTATGTGGTGTCATTTGACGCCTGACCGTGGCATTTCTTTTATAAGCCCTTTATGTGGTGTCGCTGAGACGCCCGACTGCGGCATTTCTTTTAAAGCCCTTTATGTGGTGTCGCTTAGATGCCCGACTGCGGCATTCCGTTTAAAGCCCTTTATGTGGTGTCGCTAAGACGCCCGACTGTGGCACGTTTGTTATTTATTTCATAATTTTTTATACTACTATGTTATTGCATATTCATGAGGAACATGCTTGCGTGCATCAGATTTTTTTTAATTATATTTTGTGACTGACGCCATGAGCATAAAATATTTTCAGCACATCATTGTTATATTATGCATGTGTTCCTAATGTTTGCGAGTACATTCAAAGTACTCACTGGCTTGTCCCTGGCTATTGTCTTGGCCAGATTTCTTGCGTGGAGAGGAGTGTTGTGACGACCGCCCCGGAACCTACGCAACGGTGATAGCAGCCTCGCGAAGATAGGAGTTAACCTGGTCAGCTATTCCCGTGGGAAATGGAGTTCCACTGATGATCCACAAACCGCTTCCGCCATCAACCACTAGAAACCATTTGTTGTACTCACGGGCCAGAATGGTCTTGTACCGCATATCCTGTAGTTTTGCTTGGATTTTTCTGTACCGAGTTGATGCCTCATCAGCTAACATTAGTCCTGGGGCTGATGAGCACGACAGCCATTTTCTGGAATTTAATATCCGGAAAAACCGGTCGCGACAGGCCGTTTATGGGCCGAAAGTTTTGATGGCCTGTAAATGGGCCCAAATGAAGCCGGACCTTTAACAGGCCGGAAATACACCGGGCCGTGATTCGGCCCAATTACTTAGCGGACTGTTAACGGGCCAGAAGTGACCATGGGCCGCGTTGATGGCAAGTTTAGGACAGGCCGTTGACGGGCCGATTTGACAGAGAATGTTGGGCCTTTAGGTGGGCCGACCCATTATGGTCTGCAGAATCTTGTGGGCCTTTAGCTGGGCCGGCCCATTGTGGTCCGCAAAATCTTGTGGGCCTTTAGCTGGGCTGGCCCATTATGGTCTGCAAAATCTTGTGGACCTTTAGCTGGGCCAGCCCATTGTGGTCCGCTAAATTTTGTGGGCCTTTAGCTGGGCCGGCCCATATAAATTTGTGGGCCACTGTTAGGCCGGTCCACTTGTCAACATATCACAGGCCCATCTCGACCGTTGGATGAGTGACACCTATGCCAATGCGGAGCTGACGCGTGGATCCATCAGCCAATGAGAATTTTACACATGGAAAATCGGCATTGGTCGTGGCTGTTAACGGGTTATCGAATACAAAATCCGACATGATAGCTTAACGGCGTTCCGTTACGGTGGATGCCACGTGTCGGTCACCCTTGACGAAAGCACTTCTGTGACACAGGATTTATCGTCATGGAAGTGGACACTTCCGTGATGATAATTTTGGTAATGTCATGGAACACTTCTACGACAGCACAGGTATGACTATCTTGATTGTGTCATAAATTTGTCATGGATGTACATGCATGACAAAAAACGCGACCTACTGTGACAAACACGTAT
Source organism: Aegilops longissima (assembly GCA_021605205.1). Lineage (NCBI taxonomy): Eukaryota > Viridiplantae > Streptophyta > Magnoliopsida > Poales > Poaceae > Aegilops > Aegilops longissima. Next base: position 354,237,415 of record CM038679.1, read on the forward strand.
CATCACGGAAGTGTATTTTTCTTGTAGTGCATGTGCGTCGATGGCGACGCCTCGCTGCATACTTCTCACTGCTAGCTCAAGCAGTGGGCGCATGAGATTACATCAGCGGAGTCGTTGTTCGACGCTCAGAAGCCGCTGAAGTGGTCCAGTACGCCCCTCATCTTTGACGCCGAGGACCACCCTGACCGCACAACCGTGGTCAGGTGTTTGCCATTGTTGGTCTCACCGACGATACACAACCTCAGGGTGAACAAGACGTTGGTTGACAGCAGGGCTGGCCTGAACCTGATCTTGCCTGTCGTGATCAAAAGATTGCAAATCCCTGATGGAGACCTCAAGGAAACGGGCACGTTTCAAGGGTTTAATCTGGGGAGGAGCTCGCCGAAGAGGAAGGTCACACTTCTCATGACGTTTGGAGGGGAGTTGAACTACAGAACGGAGAGGATCACCTTCAATGTGGTCGAGATCCCCTTCGCCTACAATGGGATCCTCGGCTGCCCGGCACTAGCCAAGTTCATGGCAGCATCACACTATGCCTACAACATGCTAAAGATGCCCGGGCTGTTGACCATCATCTCCGTCCCCTCCGACAAGAAGGACGCGCTGATCTGCGCCGACCTACTCTACCAGGAAGCAGTTGCAGCAGCTACCGTCAAGGCGCCTGCTCCTGCCGCTGAAGGCCCGGGAGGGAAGAAGAAGGCCGGCAAGACCTATCGCACCCACTCTGGCAAGCGCACCTCCTCGGAGTGTTGTGCTACCGTCGAGGACTTGCCAGAGAGCTCTACCGACAAGAGCAAGAAATCCAGAGCTGAGCCGCCGCAGACCAAGGGGATGTCCGCCGGGGAGGATGGCACGGGAGGGGCCTTCACCATAGGCTCCACCCTCGACAGCAAATATGAAGGTGCACTCGTCACCTTCTTGCGGGCGAATGTTGACGTGTTTGTGTGGTAAGCATCCGACATCCCCAGTGTTCCCATGGAGGTGATCGAGCACCACCTAGTTGTCTGCCCTCATGCACGGCCCGTCAAGCAGAAGGTCAGAAAGAAGGCTCTGGAGAGGCAAGAGTTCATCACAGCGGAGATCAGGAAGTTGGAAGCGGCAGGTTTGGTGAGAGGAGTGCTCCACCCGACGTGGTTGGCCAATCATGTAGTGGTGTGCAAGGCGAATGGGAAGTGGAGGCTGTGTATTGATTACACAGATATCAATAAAGCTTGTCCCAAGGACCCCTTCCCGTTGCCGCGCATCGACCAGACTGTTGACTCCACGGCCGGGTGTGATCTCTAATCATTCCTCGACGCCTACTCGGGCTACCACCAAATCTTCATGACAAGAGAGGATGAAGAAAAGACAGCATTCATCACCCCATGAGGTACGTATTGCTTTTTACGGATGTCTTTCAGGTTGAAGAGTGCTGGCTCGACGTTTGCAAGAGCAGTCCAAATTTGTTTTGAACCCCAGCTCCATAGAAATATGGAGGCATATATGGACGACATAGTGGTCAAAACCAAGGATGGGCCAACTCTTGTGCAAGATCTGGAAGAGACATTTGCCAACCTGCGCAAGATCAAACTCAAACTGAACCCTGAGAAATGTGTCTTCGGTGTTCCGTCCGGCAAGCTGCTCGGGTTCTTTGTGTCACAACGCGGGATCGGGGCAAACCCAGAAAAAATCAAGGCTATCGAGCAGATTGAGGCGCCCAAGTGGATCAAGGATGTGCGTCGGCTCACCGGCTGCGTCGCCTCCATGAGTCGATTCATCTCAAAGTCCGCCGAGCGCACCCTTACTTTCTTCAAAATCTTGAAGAAGGCAGGCCCAATGGAGTGGACCCCAGAAGCCGAGGCAGCATTGCAGGATCTGAAGAAATACCTTTCCTCCACGCCAATACTGGGTGCGCCTAAACCACAAGAGTCGTTGCTGCTGTATCTAGCGGCGATGAATCAAGTGGTCAGCGCCGCACTGGTGGCGCAGGGAGAGGTTGATGAAAAGGCAGTGGCGGCGGCAGAACCGGAGGATGGAAAGGCAAAGATCCCCCTGGCAGGGCCTGGTGCCGACAAGGCAGGTCCCCTGGCAGGATCTGGCGCCACTGAGGCAGTGCTCGCGCAGTCAGGCGAGGTGGTGCGGAAGAAGAAGATGATGCAGCACCCGGTTTAGTTTGTCAGCTCCCTCTTGCAGGTGGCTAGGTCGAGGTATTCCAGTGTGCAAAAGTTTCTCTTCGGCCTCCTTATGGCCTCGAGGAAGCTGTGTCATTCTTCCAAGCCCACAAGATCACTGTCGTCGCCCGCCTCCCATTGCAGCGGATACTGCATAACCCAGATGCAACCAGAAGGATTGTGGAATGGGCCTTGGAGTTATCATGTTTTGGTTTGAAGTTTGAAAGTACCTTGACAATCCAGAGCAGAGTCTTGGCAGAGTTCATTGCAGAATGGACCTCGACGCCCGACGAAGAAATCCAGGAGACCACTCTCCCCAGTAAGCAAACAGACCGCGACTAGATCATGTACTTTGACGGGGCATTCTCGCTGCAAGGCGCTGGTGCCGGTGTGCTGCTCGTTGCACCCACCGGAGAGCACCTCAAGTACGTGATCCAGATGCATTTCCCCAGGGAGATGTCCACCAACAACACTGCTGAGGACGAGGGATTGCTCGCCGGTCTCAGGATCACGGCAGACCTCGGAGTTAAGAAACTCATCGTCAGGGGTGACTCGCAGCTTGTTGTTAGGCAGGTCAACAAGGATTACCAGAGCCCATTGATGGAGGCCTACGTAGATGAGGTGCGGAAGCTGGAGGAACGCTTTGACGATATCCAAGCGGAGCACGTCCCCCGAATGGAGAACGAAATCGCCGACTACCTGTCAAAGCGTGATGCATTCAAGCTACCTGTGGAACCAGGTACCTTTTTGCTCCGGTTAACTCAACCATCCGTCGACCCATCAAAGGGGCAGAACAAGCGGAGGAAGTCAGGTTCCGGCAAGTACTTTCCTACTGAGCCCCCTGGGGCTGCCGGCAAGGGTGCTGCCACGGACGCTGAGCATGCCCAAGAGCAACGGCTCGTAGGCGCCAAGCCCGTCAGAGAGACAGCCGCTCCCATGGCGGAAGAGACGCTTTGGTCCTGCTGCCGAGCCCTGTGCTCCGGCATGGGCGCATCATACCATCCAATTCCTCCAAACAAGGGAGCTTCCTGAGGAGCAGGAAGAAGCAGAGAAAGTAGCCCGTCGGTCCGCCCTGTACCAGTTCGTCGACGACGTCCTGTATAGAATAAGGCCAAACGGCATGAAATTGAAGTGCATCCCCCGGGAGGAAGGACTGGAGCTGTTGGCAGAGCTACATGGAGGCATATGTGGCTCCCACATAGGGTCGAGGGCCCTTGCCGGAAAGGCATTCCGGCAAGGTTTCTTCTGGCCCACCGCCCTCCAGGATGCGACGGCACTAGTAACCAAGTGTGAAGCGTGTCAGTTCCATTCAAAGAAGCTTCATCAACCAGCTCAAGCCCTTCAAACAATCCCTCTCTCCTAGCCATTCTCGGTTTGGGGGCTCGATATACTGGGCCCTTTCCCACGCGCTGTCTGGGGCTTTGAGTACTTGTATGTTGCAATCGACAAGTTCACAAAGTGGCCGGAGGTGGAAGCAGTGAGAAAGGTGACTGCTCAGTCAGCTGTCAAGTTTTTCAAAGGACTGGTCTGCCGTTTTGGTGTGCCAAACAGAGTCATCACCGACAACAACACGCAGTTCACAAGCCACACCTTCATGCAGTACATCCAAGACCTCGGCAGCAAGGTCTATTTTGCTTCTGTGGCACACCCACGGAGCAACGGCCAAGCGGAGAGGGAAAATGCTGAAGTGTTGCGAGGCCTAAGAACAAAGACTTTTTACAAGCTGCGCAAGAGCGGAAGGCGCTGGATTGATGAATTGTTGGCGGTTCTTTGGTCGATCAGGACGACGCCAAATCGAGCCACCAGCCACACACCCTTTGCCCTAGTATATGGGGCGGAGGCAGTTCTCCCCACGGAACTCATATATGGGTCACCTCGAGTGCTCGCTTATGATGAGCTTGAGCAAGAGCAGTTACGTCAAGATGACCCGACGCTCCTTGAGGAAGATCGTCTTCGGGCGGCTGTGAGAGCAGCATGCTACCAGCAAGCCTTGCGCCGCTACCATAGCCTCAAGGTTCATGCCCGAAGCTTTGAGGAAGGCGACCTAGTTCTTCGGCACGTTCAGTCGGCCAAGAATTCCAACAAGTTGATGCCAAAGTGGGAAGGCCCTTATCGGGTAATACGAGTCACCAGGCCCGGCGTAGTCCGCCTGAAGACCGAAGATAATGTCCCAGTGAGCAACTCCTGGAACATCGAGCATCTTCGCAAGTTTTACCCATAAGGCGCGGCTTGCCGGGCCTCCCGGCTAGCCACCTTTTGTACAAGCTTTGCTGGCAAGGCATGCAATCCTTTGTACAAAGCCAGGCGCAGACACAGAGCATAAATAAATGAAGCACTAGCGCCCTAAGTTATAGCATGCATGCTAGGTCGAGTCTCTTCCTTGGTTAGGGTTGATAGTGCTTAGCGGTGACTAACCCCTAGCCTAGAGGTCGAGTGCGCATCTATCTGTTTCTTTTCTGTCCCCCTTTGGTTCGCAGGGCACATGAGCACTTCTGCTGAGCTACTCGGAAGAAAGGAAACAGATCGACGTCCCGACCCCGGCAAACTAGAGTTGCCGGGGGCTGCAAGCACAAGGATCCAACCGCGGCAAGACAAGGTTGCCGGGGGCTGCAGATCCAGATAAGTCTTTCATCTTCTATCACGCATTTCGGAACGGAACTGGGATATGTGAAACCTCGTTTTATTTCTAGGCCACCATGCTCCCCTTTTCTATACCCAAGGATTATCTCATGGTCCCGGATTTGGTTGTAGTCGCGGTGGCAAGGAAGTAGAACTAGGAGCCTAAGCCCGCTTCGTCCCTGCCTCCGCCAAGGGCGCGAGAATGGTCGAGCGAAGTAGAGGGATGGCAAGGCCTGTTGCCGGGTGAAAACGTTTATCTTAAATTGTAACAAGGATTTGTTCCTTGTCGCGGGGTCTGCCCACGAACGAAAAACCCGGCAAACATCCTTTTTTTCATTAAAAGCATCCCACACAGGTACAGTCCGTACGGAATGAAGAACATGAACAAAGGGGATTACAAGCTTTAAATTTAACAAGACCCGAAGGCTTACAGATTAAAAAAGAGATAAGATGCCCGTGATCCCTTTCTTGTACCTCTCCTCAAGAGGCAGGTCAAGGAGGCGAGAGGGAAAAAGGGGCGCCTAGGCGAGCTACGAGCAACAAAAAGCACCAAGAGAACACCTCGGTGGCCGCCCATGGGTGGGCCGGTGATGACGGTGCCGGGAAAGGAGCTGGAAGACGAGGTGGCGGGACCGGTAGTACACGACAAAGGCGTTGGTGCCCGCGTACTCTGAGTTGACGGCCATGCCGCCTGCCCTCTTCCTCTTTCGCAGCCTCCCGACGCCAGCCGCCCAAGGAGACGGCCCCGAGAAGTTCAAGGAGCTGGCCCCGCCCCCGACAAAACTCTGCCGGAGGAGCGGCTAGGTGCAGATGCTACTGCTGTCGCACCCGCCCAGGCGCAGGGCGTCGGACGCCTCGTCGGACTCATCCCCGTCATATGCCCCACTTTCCTCCTCATCACTTTCGCTCGAGGAAGAGCTTCCATCGTCGGAATCTCCGTCGGAGGAGCTCTCCATGCAGCACTTCAGGCGAGTCCTGAAGTCTCCGAAGACCTGGATGGAGAGCAGGCCGTCCTCCATTAATTTGAAGTAGAGGACGAACCCCGTTGTCAGGCTGTGGATGCGAGTGAACGTCTTCCACCCACGACGGAGGTACATGACCCGAGGAGCCGGGAAGTCGACGTCGACCCGCATGCCCCCATTCCCACAACCCCTCATGTGCAATCTGAGGGATTGGGGCGGGTCACGCTCCATCTCTCGAGTAAACGGGGCGGGAAGAAGAAGATGGCGACGCGGAGGCCGGCGCAGCCTGATGAAGAACTCGCGGGGCTGGTCTCCGACATGGCCTTCCATCGGAAAAGGCATCATTTGCAGGGGCGAAGCCGGCGCGCCGCCCCGTCCTCCTCTTCCCCGAGCACTATAACCTCTGCCCTGGCCTCGTCCATGGCCTCGCCCCCTCCCCCTTCCCCTCACGGCGGGTTCCACCACCGCGGGCTCAGGAGGAGGAGGGACGCGCTGTCGAGCGGCTACCCTCGCCGCCACCGTCGAGGGACCAGGATTCCCCTTCTCCATGGCGAGCGAAAAGAAGAAGCAGAAGCGAGAGGAGATAGATGACAGAAGAGTGCGGGACGCCATCCCCCTTCCCCCTCTTTATAAAGAGGAAGGGTCGGGGCTCGGCCGCCCCGCTCGGCCAATACAGCCACCAGAGGCGCAGGGAATCGGGACCGACACGCTACCCCAACCAGCGACGGCCTGGTTTCCCGCCTCCACCGCTTGCCACCCCAGGCGCATGAAGGACGCGTGGCGGACGTGCAGAACCGAGGGGACGGGTGAACTAACCTCTCCCCACCCCGTGATCGTGCGGTGTGGACGCCTTGAAGACCGCGACCCAGCCCCATTCAATAAATGAGTCGCGCCTCCACGCCTCCCTCTTTTTACGGGGAAGGCGCGAGCCGCCTCTTTACTATGATGTGATGCATGCGTGTGGAAACTGCGCCATGCATGCTGCCCACGTCACACGCACCCCTCCACGACACGCCGCGCGCGGGGGTCGTGGGAAGCACAGCGCGCGAAAAGTTTTACCGCGGTAAAAACCGCCCCGCCTGCCCGCGCGCCGTTTTGGGCCTGGCCCAACAATGTGTCGCGCTTATGTGTGGCCTAGGCCCGGGGGCTCCTGTCGGTGTACAAAAAGAGGGGCACACTTTTGTACCCCTCTACCTGTGCACGGGCAGTCGGAGCCGCGTCCACGGTCACACCAAGCAGAACAGGGGAGGTGAGCCAAGGTAAGACCGGAGCCCAAGATAATCAGAGCACCGCCAAGGCCAAGGCCACAAAGAGTAGAGGGACGAAGCAGGTTCCCCCGGCAAGACCCTTGCCGGGGCAGCTCGCCCCACACCAACAGAGCAAGCCACCCTTGAGCCCACAGTCTCCAACATCACGTTAGGCCAGGGCTCTAGAGGCACCTCCATGGTGGCATGCAGATCTTTGTGAAGACAAGGAACACTCAAGATCAGATGAGGATTAGAAGACGACGATCCTCGGCAAGATCCTTGCCGAGGAAGGCCACCAGACCCCCAGCAAGGCCCTTGCCGGGGATGACAACACGCCACGGCAAGACCCTTGCCGGGCCACCCGGCAAGGCCCTCACCAAGGACACCAGCGGGGCCACCACCAGGCCTGCGCCAACCAGGCTTCCACCACCGTTCCCATGCAGCTGCCAGCTCAACCAGCTGGATGGGCACCTGCGTGGCAACATGCAGCTCCCAGGCCAACTCATCGCGGGCCTGTGTGGCGGCATGCAGATCTTCGTGAAGGCTCCACCACCGCGCCACCTTAGTTGCCTGCCTTCCTACATGGCACTGCATACCTCACTGACCAGGGCGCGTGTCGAAGCGAGGAGGAGCGGCGACGGACGGGACGGGCCTCGCCCCCGTCCCCAGTAAAGCAAGGGGACACCTAAGCTACGCATTAAATGCGTCTTATCCTGTAATACGAGCGATAAGCTCATAGCGCTGTGCGCCTTTCCACCTCCTGTGTGCCACTGTGGCAACCCATTTCGGCTATAAAAGGAGGCCCATGGCATACTGGAGAGGGATTCGGCTCTTTTGAACCACGCACTCGACACAGCTAGTTCGAGAGCTCAAGAACTCTCTGAAATACACCCACCAAAGTAGGACTATGGTTTTACGCATCCTCGCGGCCCGAACCTGGGTAAACGATCCTTGTGCTGGTTACTAATCCTGCTCTTCTCGCAACCCCGTGCCCCGGCAACCGTAGTAGTAATTCTTGTGATCCCATAGGTGTCGTTTCCCCTGACATCAGTCCACACATGAAATGGCAACACTCTTAACAGGACCCCTTTGGGCACATGTGGCTCATCCACCATATTTTTCAATGTGTGATGCACCAAATTACAGTTCGGATCAGCGGTTGGACTTGGAAGCACCCCGGTCGTAGCGCCGTGGTAGTAATAAATGAGCGATGAGGGGTCAAATCACAAAGCTCCACCTTTCCTGCAGTAAGCTGGACAGACGTGGCAACCATCATTTCACTCTCGGACGTAAGAGCATAAAGAAAACATAAAACCAATGATGTGTGCGGCAGCTACCTAGGGCACCCTAGGGTATGAGCCTCCACAACAAATCTTTTTTTTGCAAACGCCTCCACTACAAATCCGCTTCTCCCTCGTCCTCTTGAAGAAAACCAATGATGCGTGCGGTGGTAGGGTTTGTAGGAGTACTACAACGTGCGGGGCCACGGTGTAGTAAACGGGAGAGGGATTGAGTTTGAGTCGATGCCTTAATATGTGTGGGCCGCTTGGTTTTATGGTAACGAGGAAGCATTTTGGGTTCGGGGACCAGTGGAGATATACGTAAAAAAATTGTGGGCGTAGGTTCGACCGAAAGGCAATGATGCATGGGCCCTGCATTTTGATATACCCGCAGCCGCGTGAAATTTGCTATTCAAAATAATGCATAAAAGTTCCTCCCGAAACATATATAACTAATGCGAAGTGAATGTATGCTTAAAATGAAAATGTAATAACCCCTCCGTCTAGATGTGTAAGTCATCTTAGGTTTTTTTGCTAGTTAATAGTATTACATGCAATGAATTAACCACTGCATGTCATGTTTGAAAGTCTCAAGCCATTCAAAGCATGCATGGGCCACATCTCTTATTTGTTGATATGTCACAAAACAAGAAATGAGGAGGGAGTTAATGTACCGTGCCTAAGTGTTTTGGGATTATTTGGTTTTTGGAAGATGACTTACACACCTACACGGAGGGAGTACAAAGACAAAAAATTAATTGCAGTTAAAAGAATGACATTTCTAAAAAAAATGTGAATGTGAACTACATATGTGTGCACGTGACCAACACATACATTGTCAATACAAAATCTAATGCAAGAAATAACTTATGAGTAACATGCATGAATTGATGATGTGGTGCTTGCATGCATAGAGTACAAAAAACAATGTGATATATGACTTGCATGCATGACATGTTCTTGTGCCATAGTTGCATGTCCGAGAAAAAACCTACTAGTGGGTTCTACTAGCAATTTAGGAATAGAAGATGTATACATGGAAGTTGTAGGGAAAGAGATGACATTTATCTCAATTCCTATGAGTAGAGATTGGAAAAGACATGTCATTTCGTTCACATCATAGGAACTTTTCTATTGAATCTAGAGATGACATGTATCTCAATTCCTATGAGGAGGGATTAGAAAAGATATTTCATTTGGTTCACATCATAGGAACTTTTCTATTGAATATACGCTAAAGTTTATTTTCCTTTGAAATTGTGTGAGTATAGGAATCCATTCATATGAACCAAGTGGATCTAAAGCTATAAAAATGATATCATGTCCATTTTCCTTTGAAATGTGGAGTATATGAATCTATTCCTATGAACCAATTTTCTCTAAAGGAAAAAATCCTATAAAAATCATATCATACAGAGTTCCTATGATATTCCTCCACACCGAAGGATGGTTGAAATTGCTGCAGGTCATATGACGGTCTTTCTTTGTACACTCCTCCCCCATATTTATAGTTACCTCTCGAAGATGAATGAAATGATATATATTGGGTATTCTAATGTGCATTTTGGTACACGAAAACTCGGTAAAAGTTTGCGAGGTTCGAATTTTCAATAAATCTATATGCACTGCATTTTGGAACGAAGGGAGGAGCATACAGCAGTTGCTAACACTCACGTGGAAGATTTGTGTGTCGGAGGAGTGGTTGTTATGTTAAATGACATGGCAAAACTGACACTGTCAGATGCCGATATAACGGTTCTTACGGTGTTTGTCAGGAAACAGCTTGTGGCGAACGTTTGTCAGATATGATTTACAGACACATGCATTGCATTGATATGTGCCCCCTCTCTCTCTCTCACGCACACACGCACCCTAATGAGTCACGACTCTCCCGTGTCCTCTCGCATCCACCGTCTATCTGTAGGTAGACGTCACACACATATGTGCTCTTCACACCCTACCCTCAAAACTTCTAAAAAAACAAAAGACGTCGTGCACCTTTTATTTTAACTCACACGTCACACACTTATACTATTACTCTTGTGGCAAACGTTCTTTGGGCATAGTATATTGTACTCTCACGAAGAGAAGCGGTGCACGCATGCACTAGTTCTGTCACACCCACTCGCGGGTACACGTAGGAGTGCATTTTTTGAAGCTGGTACAACAAAATCACTAGGGTTCCTCTCTTTCACTCTCTCGTGCTCTCCATATCTAAGCAAGACATAGGTGGCCACACTCTCTCTCTGCTCACGGCTGGTCAGAAATCCGGCCGGACCATCTCGACCGGGGCAGGGGTGTAGGTGCATCGTTCATGCTGTCGTCAATGTCGAGGGAGGAGACCAACGGCTGCCCGCGCGTCCCGATCGGTGGCCGTGTTGTTCTCTCCAAGACAGCGCCGGCTCGGGAGGGCCTCCGGCCCATTCTTCCTCCCTGCGGTATTGTGGCCAAGATGCAACCTCCCGACGCCGTCTTTGCCACATGCTGATGACCCTCACGTATATATTCCTTCGAAACCTGCATTGCTCTACTGCCCCAGCTCCCCACGTGATTGTGTGTGGATATTTTTCTACTTCCGCCAGCTGTTCCAAAGCCATCTAGACTTTTACTACTATTAGATGTAAAGATAGTTCATATAGTCGAATCTAAGCGTTGGTTCAGATAGGGAAGAAAGTGGGAAAGATGTAGCATGAATCTAGGACTTGGTTCTAAGAGGAAATAGGGGAAAGTAGTAGATACTGCTGTCGGTGTACAAAAGTAGGGGCACTCCTTTTTACCCCTTTACTTGTGCACGGACAGTCGGAGCCGCGCCCGTGGCCACACTAAGCAGGGAAGAGGAGGGAAGCTGAAGGCACAAAGACGACCGAGGCAACGCCAAGACCAGAAACACAAAGAGCAAAGGGGCGAGGTGGACCCCCCGGCAAGACCCTTGCCGGGACGACTTCCACGGCGCCGGCAAGAGCTTTGCCGGGGCAACTTACCCAACGCCAACAGAGTGAGCCACCCTTGAGCCCAAGTGTTCCAAATACCGTCAACAACTGCATTGGAACCAGGGCTCAGGAGGCACCTCTGTGCTGGCATGCAGATCTTTGTCAAGATCATAAATACACAGGATCAGATGAGGACCAGAAGACAGCGACCCTCGGCGGGATCCTAGCCGAGGAAATCCACAAGAACCCCAGCAAGCGCTTTGCCGGGGACGACTGCAACGCCACGGCAAGACCCTTGTTGGGCCCCCGGAAAGACCCTTGCCGAGGGCATCAGCGGGGCCACAGCCAGGCCCGCGCCTGCCAAGACTCCACCGCCGTCCCCAAGCAGCTGTTAGCTCAACCAGCTCGGCAGGCACCTGTGTGGCGACGGGCGGCCTCTACACCGACTCAGCAAGCACCTGCGTGGTGGCATGCGACCCTTCGTGAAGGCTCCACCACCGCACTAGCCCAGCAGCCAGCCAACATGGCGCAGCAACACCTCGTCAGCTCGGACGCGCGTCGGAACCGGGCGAGACGGCGACAGCTGGGACGTGCTTCCTTGTCGTCCCCGATAAAGTGAGAGGGGCACGTCGGCAGCGCATTAAATGTGTTTGTCCGACGGTACCAGAGGATAGGCTTATTGACTGTAGACCTTTCCACCTCCTGTGTGCCACTGTGGCAACCCCTTTTTCCTATAAAAGGAGGCCCGAGGCGACCAGGAGAAGGATTCGGATATTTTGGGCAAGTTACACCCCGTAGCTAGCTCAAGAACACAAGAACACTCAAATACATCCACCAAAGCAGGATTAGGGTATTACGCATCTCCGCGGCCCGAACCTGGGTAAACGATCCGTGTGCTTCCTGTCAGACCCGCTCTTTGCACAACCTCGCGCCCGCCAACCGTAGAAGGAATCCCAATGATTCCATAGGTGTCGATTTGCCCCGACATCTTTGGCGCGCCAGGTAGGGGGCACCGTTGTGGAAATCCGGCCTGATCGGAGCAGCGGCTTCATAGCGGCCATTGTTCCAAGGAAGAAGATGACCAAGCTTGACAGCACCATCTGCAGATGCGGTGGACGCCCATGCGGCTACAGAAAAGCTAAGTCGTGCGAAACTTTAAGCATTTTCTTTTTGAATACAAGGTTATTTTCCTCGAAGGTCCTGCCCTATGTATGGAAAACCTGCACACAAAGGGGCCCTTCCGCTATTGGCAACGCCCTTGCTCTGTTTCGAGTTCGCTCAACAGTCGAAGCGGCCGCGTCGAGGAAGGCAGGGTAGCCTTCCGCAATTAGCAACGCTCTCGATTCTGACTCGTGTCAAGCTCGACAGTTCGAGCGGCCACGTTGGGAGCGGTAAGGTGGTTCGCCTGGTAGCAAGCACACCTGGCAGGCCGTCGGGGATCCGTACCCCAGCTGCCGTGCCATTGGTTTATGCGCCGGCGAGCCTACCGATTAACGTAGGGTGAACATACATAGGGGGGATTGAACAGGAAAGTAACATGCATAATATCAAAAGTACTACAGAGTTATATTACATCACTTGTAGCCGCAGTTCTAACTAAAGATAAAAATTGTCTTGGTTGTGAACCTGCAGCAACGAAAAGAAACGGGGCGCCTAGTCCCGGCGCTGGCCCTCTACCCTCTGGACTCCATCGATGCGGCTGATGGCGGGCTCGATACGCTCCTTGAGCGGCGCGAGGTCCACATCCTCCGGCAAGCTCTCCAGCGCGGCATTGAAGTCGAGGGAGGGGTTCCAGTATGCCACCTTGGTGAGAACCTTGGTCATGGCGCCCCGGCAAAGCCTCCGGGCCTCATTGGCCAGGAAAGTCGTCCTAGTTGAGCGGAACTGCTCCAGGGACACAAGAACACCCTCGAAGCATAGGGTCAGCTTGGCGTTGGGGCTCGCATTGTGCTCCGGGGTGTACCTCACATTTGGCATCCCCATGGTGGCCAGCTGCGTGGTGATCCTGCTGGCGACATCTTCGAGGCTGCCGATCCAGCGGTTCTCGCCCTCCACAAAAACCATGTGGTTGGCGGCTTCGTTCTTCCGCTGCTGCTTCTCGGCCTCCAGATCCTTGGCCAGGGTCTCCTCCCGGGCCTTGGCCTCCAAGAGCGTCTCCTCAAGACCCTCCAGCTTCCGCTTCAGGTCTTTGATGGAGTCGTTGGCCTTGGAGAGCTGCTCAGCCTTGCCAAGGACTGCGCCCTGCGCCTCCACCAGGGCACCGTTGAGCGTGTCCTTCTCCTTGGACAACTTCAAGACCTGGTCCTTCATCTTGTCCCGCTCCACCTCCAGCTCCTTCACCTTGCCGGCGTGAACCAGAGCCTGGGCATTGAGTGTCTCCTTGTGCCTCTGTTCCAGCTCCTGGATCCGTGATACGTCTCCAACGTATCTATAATTTTTTATTGTTCCATGCTATTATATATTCTGTTTTGGACGTTTAATGGGCTTAATTATACACTTTTATATTATTTTTGGGACTAATCTATTGACCGTAGGCCCAGCCCAAATTGTTGTTTTTTGCCTATTTCAGTGTTTCGAAGGAAAGGAATATCAAACGGAGTCCAAACGGAATGAAACCTTCGGGAACGTGATTTTCATAACAAACGTGATCCAGAGGACTTGGAGTGGATGTTAAGCAATCAACGAGGAGGCCACGAGGCAGGAGGGCGCGCCTAACCCCCTGGGTGCACCCTCCACCCTCGTGGGCCCCTCATAGCTCCACCGACCTACTTCTTCTTCCTATATATACCTACGTACCCCGAAAACATCAGATGCGGAGGAAAAACCCTATTTCCACCGCCGCAACCTTCTGTACCTGTGAGATCCCATCTTGGGGCCTTTTCCGGCGCTACGCCGGAGGGAGCATCGATCATGGAGGGCTTCTACATCAACACCATAGCCTCTCCGATGATGTGTGAGTAGTTTACCTTAGACCTTCGGGTCCATAGTTATTAGCTAGATGGCTTCTTCTCTCTCTTTGGATCTCAATACAAATTTCTTCTCGATTCTCTTGGAGATCTATTCGATGTAATCTTCTTTTACGGTGTGTTTCTCGAGATCCGATGAATTGTGGGTTTATGATCAAGATTGAACAATATTTGAATCTCCTCTGAATTCTTTTATGTATGATTGGTTATCTTTGCAAGTCTCTTTGAATTATCAGTTTGGTTTGGCCTACTAGATTGATCTTTCTTGCAACGGGAGAAGTGCTTAGCTTTGGGTTCAATCTTGTGGTGCTCGATCCCAGTGACAGAAGGGGAAACGACACGTATTGTATTGTTGACATCGAGGATAAAAAGATGGGGTTTATATCATATTGCATGAGTTTATCCCTCTACATGATGTCATCTTCCTTAAAGCGTTACTCCGTTCTTATGAACTTAATACTCTAGATGCATGCTGGATAGCGGTCGATGTGTGGAGTAATAGTAGTAGATGCAGGCAGGAGTCGGTCTACTTGTCACATACGTGATGCCTATATACATGATCATACCTAGATATTCTCATAACTATGCTCAATTCTATCAATTGCTCGACAGTAATTTGTTTACCCACCGTAATACTTATGCTATCTCGAGAGAAGCCACTAGTGAAACCTATGGCCCCCGGGTCTATTTTCCATCATATTAATGTCCCGTCAACAAGTTATTTCTATTACCATTTATTTTGCAATGTTTACTTTCAATCTTTATCATAAAAATATCAAAATATTATCTTATCATCTCTATCAGATCTCACTTTTGCAAGTGGCTATGAAGGGATTGACAACCCCTTTATCGCGTTGGTTGCAAGGTTCTTATTTTCCTGTGTAGGTGCGTGGGAATTGAGCGTGGTCTCCTACTGGATTGATACCTTGGTTCTCAAAAACAAAGGGAAATACTTACGCTACTTTACTGCATCACCCTTTCCTCTTCAAGGGAAAACCAACGCAGTGCTCAAGAGGTAACAAGAAGGATTTCTGGCGCCATTGCCGGGGAGTCTACGCACAAGTCAGTTCGCCTCTTGTTGCTTGTTGTCCTTATGGCCCTGCCTAGATTTGGTGATCTTCACCTTAAAAGGTTGGAAGAGATTGAAAGCAACGTCAGAAGCTTTATGACTTTACAATTTGAGCATAATAATTTCTTTAGAAACGAGCTTAAGGAACAAAAAGGCTTTATGGAGTACATGAATAAATAGCTTGATGATATGTCTAAGGAATTTTATGGTTTGAAATCTCAGATTGGTCATCTTGAAAAATTAATAGCTGAAATTTCAGATAAGCAGGCCAACTTAGTTAATAAGATGGCCGCTAAACCGGAGAGTTTTTATGAGAATAAAGATAAAGATCTAAAAGTTATTGATGTGTCTCCTATTAAATATTTGTTTTGCAATATGAATCTTGATAATGATGGGACTGGAGATGAGTCAACTTTAGTTAAAAGGCGTCCCAAAAATACGGAGTTTTCAGATCTTGATGCAAAAATTGGTAAAAGTGGGATTGAAGAGGTTAAAACTTCAGACATCAATGAACCCACTATTTTGGATTTCAAGGAATTTAATTATGACAATTGCTCTTTGATAGATTGTATTTCCTTGTTGCAATCCGTGCTAAATTCTCCTCATGCTTATAGCCAAAATAAAGCCTTTAATAAACATATCGTTGATGCTTTGGTACAATCTTATGAAGAAAAACTTGAGTTGAAAGTTTCTATCCCTAGAAAACTTTATGATGAGTGGGAACCTACAATTAAAATTAAAATTAAAGATCATGAATGTTATGCTTTGTGTGATTCGGGTGCTAGGGTTTCCACGATTCCAAAAACTTTGTGTGATTTGCTATGTTTCCGTGAAATTGATGATTGCTCTTTAAACTTGCACCTTGCGGTTCCACTATCAAGAAACCTATGGGAAGAATTAATGATGTTCTTATTGTTGCAAATAGGAATTATGTGCTCGTAGATTTTATTCTTCTTGATATAGATTGCAATCCTTCATGTCCTATTATTCTTGGTAGACCTTTCCTTAGAACGATTGGTGCAATTATTGATATGAAGGAAGGGAATATTAGATTCCAATTTCCGTTAAGGAAAGGCATGGAACACTTCCCTAGAAAGAAGATTATCTTACCTTATGAATCTATTATGAGAGCCACTTATGGATTGCCTACCAAAGATGGCAATACTTAGATCTATCCTTGCTTTTATGCCTAGCTAGGGGCGTTAAACAATAGCGCTTGTTGGGAGGCAACCCAATTTTATTTTAGTCCTTTGCTTTTTTCTCCTGTTTAGTAATAAGTCTTTGATCTAGCCTCTGGTTAGATGTTTTTTTATGTTTTAATTAGTGTTTGTGCCAAGTGAAACCTATAGGATCTTCTTGAATGATAGTTATTTGATCTTGCTAAAAATTCCAGAAACTTTCTGTTCACGAAAACAATTGTCTAAAATCACCAGAACGTGCTAAAATACTGATTCCAATTGCAGTAGATCAATAAACAAATTATCTAGGTCTTCCTATTTTAGTAGATGTTTCTGAGTTCTAGAAGTTTGCGTTAGATACAGATTACTACAGACTGTTATGTTTTTGACAGATTATGTTTTTCGTGTGTTGTTTGCTTATTTTGATGAATCTGTGGCTAGTAAAAGAGTTTATAAACCATAGAGAAGTTGGAATACAGTTGGTTTAACACCAATATGAATAAATAATGAGTTCATTACAGTACCTTGAAGTGGTATTTTGTTTTCTTTCACTAACGCAGCTCACGAGATTTTCTGTTAAGTTTTGTGTTGTGAAGTTTTCAAGTTTTGGGTAAAGATTTGATGGATTATGGAACAAGGATTGGCAAGAGCCTAAGCTTAGGGAAGCCAAGGCACCCCAAGGTAAAATTCAAGGACAACCAAAAGCCTATGCTTGGGGATGCCCAGGAAGGCATCCCCTCTTGCGTCTTCGTCTATCGGTAACTTTACTTGGAGCTATATTTTTATTCACCACATGATATGTGTTTTGCTTGGAGCATCTTGTATGATTTGAGTCTTTGCTTTTTACTTTACCACAATCATCCTCGCTGTACACACCTTTTGAGAGAGACACACATGATTCAGAATTTGTTAGAATACTCTATGTGCTTCACTTATATCTTTTGAGCTATATAGTTGTTTCTCTAGTGCTTCACTTATATCTTTTAGAGCACGGTGGTGGTTTATTTTATAGAAACTATGTTCTCTCATCCTTCACTTATATTATTTTGGGAGTCCTACAAAACAGCATGGTAATTTGCTTAAATTGTGAAGTTAGTCCTAATATGATAGGCATCCATGATTAGTAAATACTTTCTTATAAGTGTGTTGAATACTAGGAGAAGTTTGATACTTGATAATTGTTTTGAGATATGAAGATGGTGATATTAGAGTCATGCTAGTTGAGTAGTTGTGAATTTGAGAAATACTTGTGTTAAAGTTTGTGATTCCCGTAGCATGCGCATATGGTGAACCGTTATGTGATGAAGTCGGAGCATGATTTATTTATTGATTGTCATCCTTATGAGTGGTGGTCGGGGATGAGCGATGGTCTTTTCCTACCAATCTATCCCCCTAGGAGCATGCGCATAGTACTTTGTTTCTATAACTAATAGATTTTTGCAATAAGTATGTGAGTTCTTTATGACTAAGTTTGAGTCCATGGATTATACACACTCTCACCCTTCCACCATTGCTAGCCTCTCTAGTATCGCGCAACTTTCGCCGGTACCACACACCCACCATTACCTTCCTCAAAACAGCCACCATACCTACCTATTATGGCATTTACATAGCCATTCCGAGATATATTGCCATGCAACTTACCACTGTTCCATTTACTATGACACGTTCCATCATTGTCATATTGCTTTGCATGATCATGTAGTTGACATCGTATTTGTGGCAAAGCAACCGTTCATAATTTTCATACATGTCACTCTTGTTTCACTGCATATCCCGGTACTCCGTCGGAGGCATTCATATAGAGTCATATTTTTGTTCTAAGTATTGAGTTGTAATTCTTGAGTTGTATGTAAATGGAAGTGTGATGATCATCATTATTAGAGCATTGTCCCAGTGAGGAAAGGATGATGGAGACTATGATTCCCCCACAAGTCAGGATGAGACTCCGGACAAAAAATAAAAAAAATAAAGAAAAAAAGGGGCCATAAATAAGAGAAAAGGCCCAAAAAATGAGAGAAAAAGAGAGAAGGGACAATGTTACTATCCTTTTACCACACTTGTGCTTCAAAGTAGCACCATGATCTTCATGATAGAGAGTCTCCTATGTTGTCACTTTCATATACTAGTGGGAATTTTACATTTATAACTTGGCTTGTATATTCCAATGACGGGCTTCCTCAAAATGCCCTAGGTCTTCGTGAGCAAGCGAGTTGGATGCACACCCACTTAGTTTCTTTTGTTGAGCTTTCATACAGTTATAGATCTAGTGCATCCGGTGCATGGCAATCCCTACTCACTCACATTAATATATATTGATGGGAATCTCCATAACCCATTGATACGCCTAGTTGATGTGAGACTATCTTCTTCTTTTTTGTATTCTCCACAACCACCATTCTATTCCACATATAGTGCTATGTCCATGGCTCACGCTCATGTATTGCGTGAAGATTGAAAAAGTTTGAGAACATCAAAAGTATGAAACAATTGCTTGGCTTGTCATCGGGGTTGTGCATGATTAAATACTTTGTGTGATGAAGATAGAGCATAGCCAGACTATATGATTTTGTAGGGATAACTATCTTTGGCCATGTTATTTTGAGAAGACATGATTGCTCTGTTAGTATGCTTCAAGTATTATTATTTTTATGTGAATATTAAATTTTTATCTTGAATCTTTCAGATCTAAATATTCATGCCACAATTAAGAGAATTACCTTGAGAATTATGCTAAGTAGCATTCCACATATTCTGTTTTTATCATTTACCTACTCGAAGACGAGCAGGAATTAAGCTTGGGGATGCTTGATACGTCTCCAACGTATCTATAATTTTTTATTGTTCCATGCTATTATATATTCTCTTTTGGACATTTAATGGGCTTTATTATACACTTTTATATTATTTTTGGTACTAACCTATTAACCGGAGGCCCAGCCCAAATTGCTGTTTTTTGCCTATTTCAGTGTTTCGAAGCAAAGGAATATCAAACGGAGTCCAAACGGAATGAAACCTTCGGGAACGTGATTTTTGGAACAAACGTGATCCAGAGGACTTGGAGCGGACGTAAAGCAATCAACGAGGAGGCCACGAGGTAGGGGCACGCCTACACCCCTGGGCGCGCCCTCCACCCTCATGGGCCGCTCGTAGCTCCACCGACCTACTTCTTCCTCCTATATATACCTACGTACCCAGAAAACATCAGATACAAAGCAAAAACCCTATTTCCAACGCCGCAAGCTTCTGTACCTGTGAGATCCGATCTTGGGGCCTTTTCCGGCGCTCCGCCGGAGGGGGCATCGATCACGGAGGGCTTCTACATCAACACCATAGCCTCTCAGATGATGTGTGAGTAGTTTACCTCAGACATTCGCGTCCATAGTTATTAGCTAGATGGCTTCTTCTCTCTCTTTGGATCTCAATACAAAGTTCTCCTCGATTCTCTTGGAGATCTATTCGATGTAATCTTCTTTTGCGGTGTGTTTGTCGAGATCCGATGAATTGTGGGTTTATGATCAAGATTATCTATGAACAATATTTGAATCTCCTCTGGATTCTTTTATGTATGATTGGTTATCTTTGCAAGTCTCTTCGAATTATCAGTTTGGTTTGGCCTACTAGTTTGATCTTCATTGCAATGGGAGAAGTGCTTAGCTTTGGGTTCAATCTTGCGGTGCTCGATCCCAGTGACAGAAGGGGAAACGACACGTATTGTATTGTAGCCATCGAGGATAAAAAGATGGGGTTTATATCATATTGCATGAGTTTATTCCTCAACATGATGTCATCTTGCTTAAAGCGTTACTCTGTTCCTATGAACTTAATACTCTAGATGCATGCTGGATAGTGGTCGATGTGTGGAGTAATAGTAGTAGATGCAGGCAGGAGTCGGGCTACTTGTCACGGACGTGATGCCTATATACATGATCATACCTAGATATTCTCATAACTATGCTCAATTCTATCAATTCCTCGACAATAATTTGTTTACCCACCGTAATACTTATGCTATCTTGAGAGAATCCACTAGTGAAACCTATGGCCCCCGGGTCTATTTTCCATCATATTAATCTCCCATCAACAAGTTATTTCTATTACCGTTTAATTTGCAATCTTTACTTTCAATCTTAATCATAAAAATACCAAAAATATTATCTTACCATCTCTAAGATCTCACTTTTGCGAGTGGCCGTGAAGTGATTCACAACCCCTTTATCGCGTTGGTTGCAAGGTTCTTATTTGTTTGTGTAGGTGCGTGGGACTTGAGTGTGGTCTCCTACTGGATTGATACCTTGGTTCTCAAAAACTGAGGGAAATACTTAAGCTACTTTATTGCATCACCCTTTCCTCTTCAAGGGAAAACCAAAGCAGTGCTTAAGAGGTAGCAGTCCGCTGCACGACGAGTTTTTCCACCTCCGCGTCCTTGCCGCAGAGCGTTGCAGTGAGCCTCTCCTCGCGTGCGTCAAGGTCTTCCTCCTGGGAGTTTAGCGCAGCCTGCTGCTGGTGCCGAGCGGCCTCCTGCTTCGCCAGTTCCTGGGCCTTCTCGATGTCGGCCTGCTTCATGACGAGCGCCAGGTTGTGCTCAGCCAGCGCGTCCTGGGCGGCCTTTAGGTTCTTGTGGGCCTGGCAGAACCAAGCCTGCGCCTCGGCAACATGCCCCTCGAGGTCCGCCTCCGCCTTGTCTACCACCGCCATCCTGGACTTGGCCTTGTCCAGGCGAGCGCAGTGAAGCGCCCGGAGCTTCTGGAAGTTGGCGCCCATGGCTTGGAGGAGCCGCTCTTCCTGGGAACCGCCACCACCAGCGCTTGGCTCGTCAACGACCTCAAAACCGGCGGCGGCGAGCACTTCATCATCGAACACCTCCCTTTCGAGGGGCGCCCTGGTGCTCGCTGTCCCTGGGAGGTGGACGAACATGTCGCTCCTCATCGTTAGGTACTTGCCTGAGCCAGAGGCAGCGGAGGAGGAAGGTTGTCGTCAACCACCTCCTCCTCGGCAGCGGCCTTGCCGGCCTCCTCGGCAGCAGCCTTGCCGGGCTCCCCGGCGGGCCCGTTGGTGGCATCTTCAGCAGCGCCCCTGGCGGCCTCCTCGGCGGCGATCTTGTCAGCCTCCGCCGTGGCATCCTTGGCGACATCCTCGATGGCGGTGTCTATATCCTCTGGATCCGCCGAGGGAGGATCTGGATACCGAGAAGGGGATGAGGCGAAGCCAAGACCAAGATTCAGAAAGAAGAGAAAAGGAACAAGGACGGAAGGCGAGTGACTTACCCGTGCTGGGCTGGGAAGCAGAGGTCCCCTCCCCGCCAACATTTGGCACCGAGGCGAAGCCACCAGCGCTCGAGTTCGCCTCCTCATCCTCCGTGTGCATGGGCTTGGTGCTTGGCTCCCTTGAAGGGGACGCCCCTCGGGGCGACGTGGTCGATGGGGGCGGCGTGTTGGGGGTAGCCCTCGGTGGCTCCACCTGCTGCCGTCCTCCTCCTACAACCACGACAATGTCAGTGCCAAGAGATCGTGCCCCCAACACACGTTGATGAGGGGTGAGTGATAAACTTACGCTGGGGGCTGCTGTCCGGGCTGCTCAACACCACTAGCAGTGTACCGGAAGAGCCGGCCGGGGGCTAGCCACTCGTCGAAGCCCTGGCCCTCTTCACCCTCTGGGCCAGTGTCTCTGCATCCCTGCAAAGATGAAAACGAATCAAGATAAGTGGCACGGTCTGAGGGGACGGAGATGGCAGGAAGGGAACAAGATACTTACTTGTCATCCACCTCCTCCTTTGTTTCTTTCCTCTTCCTCCTTGGGCTGAGGGACCCAAAATAGAAGACAACCTCCATGTCGTCATTTGTGGGAGGAGGGGAAGCAGATGGGGTCCGTGGATGCTTGGACGAAGCAGAGGCGGTTGCCTTCTTCTTCGCCACCACGGCTTTCACCACTTTCCTTGCCGCCGCGACCCTTGTCTGGCGCACGGACGCCCCCTGGGTTTGCTTTGGCTGCACGGCCCTGCCAGGGCGGACCGGCTTGCCAGAGCTGGCCCGCTGCAGGACTCGCCCTCTCCCCGTTGCCAGGGGGTCGACAGTCTCGACCTCCTCCTCTGACGGCTCGTCGACCACATCTTCGATGAGAGGGGCCCCAGTGCCGGCACTGCTGGCCTCCCCAACGGCATCCGCCTACTGGGCGAGCTCCTTTTCCTCCGCCTCTGCCGTGGCATTGTCCTCCATGCCGACGGCACTGCCGGCCTCCCTGGCAAGCTCTGCCTCTGCCGCCCTGGCGGCAATGTAGTCCAGCTCCACCTGGGTGGTGTCCTGACGAGCCGCGGTTCGGCGCTGACGTACTTCTCCTCCAAGGTGTCAAAAAACTCCTGCACTTGATCCTCCGGTGGCTCAACCCAAGTTGAGACGAGGCCGTGCGCGTTGAACTCCGGCATCATGGCGATGATGTCGTTTCGGCGCGAGTTATTGCTCAGTGGGACCAACCCCGCCCGCAACCCGAACAAGGGCCCCTTGGCGACCTTGCCGGTTTTTGCAGCCTTGCCGGACCGCTCGACCTTGCCGTCGCGGTTCACGTCGAGCTGGAAGAGCCACTGGCAGAAGTGGGCGTGCCCCATCACCGTGAAGTTGTGGTCGACTCCGGGGTGAAGCCTCATGATGTCGGCTGCGTTCGTAAAGAGCCAGGCCGACCTCCCCTTGTTATGCAGTGGAGTGATTCGGCGGCGGATGAAATCCGCCCCGATCATCTCAAGGGTGAGCCCGGCCTCGGTGAGGTGGAGAATCCTGGTGGTGGCAACCATGAGCTTCACGTCGTCGGCGTCGACATTGTTCCAGTCATTTCGACGAACCAGTGGCGCCTGGCGAACCCGGCAAAAATCTTGTGGATCATCCTCCTCAATCCAGCACCACTGGCCCCGCCACTCCTCCCACCTCTCCTTCTGAGCGCCCTCTGGGTATGTCCCCTTGGACCTTGGGATCCAGGCAACGCAACCGGAAATGGCGCCCCCCTTTTGGATCCGAGGGAAGGAGTAGTGACGGAAGAGCGCCGTGTTGGGATGCATGTCACGCCCAAGATGCGACCCTATCCAAAAGGAACTCGATGGTCCCACCAAGGATAGAAGCGCATCTTGAAGACGCTTTTGCAAGGTGGATATCATTACATCAACATTACATAAAAACATAGGGATACATACATAAGGCACGAGTGCCACAAGAATACATCAACATCATATACAAGATCAACATCCGACTACAGATGAAACATAAACAGAAACTCAAACGACAACCACCCTGCTAGCCCAGGCTGCCGACCTGGAACCTATCCCCTGATCAAAGACGAAGCAGAAGAAGAACTCAAGGCAAGCAAGCATCGCTCTCGCGTCATGATCATCGCATAACCTGAACCTGCAACTGGTGGTGTAGTAATCTGTGAGCCACGAGGACTCAGCAATCCCATTACCATGGGTATCAAGACTAGCAAAGCTTAATGGGAAAGGAAGGGGTAAAGTGGTAAGGTTGCAGCAGCGACTAAGCATGTATGGTGGCTAACATACGCAAATGAGAGCGAGAAGAGAAACAAAGGAACGGTCGTCACCTAGTAATGATCAAGAAGTGATCCTGAACTCCTACTTACGCCGACATAACCCGAAACCGTGTTCTCCTCTCGATCAACCCCGAAAAGAGACACTCACGGTTACGCTTTACGGTTGGTGTATTTTAGGAGAGTTTGCTTCAAGTTTACTACAACCGGATATTAACAAATTCCCATCTGCCACATAACGCGGGCACGGCTCTCGAAAGTTTATACCTGCAGGGTGTCCCAACTTAGCCCATGATAAGCTCTCGCGATCAACGAAGGATATTCCTTCTCCCCGGGAAGACCCGATCAGTCTCGGAATCCCGGCTACAAGACATTTCGACAGTAATAAAACAAGACCAGCAAGACCTCCCGGCGTGCCGACACCCTGATAGTAGCCGCGCGTATCTCGTCTCAGGCCACGACCGGATGAACACTACGTACGGCAACCGACGATACCCCAAGTTGCCTAGGGGCGGCACCGCAAGTGGCTCTGGTTTGGACCAACACTTAGACAAGCATTGGTCCGGGGGGGCTAAAATAAAGATGACCCTTGAGAGCGCGACTCCCAAGGGAAAAAGGTAATAGGTTAGGCAAATGGTAAAACTAATGTTGGGCCTTGCTGGAAAAGTCTTATTCAAAGCGAACTGTCAAGGGGGTCCCATAAATCACCCGACCGCGTTAGGGACGCAAAATCCGGGAACATAATACCGATATGACGGAAACTAGGGCGGCAAGAGTGGAACAAAACACCAGTCATAAGGCCGAGCCTTCCACCCTTTACCAAGTATATAGATGCATTAATTAAATAAGATATATTATGATATCCCAACAAGTAAACATGTTCCAACAAGGAACAACATCTCCATGTTCCAACAAGGAACAAACTTCATCTTCACCTGCAACTAACAACGCTATAAGAGGGGCTGAGCAAAGCGGTAACATAGCCAAACAATGGTTTGCTAGGCAGGGTGCAAAAGGTTAGAGGCTGACATGGCAATTTGGGATGGCTTGAGCAGCAAGTGATAGGTAGCGCAGCATAGCGATAGAACGAAGCAACTAGCATAGCAATGATAGTAATGAGATCCAGGGTAGCGGTCATCTTGCCTGAAATCCCGCAAGGAAGAAGAACGAGTCCATGAAGAAGACGAATGGATGAAGCCGAACCAAGCGTAGACGAACGAATCCTCACGATCGCATAGTAAACAGAACTAACAAGAAGAAGCACACAACATGGTAAACACACCACACATGAACAAGGCATGATGCACAACAAGCATGATGCATGACAAATCTAGATGAGGCTACTCATGGCAAGAGATGATGCAAACAAGAGCAACACATCAAGGCAAGTTTAAATGAGGCCGGGAACAACATATAACAATTCCGGTAAGTCCTCATATGCAAATTTCGAAATTGGTCCAGATCTGAATAAACCTTATGTTCAAGTTGTTAAACAGCAAGTTAAGATGCACCATGATGATCTACACGAAATTCTAGTCAAGTTACATATAAAGTTCATTAGATTCGGAGCTACGGCCTAGAAGATATGAGCAAAACAAGTTAAACATGGCATTGATGCAAAATGCATACAAACATCAAGCAAACACCTCAAAACAAGGATGCAACATGATAATATGAAGCTACATGCAAAATCAAGCAAGTTTCATATAGAGCACACACAAAACGGAGCAACGGTTCAACACATACACCCTATACAAGTTATAACCACAATCTGTCAAAAACAGCAACTAGGCATATTGCAAGCATCAAAACAACATGCTACAGGACCTCAACGAGAAAACAAAAGGCATGGGCATGATGTACAGGTAAAGCATTACAAAACATGAACACTGAGCTATCTCCAGAAACAACTACAACATGCTCAAAAACACATGGCAAGATTGCAAATAATAACAGTTTGAGCATTGGCGTAAATAACATCAGTTGCAATGTTTAGAGCTATCAAACAACATGTTACAGGAACTTAACATGGCAAACAAAGGCATGGCATGAATCTACTCAAAGCATAGAACAAAAGTCCTTTACTTACCATAAGCCAAAAAGGATCAGAAAATATGATGGCACCCATGTAAACATGGCAAGTTATATTACAGATTCATACATGGCAGGAACAACGACAAGTAGGCATGTTGGTGAGCTTGGAACACTCACCATAGAGCAATACATGGCATGGAAAGGCAACCAACAGCAAGAAGACATGGCATAGAAGATATACATGGCAAGAACAACATCATAGCATACACGGATCAACTACAACAACCTTGGAAAAATTGAATAACATGTAAACAATCTGCCAGGAAACATTTTATAGCAAAAGTAGAGCTCGATTGACTCAAGCTATGGCACTCCATAATTGCAAACAAGGGCATGGATGGATAGAGCAAGACATGTACAACAAAACATCCTTACTGAAGTATCTCAAAATATGCATGGAACTCTCTGTAGCATCAAGTAAACATGGCATAAAAATATCAGCAAAACAGGGCTGAAATCAGCAACATCAAGACACCTAGTTTGCATGCTTGTGCTAGTCACCACAGAGATCACAAAAATACATGGCATACACCCCTGGAAAGATGGCATGGCATATTACAAAATACATGTAGGACTCAAGTTCATAGGATGCACACAACAATCATGGCAAAAATGACAAAAGTGCATGTTCTGTTAAGAAACAGAAACTAACATCATATAACACTCTTCTAACAGGATTTAGGGAATCAAGATGAGCTCAAATGAAAATGATGCAATGAGATGAAATGATCTACTCTTCGAGACGAATATTTTGACATATTAAACGCACGAAGCGGAGCAACGATGACAGAGTTACGATGCAATGAAAATGCAACAAAATGTTAGCAGAAACGGGGACTTAGTGGAATTTATACCCTCCGAAAAGTCAACGGGACGAGGACGAGCGGGACGGAGGGATTCCGGGACGGAGGCGCGGCCGCTTGGTTGATGAGCGGTGGATCTCATCCACCGCTGTGGATCCGCCGGGCGGAGCTCCAGCGAACTCCGCGATCGTCGGACGGCGAGAGAGGTGGATCCGGGTGGGGCCTCGGATCCGGCGACGAGGAGACACGGGCGCGCTGGGCGGAGGCCGAGGGCGGCGGCGAAGGCGCTGGAGGAGGCGGCGGCGGCGCAGGCGGGCGCCGGGCCCGGCGACGGCGGTGGCTGGGTCTCGAGCGAGGGACGGAGCGGGCGGGGGCCGCATGGTCGGGCCGAGGGCGGGCCAAGCGGTCGGCGGCGAGGTGGGCGCGGCCAGGCTGAGGTGGCGGCGACATGTGGCGGCTCAGGAGTGGACGGGGCGCGGCGGCGGACATGTCCGGCGCGATGCGGGCGCGTCCGGTGGCGGCGGAGGGCGATTTTGCTAGGGTTTGCCCGAGATTTCGGGGGAGGCCACATATTTATAGGTAGAGGGAGGTAGGAGACTCCAAATGAGGTGCGGTTTTCGCCCACACGATCGTGATCGAACGACCGAGAGCATGGAGGGGAGTTTGGTGGATTTTGGGCCACTTTGAAAGGGGTGTTGGGCTGCAACAAAAGAGGCTTTTGCGGTTACCCGGTTAACCGTTGGAGTATCAAACGACCTCCAAATGGCACGAAACTTGACAGGCGGTCTACCGGTGCTATACCAAGGCTGCTTGGCAAACCTCGATCCATTCCGAGAAAGTTTAACACCCGCACATGAAAAGAGGTAAAAGGGGGCGCCGGGAGACATAGGAGTGCCGGATTGCAAAACGGACAACGGGGAAAATGCTCGGATGCATGAGATGAACATGTATGCAAAATGAAATGCACATGATGACATGATATGAAATGCAGATAATGACATGGCAAAGTGCAACACGCAAGCAAATGACATGGCAACGACGACGAATAACTGGCGGACACCTGGCGCAACGAATCCGGGGCGTTACAATGCACCCCAGCAAAACCCTCGCAGAGGTGCGCAAAAAGAGCCATGCACGCCACGGCATTTTGAGTAAAATCAGATGGTGGAAGCCGTAGGTGTGCATGACATCATTGAAGAAATCAGATAAGGGGGGCAGAGGCCGCAGGAGAAGTAGTCGACGAAGAATGGGTACCGATTTGGGCCGGCTTCGGCGAAAGCGGCGGGGATGACGCACGTGGCCGGATGCCCCGTCGTCTTGCCCCCCGTCTTGCACCCCCACAGATGTTTGAAGTAGTCCCGGAGTTGGACCACGTCGACCGTCGACGGAAAGTAGGCGCGCTGCGTCCGTCGCACCGCCAACTCACTCTCCGGCGGCTCCTTCTCCCTGACATCCTTGGCCGCCCCTTGCCTCTGCTGGTTTTTGGCGCCATGGTGGTTGAGGAGGACAAAGGCGCAGCAGCCGCGAGCGGGGGAAAAATCTTGAGAGGGAGATAGAAGGGGACGGCGGTTCCAAGATTGGAGAAGGCGCAAGGGGTAAATGAGCAGCGCACTGCTACATCTTGAGCTTGTGTTGGTTTTCCCCGAGGAGGAGAGGATGCTGCAGCAGAGTAGCGTAAGTATTTCCCTCAGTTTTTGAGAACCAAGGTATCAATCCAGTAGGAGGCCACGCGCAAGTCCCTCGTACCTACACAAAGCAAATAACCCTTCACCATCACTTACGAGAGTGAGGTATGATAGAGATGATAGATAATATTTTTGGTATTTTTGGTATAAAGATGCAAAGTAAAATAAAAGGCAAAGTAAAGAGCAAAGCAATAATAAAGCGTAGGAAGATTAATATGATGAAGATAGACCCGGGGGCCATAGATTTCACTAGTGGCTTCTCTCAAGAGCATAGGTATTTTACGGTGGGTGAACGGATTACTGTTGAGCAATTGACAGAATTGAGCATAGTTATGAGAATATCTAGGTATGATCATGTATATAGGCATCACGTCTGAGACAAGTAGACCGACTCCTGCCTGCATCTACTACTATTACTCCACTCATCGACCGCTATCGAGCATGCATCTAGAGTATTAATTTAATGAAAATAGAGTAACGCCTTAAGCAAGATGACATGATGTAGAGGAATAAATTCATGCAATATGACAAATACCCCATCTTGTTATCCTCGATGGCAACAATACAATACGTGCCTTGCAACCCTTTCTGTCACTGGGTAAGGACACCGCAAGATTGATCCCAAAGCTAAACACTTCTCCCATTGCAAGAACTACCAATCTAGTTGGCCAAACCAAACGGATAATTCAAAGAGACTTGCAAAGATAACCAATCATACATAAAAGAATTCAGACAAGATTCAAATATTTCTCATAGATAATCTTGATCATAAACCCACAATTCCTCGGTCTCAACAAACACACCGCAAAAAGAAGATTACATCGAATTGATCCAAAAAGAGAGAAGATGCCATCTAGCTAATAACTATGGACCCGAAGGTCTGAAGTAAACTACTCACACTTCATGGGAGAGGCTATGATGATGATGTAGAAGCCCACCATGGTGGATTCCCCTTCCGGCGGAGCTCCGGAACAGGCCCCAAGATGGGATCTCGTGGATACAGAAAGTTGCGGCGGTGGAATTAGGTTTTGGCTCCGTATATGATCTGTTGGGAGTGCGAGGTATATATAGGAGGAAGGAGTACGTCGGTGAGCTTGAGGGGCCCACGAGGCAGGGGGCGCCTGAGGCGCGCCCACCTCGTGACCACCTCGTGGCTTTCTTGACGGAGGGTCCAAGTCTCCTGAGTCTTATCTGATGAGAAAATCACGTTCCCGAAGGTTTCATTCCGTTTGGACTCTGTTTGATATTCCGTTTCTTCGAAACACTGAAATAGGCAAAAAACATCAATTCTGGGTTGGGCCTCCGGTTAATAGGTTAGTCCCAAAAGTAATATAAAAGTGGAAAATAAAGCCCAATATAGTCCAAAACAATAGATATTATAGCATGGAGCAATCAAAAATTATAGATACGTTGGAGACGTATCAGGCATCCCCAAGCTTAATTCCTGCTCGTCCTCGAGTAGGTAACTGATAAAAAGAGAATTTTTGATACGGAGTGCTACTTGGCATAATTTCAATGTAATTCTTCTTAATTGTGGTATGAATATTCAGATCCAAAAGATTCAAGACAAAAGTTCATATTGACATAAAAATAATAATACTTCAAGCATACTAACAAAGCAATTATGTCTTCTCAAAATAACATGTCCAAAGAAAGTTATCCCTACAAAATCATATAGTCTGGGTATGCTCTATCTTCACCACACAAAATATTTAAATCATGCACAACCCCGATGACAAGCCAAGCAATTGTTTCATACTTTTGACATTCTCAAAACTTTTTCAATCTTCACGCAATAAATGAGCGTGAGGCATGGATATAGCATTATATGTGAAATAGAATGGTGGTTGTGGAGAAGACAAAAAGAGGGAAGATAGTCTCACATCAACTAGGCGTATCAACGGGCTATGGAGATGCCCATCAATAGATATCAATGTGAGTGAGTAGGGATTGTCATGCAACGGATGCACTAGAGCTATAAGCATATGAAAGCTCAACAAATGAAACTAAGTGGGTGTGCATCCAACTCGCTTGCTCACGAAGACCTAGGGCAATTTGAGGAAGCCCATCATTGGAATATACAAGACAAGTTATATAATGAAAAAAATTCCCACTAGTATATGAAAGTGACAAAACGAGAGACTCTCTATTATAAAGATCATGGTGCTACTTTGAAGCACAAGTGTGGTAAAAGGATAGTAACATTGTCCCTTCTCTCCTTTTCTCTCATTTTTTTATTTGGGCCTTTTCTCCTTTTTTATGGCCTCTTTTTTTCTCTTTTTTTTCTTATTTTTTGTCCAGAGTCTCATCCCGACTTATGGGGGAATCATAGTCTTCATCATCCTTTCCTCACTTGGGACAATGCTCTAAAAATGATGATCGTCACACTTTTATTTTTCTTACAACTCAACAATTACAACTCGATACTTAGAACAAAATATGACTCTATGTGAATGCCTCGTGGTGTGCAGGATATGCAATGATTCATAAGTGACATGTATGAAAGAATTATGAACGGTGGCTTTGCCACAAATACAATGTCAACTAAATGATCATGCTAAGCAATATGACAATGATGGAGTGTGTCATAATAAACGAAACGGTGGAAAGTTGCATGGCAATATATCTCGGAATGGCTATGGAAATGCCATGATAGGTAGGTATGGTGGCTGTTTTGAGGAAGGTTTATGGTGGGTGTATGATACCGGCGAAAAGTGGGTGGTATTAGAGAGGCTAGCAATGGTGGAAGGGTAAGAAAAATGTGTATAATCCATGGACTCAACATTAGTCATAAAGAACTCATATACTTATTGCAAAAATCTAGAAGTTATCAAAGCAAAGTATTACGCGCATGCTCCTAGGGGGGTAGATTGGTAGGAAAAGACCATCGCTCGTCCCCGACCGCCACTCATAAGGAATACAATTAATAAATAAATCATGCTCCGACTTCATCACATAACGGTTCACCATACGTGCATGCTACGGGAATCACAAACATTGACACAAGTATTTCTCAAATTCACAACTACTCAACTAGCATGACTCTAATATTACCACCTTCATATCTCAAAACAATTATCAAGCATCAAACTTTTCTTAGTATTCAACACACTCAAAAGAAAGTCTTACAAATCTTGAATACCAAGCACATTATTATTAAGCAAATTACCATGCTATTTAAGATTCAAATATTGCTCATAGATAATCTTGATCATAAACCCACAATTCATCGGTCTCAACAAACACACCACAAAAAGAAGATTACATCGAATAGATCTCCACGAGAGAGGGGGAGAACATTGTATTGAGATCCAAAAAGAGAGAAGAAGCCATCTAGCTAATAACTATGGACCCGAAGGTCTAAAGTAAACTACTCACACTTCATCGGAGAGGCTATGATGATGATGTAGAAACCCTCCATGGTGGATTCCCCTTCCGGCGGAGCTCCGGAACAGGCCCCAAGATGGGATCTCGTGTATACAGAAAGTTGTGGCGGTGGAATTAGGTTTTTGGCTCCATATCTGATCTGTTGGGGGTACGTAGGTATATATAGGAGGAAGGAGTACGTCGGTGGAGCTTCGAGGGGCCCACGAGGCAGGGGGCACGCCCTAGGGGGGCGCGCCCTCCACCCTCGTGACCGCCTCATGGCTTTCTTGACGGAGGGTCCAAGTCTCCTGGGTCTTATATGATGAGAAAATCACGTTCCCGAAGGTTTCATTCTGTTTGGACTCCGTTTGATATTCCGTTTCTTCGAAACACTGAAATGGGCAAAAAACAGCAATTCTGGGCTGGGCCTCCAGTTAATAGGTTAGTCCCAAAAGTAATATAAAAGTGGAAAATAAAGCCAATATAGTCCAAAACAATAGATATTATAGCATGGAGCAATCAAAAATTATAGATACGTTGGAGACGTATCAGGAACCCGCGGTTATTCCTTTTTACGGGGAAGGCGCGGGCTGCCTTTTTCCCATTAACTATGATTGACGCATGCGTGCGGGAACCGCCCCACGCATGACCCCCACGTCACACACGACTCTCCATGTCGCGCGTTCAACGCGGGTCGTGGGGAAGCGCAGCAGACGAGAAGTTACCACAGTAAAAATCCCACCCTGACTGCCCGCGCACCGTTCTGGGCCTGGCCCAACAACGTGTCGCGCTTATGTGTGGCCCAGGCCCGGGGGCTCCTGTCGGTGTACAAAAGTAGGGGCACTCCTTTTTACCCCTTTACTTGTGCCTGGACAGTCGGAGCCGCGCCCAGGGCCACACTAAGCAGGGCAGAGGAGGGAAGCTGAAGGCACAAAGACGACCGAGGCATTGCCAAGACCAGAAACACAAAGAGCAAAGGGGCGAGGTGGACCCCCGGCAAGACCCTTGCCGAAACGACCTCCGCGGCCCCGGCAAGAGCTTTGCCGGGGCAACTTGCCTAACGCCAGCAGAGCGAGCCACCCTTGAGCCCAAGGGTTCCAAACGCCGTCAACAACTACATTGGAACCAGGGCTCGGGAGGCACCTCCGTGGTGGCATGCAGATCTTTGTCAAGATCATAAATACACAGGATCAGATAAGGACCAGAAGACGGTGACCCTCGGCGTGATCCTAGCCGAGGAAATCCACAAGACCCTCGGCAAGCGCCTTGCCAGGGACGTCTGCAACGCCACGGCAAGACCCTTGCCGAGGGCATCAGCGGGGCCACAGCCAGGCTCGCGCCTGCCATGACTCCACCGCCGTCCCCAAGCAGCTGTTAGCTCAACCAGTTGGGCAGGCACCTGCGTGGCGACGGGCGGCCTCTATTGTATCGACTTTTCCTAACGCTTTTGCTCTTGTTTTGGACTCTAATTTGCATGATTTGTATGAAACTAACCCGGACTAGCGTTGTTTTCAATAGAACTACCATGGTGTTGTTTTGGGCAGAAATAAAAGTTCTCAAAATTGGCCGAAACTTTTTGGAGAATTATTTTGGAATATGTAAAAATTACTGGAACCATGACCCACTGGAGGGGGGGGGGGCAGCCGCCCACAAGGCACCAGGGCGCGCCAACCCCCTCTGGCGCGTCCTGGTGGGTAGTGGGGCTCCGCTGACCCTAAATCTGACGCTATAAAATCCTATTTTCCAGAAAAAATAAGAGAGGAAGTTTCATCGCGTTTTACGGTATGGAGCCACCACCACCTCCTGTTCTTCATTGTGAGGCTAGATCTGGAGCCTGTTCGGGGCTTCGAAGAGGGGGTCTTCGGTCTTCATCATCACCAACCATCCTCCATCACCAATTTCATGATGCTCACCGTCGGGAGTGAGTAATTCCTTCATAGGCTCGCTGGTCGGTGAGGAGTTGGATGAGATTCATCATGTAGTCAAGTTGGTTTTGTTTGGGCTTGATCCCTAGTATCCACTATGTTTTGAGGTTGACGTTGTTATGACTTTCCTATGCTTAATGCTTGTCACTAGGGCCCGAGTGCAGATCTGAACCGTTTATGTTTTCACCATTATATCTATGTTCGTGATCCGATCTTGCAAGTTATATGCACCTATGATACGTCTCCGTCGTATCTACTTTTCCAAACACTTTTGCCCTTGTTTTGGACTCCAACTTTCATGATTTGAATGGAACTAACCAGGACTGACACTGTTTTCAACAGAATTGCCATGATGTTATTTTTGTGCAGAAATAGAAGTTCTCGAATGACATGAAAATCAACGGACATTATTTTTGGAATTAATAAAAAATGTCGGCTAAAGAATCAAGGCCAGGGGGCCCACACCCTGTCCACGAGGGTGGGGCGCGCCTACCCCCCCTGGGCGCGCCCCCTGCATCATGGCCCCCCTGAAGCTCCACCGGCCTCAACTCCAACTCTATATATTCATGTTCGGGGAGAAAAAAATCAGAGAGAAGGATTCATCGCGTTTACGATACGGAGCCACAGCCAATCCCTAATCTCTCTCGGGAGGGCTGATCTGGAGTCCGTTCGGGGCTCCGGAGAGGGGAATCCGTCGCTATCATCATCATCAACCTTCCTCCATCACCAATTTCATGATGCTCACCGCCGTGCGTGAGTAATTCCATCGTAGGCTTGCTGGACGGTGATGGGTTGGATGAGATTTATCATGTAATCGAGTTGGTTTTGTTAGGGTTTGATCCCTAGTATCCATTATGTTCTGAGATTGATGTTGCTATGACTTTGCTATGCTTAATGCTTGTCACTAGGGCCCGAGTGCCATGATTTCAGATCTGAACCTATTATTTTTTCATGAATATATGTGAGTTCTTGATCCTATCTTGCAAGTCTATAGTCACCTATTATGTGTCATTGTCCGTTAACTCCGAAGTGACAAGAATCGGGACCATTATCGGTGATGACTGATCCAATGCCTACGAGCTTTTCACATATTGTTCTTTGCTTAGTTACTTTGCCGTTGCCACTGTTACAATTACTACAAAACTATCACTGTTACTTTTGCCACCGTTACAGTTACTTCCATAATACTTTGCTACTAAATACTTTCTGCCGATACTAAGTTATTCAGGTGTGGTTGAATTGACAACTCAACTGCTAATACTTGAGAATATTCTTTGGCTCCCCTTGTGTCGAATCAATAAATTTGGGTTGAATATTCTATCCTCGAAAACTGTTGCGATCCCCTATACTTGTGGGTTATCAAGACTATTTTCTAGCGCCGTTGCCGGGGAGCATAGCTCTATTCTTTGAGTCACTTGGGATTTATATCTGCTGGTCACTATGAGGAACTTGAAAGACGAAAGAACTAAAATTTATCCCTCAACTACGAGGGGAGGTAAGGAACTGCCATCTAGCTCTGCACTTGATTCACCTTCTGTTTTGAGTAAGCTTGCGACACCTAAACATGCTTCTGTTATTAATTCTGATATGTCGCATGTTATTGATGATGCCACTTCTGCTATGCATGATACTTATGATGAAACTACTTCTATGCTTGATACTACTGTGCCACTAGGTGAATTTCTTAATTAACAACTGTGCCACTAGGCTAAAGAGAATGAAATTATTGAAATAGATAATATTGATGATAGTGATGATGAAGATTCTCCCCCTAGATATGGATTGCATGTTGTGCCTGAGGGTTATGTTATGGATGAAGAAACTGCTAGAGACTTTCTTGCTTGCAATGATAGGAGTGATCTTAAGAAATTATTAGCTAAGCTGAAAGAAAAAACTTTGAATGCTAGAATGAAATATGACCCTGCTTTTGCTACTTCACCTATCTTTGTTACTGATAAGGATTATGATTTCTCTGTTGATACTGAGATAATTACTTTGGTTGAATCTGATCCTTTTTATGGCTATGAATCTGAAACTGTTGTGGCACATCTTACTAAATTAAATGATATAGCCACCATGTTCACGAATGATGAGAAAACTATCTATTATTATATTCTTAAATTATATCCATTCTCATTAAAGGGTGATGCTAAGATATGGTTTAATTCTCCTGATCCTGGTTGTGTGCGTAGTCCCCAAGATATGATTTACTACTTCTCTGCTAAATATTTCTCCGCTCATAAGAAACAAGCTACTTTAAGGGAAATGTATAATTTTGTGCATATTGAAGAAGAGAGTCTCCAACAAGCTTGGGGGAGGCTTCTCCAATTACTTAATGCTTTGCCTGATCATCCTCTCAAGAAAAATGAAATACTTGATATCTTTTATAATAGACTAACCGAT
The DNA here is from genome assembly GCA_021605205.1 of Aegilops longissima. Classification (NCBI taxonomy): domain Eukaryota; kingdom Viridiplantae; phylum Streptophyta; class Magnoliopsida; order Poales; family Poaceae; genus Aegilops; species Aegilops longissima. Next base: position 354,273,616 of record CM038679.1, read on the forward strand.
GCTTCCAGAGATCACCTGGATAGTTGTGCTGGTTGTGTTTTCAGGGAAAGAACAGTTGATCATGCTGAATTGCTATTAAATATTATGTTGACTAATGAAAATAATTGGACACTTCCTGAAGCAACTCCTAAGCCAACTCCGAAGAAGAGGGGTATTAATTTGCCGCCTGTTGAAGAAATACATGGTCTTGATACATTTTTCTTTTAGGGTGACCTCCGCTTTAATACATTTTTCTTTTAGGGTGACCTTCAGGATAAAGAGGAGGTAAAGTGACTCAGGAACCTTTCTATCCTGAAGGTCACCCTAAGAGAATTGAGCAGGATTCTCAGATAATTAATGTTGATGCACCTAGTCCTTCTAAAAGGAAGAAAAAGAAAAATGATAGGACTTTGCATGCTTCTATTGAACCTGTTGCTGCCACACCTGAGAATCCCAATGATACTTCTATTTATGATGCTGAAACACAATCTGTTAATGAACATGAACCTATTGATAATGTTAATGATGATGTTCATGCTGATGCTCAACCTAGTAATAACAATGATGTAGAGATTGAACCTACTGTTGATCTTGATAACCCACAATAAAAGAATCAACATTATGATAAGAGAGACTTTTTTGCTAGGAAGCACGGTAAACAAAGAGAACCATGGGTTCAAAAACCCATGCCTTTTCCTCCTAAACCATCCATGAAAAAGGATGATGAGGATTTTGAGCGCTTTGCTGAAATGATTGGACCTATCTTCTTGCGTATGCGTTTTACTGATATGCTTAAAATGAATCCTTATGCTAAGTATATGAGGATATTGTTACAAATAAGAGAAAGATACATGAACCTGAATTTCCACCATGCTTGCTAATTATACTTATAAGGGTGGAATACCTAAGAAACTAGGAGATCTAGGAGTACCTACTATACCATGCTCCATTAAAAGAAACTATGTTAGAACTGCTTTATGTGATCTTGGAGCCGGTGTTAGTGTTATGCCTCTCTCTTTATATCATAGACTTGATTTTATTAAGTTGACACCTACTGAAATATCTTTGCAAATGATCGATAAATCAACTGCTATACCTGTCGGTATTTGTGAGGATGTGCCTGTTGTGGTTGCAAACGTTACTATTTTAACGGAATTTGTTATTCTTGATATTCCTGAGGATGATAGTATGTCTATTATTCTTAGAAGACCCTTTTTGAATACTGAAGGGGCTGTTATTGATTGCAACAAAGGCAATGTCACTTTTCATGTTAATGGTAATGAGCATACGGTACACTTTCCGAGGAAACAACCTCAAGTCCACAGTATCAATTCTATTGGAAAATTTTCATTGATTATTATTGGAGGTTTTGAATTTCCTCTTCCTACTGTCAAGAAGAAATATGAGATTCTTATTGTTGGGGATGTGCACATCCCCGTTGAGGTAACCTAGTGTTATTCGAAATTTCTCTAGTTCCACGTTATTCGAAAAGAGTTTGTTAACAGGACTTGATCAACCTTGTTAGTGGATTCCTTTTGATGAGCATGAGATGGATGAAGTTAGAAAGCACAACCTTATGTACCCTCCTTTTATTTTCTGTTACTTAGATTAAATAAAAGCAAAAATAGTATATTCTATCAGTTTTCTGAATTATCTGTGCAATATAAAAATACCCCGAAAATAAAAGTTCTCCAAATGCCCCAAAATTGAAATATGATTTTTTTTCTAGAATATTTGAGAATATCTGGCACTGAGAACACATCAGGGGGAGCAAGCACCTGGCCACGAGGGTACAGGGCGCGCCCCCTGCCTCGTGGGCCCATGGTGGCTCCCCTCCACTTATTCCAGCCACCACACACTCCTTCCTCCTAAAAAAATCACCAACCAGCTCAAGCCAAGTTCTAGCTCATTTTAGTGTGATTTTCGATCTCCTAGCTCAAAGCTCCACTCACGAAACTGCTTTGGGGGATTGTTCTTTGGTATGTGACTCCTCCAATGGTCCAGTTAGTTTTTGTTCTAGTGCTTTATTAATTGCAATTTTTTTCTGCCTAGGTGACCCTGTTCTTTAGCTTGCATGTCAAATTTATTTGGTCCCAAGTAGTTCATTGCATGATATAGTCTCTAGGCACTTGTGGGAGTAGTTGCTATCAATTTTGTTGAGTTTGGTTCATTTTTATTTTAAGTTACTAAAAATTTTAGAAAATTTTCAGAGGAAGAAATATGTCTAGGAAATTGTACCAAGGTGGTTCTTCAAGGAAGCAAGGACCCAGGCCCGCAATGCGTGAGCCGGACCATGAACTACCAAGAGAAGCTCAAGTGCGGCCTTGTGAATGGTCGTCAGACGATTTCATGGTCCGAGCAGGAATTAAGAAGGAATTTGATGCATATGTGTGTAATGCTGAACTCGAGGGCTTCATGCTAGATAAGTGCCCTCAATACTATCCTATTTGATATCTCTGGCCAATCTTATACTATGGACTTAGAGGATTTTAATACTGCTTGCAAACTTCCACAATGGGGTAGTGTTAGTGAACCTCGCAAATCTGAGTTTAGAGATTTTCTTGCTAGTATTACAGTGCGGGAATCTAGAGATGTAACACAAGCTACCATAGGGAGCATTCATTTTCCTGCTATACATTATTTTTCTCTCTTCATAGGTAGGTGCATAAATATTAAGGATGAAGCATGTCACATGTGTGTCCTTGATCTTAGCATTCTCAAGAGTGTTGTTTTAGGAAATAAACAATATAACTTGGGGGCCATTTTTGCACGGAGGTTGCATAATAATGGTTTAAGTGGAGACTTCTTTGGTGGAATTTATGCAACCTGTGTGGCTAATTTTCTTGGGATACCTATACATGAAAATGATATGGAATTACCTCCCGCTTATCTAGGATATGAGGCTATGGTTCGCCATCAGTTTATTGTGAGGAACGAACAACCTCTCCAGTACCGACTAATGTTTGACAGGCGCCGCATTTTCCATGTTGCTCTCCCTGCTCCTACTTTCTTTGACTTTCAAACAAAAGGGAGATTTATTATAACCAGGGAGGACACGAACGAGTATAAAAGGAGGATGGAGACAGCTCGCCTCCAAGCGGCAGCTCATGAGGCAACAGCTGCTGCATCACAGTACAACCCCAACTACAACTTTGGATATCCGCCAGGCCAGCCATGGCCCTAGACCAACTTAGGCCAAAAGCCTAAGCTTGAGGGAGTAAGTATTTCTCACCGACATTACATTCATGCTCACACACTCATGCTAGTTGTCGGTGCTCATACTTTTTCACTGTAATATCCATGCTAGTTTATTTTCTTTTTTTCTCGCTTTCTTCTTGTGTGTTTGATAAACCTTAAGAAAACCAAAAAAACTTAGTTGTAGCTTTTTAGCTAGTTTATTTTCCATGCTTGGAGTAGTAATAATTAAAAGAAAACCCAAAAATATTTCTCGTTCTTCTTTTGCTTGTTGGGAGCTTTCCTGTGTAAATAGTTTTATTTTTTTTCTTTTCTTTGGGGGTCGAGAGGAGAAGACCATAATGAAAATGTTGAAATGGCTTTTATATGCATTATTGTTGATTTAACCAAGAGCCCATATTATCTTGTCTTCTCCTTTGTATCGAATGCCTGCAGATTCCAGCTTAGTCCAATGCACGTGCACTATTATTATTATCCACATCATTCGGTGGTGTAAATATGATTAGTTCAACGTTCCTGATTCAGCCTATTATGAATAAACATGTTTGCAATGACAAATAGAGCTTATAGTTGCTTATGCCATGCTTAATTAGCTAGGAGTTTATAATTGGTTACCTTGTGTGCCAACATGCTATTAAAATGGTTGTGATGTGGTATGATGGGATGGTATCCTCCTTTGAATGCTTCGAGTGACTTGACTTGGCACATGTTCATGCATGTAGTTGAAACAAAATCAACATAGCCTCCATGATATTTATGTTCATGGTGGATTATATCCTACTCATGCTTGCACTTAATGTTTATTAATTTTAATGCATGTTCATGATTGTTGTCGCTCTCTAGTTGGTCGCTTCCCAGTCTTTTTCTAGCCTTCACTTGTACTAAGCGGGAATACTGCTTGCGCATCCACTTCCATAAACCCCAAAGTTATTCCATATGGGTCCACCATACCTTCCTATATGCGGTATCTACCTGCCGTTCCAAGTAAATTCGTATGTGCCAAACCCTGAACCTTCAAATAAAATTATGTTTTGCATGCTCGAAAAGCTCATGTATCAACTAGGGCTGTTTGTATCTTCCATGCTAGGCGGGTTATTCTCAAGAGGAGTGGACTCCGCTCCTCACTCACGAGAAAATGGCTGGTCACCGGAATGCCCAGTCCCATGCTCTTAGCAAATCAAATCGAAATAATTGCAAACAAAACTCCCCCGGGACTCTTGTTAGTTGGAGGCACTCGTTGTTTCGAGCCAGCCATGGATTGATGCTTGTTGGTGGAGGGGGAGTATAAACTTTACCACTCTGTTTGGGAACCTCCTATAATGTGTGTAGCATGGAAGATATCGAGATCTCTCAGTTGTTATGTTGACAATGAAAGTATGCTTCTCAAAATATTATTTATCTCTATTTTAAAATCAAGCTCTGGCACCTCTACAAATCCCTGCTTCCCTTTGCGAAGGGCCTATCTATTTACTTTTATGTTGAGTCATCATCCTCTTATTAAAAAGCACCCGCTGGAGAGCACCGCTGTCATTTGCATCCATTACTATTAATTTATATTGAGTATGACTATGACTGGATCTCTTTTACCATGAATTACAATGTCTAGTCAGTCCTTCATCTTCAGAGGTGCTCTGCATTTATGTTTTGCGGTCTCAGAAAGGGCTAGTGAGATACCATCTTGTTATATCATATTATGATTGTTTTGAGAAAGTGTTGTCATCCAAGATTTATTATTATTGCTCGCTAGTTGATTATGCCATTGATATGAGTAAACATGAGACCTAAATGTTATTGTGAATATGGTTAGTTCATAATCTTTGCTGAAAACTTGAATGCTGGGTTTACATATTAACAACAACAAGAGCAAACAGAGTTTGTAAAAGTTTTTCTTTATCACTTTCAGTTTGTCAACTGAATTGCTAGAGGACAAGCAAAGGTTTAAGCTTGGGGGAGTTGATACGTCTCCGTGTATCTACTTTTCCAAACACCTTTGCCATTGTTTTGGAATCTAACTTGCATGATTTGAATGGAAACTAACCCGAACTGACGATGTTTTCAGCAGAATTGCCATGATGTTATTTTTGTGCAGAAATAAAAATTCTCAGAATGACCTGAAAATCAAGGGAGATTTCTTTTGGAATTAATAAAAAATACTGGCAATAGAATCAAGGCCAGGGGGCCCACACCCTGTCCACGAGGGTGGGGGCGCGCCTACCCCCTGGGTGCGCCCCCTGCCTCGTGGGCCCCCTGGAACTCCACCGACCTCAACTCCAACTCTATATATTCACCTTCGGGGAGAAAAAGTCAGAGAGAAAGATTCATGGCGTTTTACGATACAGAGCCGCCGCCAAGCCCTAATCTCTCTCAGGAGGGCTGATCTGGCGTCCATTTGGGGCTCCGGAGAGGGGAATCCGTCGCCATCGTCATCATCAACCTTCCTCCATCACCAATTTCATAATGCTCACCGCCGTGCGTGAGTAATTCCATCGTAGGCTTGCTGGACGGTGATGGGTTGGATGAGATTTATCATGTAATCGAGTTAGTTTTGTTAGGGTTTGATCCCTAGTATCCATTATGTTCTGAGATTGATGTTGCTATGACTTTGCTATGCTTAATGCTTGTCACCAGGGCCCGAGTGCCATGATTTCAGATCTGAACCTATTATGTTTTCATGAATATATGTGAGTTCTTGATCCTATCTTGCAAGTCTATAGTCACCTATTATGTGTTATGGTCCGTTAACCCCGAAGTGACAAGAATCGGGACCATTACCGGTGATGACCGTAGTTTGAGGAGTTCATGTATTCACTAAGTGTTAATGCTTGGTCCTCTACTCTATTAAAAGGAGGCCTTAATATCCCTTAGTTTCCAATAGGACCCCGCTGCCACGGGAGGGTAGGACAAAAGATGTCATCCAAGTTTTTTTCCATAAGCATGTATGACTATATTCGAAATACATGCCTACATTACATTGATGAATTGGAGCTAGTTCTGTGTCACCCTATGTTATCCGGCATAATTATCCATCACCGATCCAATGCCTACGAGCTTTTCACATATTGTTCTTTTCTTAGTTACTTTGTCGTTGCCACTGTTACAATTACTACAAAACTATCACTGTTACTTTTGCCACCGTTACCGTTACTTCCATACTACTTTGCTACTAAATAATTTGCTGTAGATACTAAGTTATTCAGGTGTGGTTGAATTGACAACTCAACTGCTAATACTTTAGAATATTCTTTGGCTCCCCTTGTGTCGAATCAATAAATTTGGGTTGAATCCTCTACCCTCGAAAACGGTTGCGATCCCCTGTACTTGTGGGTCATCAACCTATTACATGTTATGATATGTAAACCCCAAGGTGAAAATAATTGGGATACTTTCCGGTGATGACTGTAGTTTGAGGAGTTCATGTATTCACTATGTGTTAATGGTTTGTTTCGGTTCTCTATTAAAATAAGGTCTTAATATCCCTTAGTTTCCTTATGGACCCCGCTGCCACGGGAGGGTACGACAAATGATGTCATGCAAGTTCTTTTCCATAAGCACGTACGACTATTTACGGAATACGTGTCTACATAATATTTATGAACTAGAGCTAGTTTTGTATCGCCCTAGGTTATGAATGTTATATGATGAATATTATCCAACGAAATCATGGATCCAATGCCTACGAGCTTTTCACATATTGTTCTTGCTAAGTTACTATTGCTATTTCTATTGTTACAACAGCTACAAAACTGTTTCTGTTGTTATCGTTACCACTACTATTGTTACTACTACTATCAAACTATCATACTACTATGCTATTGATCACCTTGTTGCAGATATTTAATCTCCAGGTGTGGTTGAATTGACAACTCAGCTGCTAATACTTACAAATATTCTTTGGCTCCTCTTGTGTCGAATCTATAAATTTGGGGTGAATACTCTACCCTCGAAAACTATTGTGATACCCTATACTTGTGGGTTATCAAGACCTTTCTCTGGCGCCATTGTCAGGGAGCATATATATATATATTTGTTGAGACACTTGGGATTTATATCTGTTTATCATTGTGAAGAATGTGAAAGATACTAGAACCAAGATCATTCCCTCTAAGACGAGGGGAGGTAAGGAATTGCCATCTAGCTCTGCACTTGATTCACCTTCTGTTTTGAATAGACTTGCAACACCACCATCTTCTATTAATTCTGATATGTTGCAAGTTATTGATGATGCTACTTCTTATATGAATGATGCTTATGATGATGCTAGTACCTCGCTTGATAAGACTGTGCCACTAGGTGAATTTCTTGATGAACAACTTGCTAGAGCTAAAGATATTGAGAACGCTGAAACTAATGGAATTACCGAATATGATGAAGTCTTTGAAACTGAAAACTATGAAACACCTATTAGACCTAGCTCTCCTAGATTTGAATTGCCTAATATACCTGAGGGTTATGTTTTGGATGGAGAGGTAGCTAGACACTTTCTTGCTTCTAAAGATAGAGATGATCTTAAGAAGTTATTATGCAAGTTGAAAGAAAAATCCTGGAATGCTAGAATGAAATGCGATGCAAATTTTTCTACTTCACTATCTTTATTACTGATAAGGATTATGAATTCTCTATTTAACCAGAGTTAATTACTTTGGTTGAATCTGATCATTTCCATGGCTATGAAACTGAAACTGTTGTGGCACATCTTACTAAATTAAATGTTATAGCCACCCTTTTTGCTCATGATGAGAAAAAATGCTACTACTATATTCTTAAGTTATTTCCATTCTCATTAAAGGGTGATGATAAGATATGGTACAATACTCTTGCTCCTGGTTGTGTGCATAGTCCCTAGGATATGATTTATTACTTCTTTGAAAAATATTTTCTTGGTCATAAGAAACAAGCTGCCTTATAGGAAATATTTAACTCTGTGAAAATTGAATAAGAGTATCCCACAAGCTTGGGGGAGGCTTCTCTAATTACCTAATGCTTTGCCTGATCATCCTCTTAAGAAAATGAAATACTTTATATCTTCTATAATAGACTAACTGATGCTTCTACGGACTTCCTAGATAGTTGTGCTGGTTGTGTTTTCCGGTAACGAACTAATGAACAAGTTGAGGAATTATTGAATAATATATTGAAGAATTATGATGACTGGACACTTCCTGAACATTACCTAAACCAACTCTGAATAAGAGTGGTATCTTATTTCTCTGTCCTGAAGATATGCAAGAGGCAAAGAAATGTATGATGGAAAAAGGTATTAAAGCTGAAGATGTTAAAACTTTACCTCCTATTGAAGAAATACATGGACTTGACACACCACCATCATAGATGGTAGAGGTAAATTCCCTTTTAAAGTTTGATGAAGGTCATATCCCTTACAATAAACATCCTAGTCAATGCTTATATGAATTGGACAATTACATTATGAAGCAAGATCACTTCAATGCTAATGTTATGAAACAATTGAAACAAAATTCTGGTATGATTGCTTGCTTGAGTGACTTGTTATTTAGAATCACTAATGATGTTAGAGGTGTAGGGAAACATGCCTCTATGGTTCAATCCCAGTTATAACAAGTTGCTAAATATCAAAGAGAATTGCATAGTGGAATGAACAATAATATAAATGATTATGTTGTTAGAGTAGCAACTAGGGGAGGCAAAATGACCCAGGAACCACTTTATCCTGAGGGAAACCCTAAAAGAATTAAACAAGACTCTCAAAGAATTAATGCTGATGCACCTAGTCCTTCTAAAAGGAAAAGGAAGAAGAATAATAATAGGACTTCGCATACCTCTAGTGAACCTCAAATAGAAAAACCTTCTAAAGATAATAATGATGTTTCTGTTTCTAATGCTGAAACTCAATCCGGTAATGAACATTCACCTACTGATAATGAAAATGATATTGATGATGTTTATGAAGATGCTCAACCAGACAATGATAAAGAACCATATAATGATGTTGAAATAGAACTTGTTGTTGATCTTGATAGCCCACAACCTAAAAATAAATGATACAATAAAAGAGACTTTTTGCTAGAAAACATGGTAAGAAAGAGAGCCATGGGTTCAGAATCCCATGCCCTTTCCACCTAAACCATCTAAAGAAAAAGATGATGAGGAATTTGAATGCTTTGCTGAATTGCTTAGGCCAGTCTTTTTGCGCACTCGTTTGACTGATATTTTAAAGATGGCCCCTTATGCTAAATACATGAAAGGGATTGTCACTAATAAAAGAAAAATACCTGAAGCTGAAATTTCCACCATGCTTGCTAATTATTCTTTTAAGGATGGAGTACCTAAAAAACTGGGAGATCCAGGAATACCAATGTGACGCCCCAAGACCGGAGCTTCAGTTGCCTTCCAGGGTTTCCGGGTTTTGTCGTGTGGTTTGTTTTGTTTTTGCATTGCTCATGTCATCTCTTGCATTGCATCATGTCATCATGCCATCATATCGTTATTTTTTTAAAACTCTTCTAAATAAATTGTATGGATCCTCGGTCCATTTAAATCGAGGGAAGGTTGATTTCTCTTTATAACATACCCTCCCAATATTAGGGAGCTATATTAAAAATATTTCATTAATTGGAATTCACCATAACCCACTTGCGAAATTCCAATGCCCTTTCTACTTCAAGTTTGGCCTCGAAACCTTGCCATTTTTATTCTATCATTTTCCGGAGTTCCACCAAAAATCCTTGGATCATTTTTGTTAAATTCCTCATATTTTTATGAGTCCGGGAAAATTGTCCTCGTTCCCAAATTCTCTCCCTAACCCTCTCGTTCTTTTGTCTCTCTTTATTTGTTTTTCTGCTAAATATTAGTGTGAGAGAGAGAGAGTCCAGCCCAGCTGCCCAGTCGGCCCCTGGCCATTCTCCTCCCGCGCCGGTCACTGTGGCCCAAGGCCTCCCAGCCCACCTAGCCCATCTCTCCCGATCCCCCCTCATCTCCTCCTCTCGTCCTCCCTCCAGGCCGGCCTAGCCTCCCGGCCCAAGGCCCAGGCGGAGCCGCCTCTAACCCTAGCCCGAGCGCTCCCTTCCCTCGATCCCTCTCCTCGTTCCCCATCTCTTCCCCCTGCGCCGCCAGCCACGTCTCCCTCGATCCCCTCGTCCTCCTCCTTCCGCCGCCCGACGCTGTGGAGCATCGCCTCTCCTTTCCCTCGAACTCTCCCTTCCGCCCGATCCCCTCAAGCTCGCCACCAGGCCGGACCCCCCGGTGTTCTCCTCGTCGCCGACGAGCTCCACCAGGAGCGCCGCCGCCCTCAACCCTCCTCCTCTGCGCCCCACCTCTCCGTCCCGCACCTCCTTTGCCTCGCCCCCTCCTCGCCGGTGCCCCGAGGAGCTGCGCCATGTCCGCCTCCTCCTCTGCACCTTCCCGTCGACCTCGCGTCCTCGCCTCCGAAGACCCGCGCCGCCCCGGCCCGGAGTCGCCGAGCACCTTCAACTCCGGCGCCCTGCCTCGGGAGGCCCTGCCCGACGCCATGGCCGCCGCCCGTTCGTCGCTTCCGGCCGGGTCCAGCCGCCCTCGGTCTCCCCTCGAGCACCCGAGGCCCTGCGAGCCTCCCGCTCGCCCGTTTCTGCCGCTGCTTCGTTGCCGTTGCCCGCCTGCTTGCCTTGGGACCCGGTGTAGCCTCCCCATGTACCTGCAGTCGCCGCTGCCCCGGAAGATCCAAACCCGAGACGGTGTGATTTTTGTCAAGTCCGACTACGACGTGCACGACCACATTCGTTGTGGATTTCGCCAAGTACCACGACTACCCTCGAGGACATTCGGTTCTGTCAAGATCGACTACACGGTGATGCGCCAAGTACCCCTTCGGAATGTACCAAGTTCGACTACGTGATGCGTCAAGTACCACTACCGTCGACCCCGGAGACATCGGATGCGCCAAGTCCCTCTTCGAACATCTACGAGAACGTGAACCACTACCGTCAACCCTCGAAGACCCCGTGGGCCCCGAACATCCACGGGACTTGAACAAGTACTTCCGATGATGAGATGTACCACTACCATCGAACACGAACGTCTACTTCCCCTACGCCGTGATGTACGACTACCATCGCGAGACCGCTAGTACCACGACAACCCCGAAAGGAATTCGGACCCGTCAAGTACCTCTTCGAAAACGAACGTGAAACACTACTTCCTCTACTTCCCCTACGCCGTGTACGACTACTTCCCTCTACGAAACTCGACCCGTCCCGATTGCTCGCTTCGGAGGTATAACCACCGAGATGACCGACCGTGATCGAATCATCCTTGCGATGCCCCTCTTTTGCCATGCCACCGTTCCGTGGGAACCCGGTATCCGGGATCACCCCACCATCTTGCATGACTCGCTTCCGTCACGTTTTCCTTTGTACCGATATCTCAATCGAGTTATCGGAACCGATATGTTGCCGTAGCACCATTTTCGGGTTCGTTGCCGTGGCACCCCCTTTCTTCCACCACGGTGACATAATGCTTCATATCATGCTCATGTTAACGTTTTCATAAAATTGCATAAACTTGCTCTTGTCATCCGCATCATGATAACAACATTTAAATGTTTAAAATTGTTGTTTGCTTTAATTTTGCTTAAATGCCATGCTAAAATGATTTATTTCATAACTAAATAACCGTAGCTCCATTTTAAATAAATTATATATGTAAATGGGGTAGAAAAATGCCTAGTTTAACATGGTAGCATTACTTTGCATGTTTAACAACTCTAAAATATGCTTTAGGTCAGATCTGTTCCGAATCCATAATTTGCATATGGGGATTTTCCGGAATTGTTGTTCGTTATTTCCGGCCTCATTTAATCTTGCCTAAATAGCTAGTTTAATTATGCTTCACCTCTTGCCGTGTTTAATAACATTTAATATTGTTGAGTACCTAATCGGGAGAGAACTAAATAATTGATGTGGTGCTTTGTCAATATGCAATTCGTTGCATATTGAGCTCCACTTAATTTGTAGGATTGTTTGTGCATATTGCCATGCCATGTTATTTAAACCGGACATGCATCATACTTGTTTGTGCATCATGCCTTGTTCATGTGATGGTTGTTTTACTATGTTGTTTGCTTCTTTCCGGTTTGCTTCTCTCGTTAGCTTCGGTTTCGTTCCGGAGTTGTGAGGATTCGTTCGACTTCGTCCGTTTGTCTTCTTCATGGATTCGTTCTTCTTCCTTGCGGGATTTCAGGCAAGATGACCATACCCTCGAAATCACTTCTATCTTTGCTTGCTAGTTGCTCGCTCTTTTGCTATGCCTATGCTACGATGCCTACCACTTGCTATATCATGCCACCCACATTGCCATGTCAAACCTCTAACCATCCTTTCCTAGCAAACTGTTGTCTGGCTATGTTACCGCTTTGCTCAGCCCCTTTTATAGCGTTGTTAGTTGCAGGTGAAGATGAAGTTTGTTCCTTGTTGGAACATGGAGATGTTGTTCCTTGTTTGTACATGTTTACTTGTTGGGATATCACAATATATCTTATTTAATTAATGCATCTATATACTTGGTAAAGGGTGGAAGGCTCGGCCTTATGCCGGTGTTTTGTTCCTCTTGCCGCCCTAGTTTCCGTCATACCGGTGTTATGTTCCCGGATTTTGCGTCCCTAACGCGGTCGGGTGATTTATGGGACCCCTTGACAGTTCGCTTTGAATAAGACTTTTCCAAGAAGGCCCAACATTGGTTTTACCATTTGCCTCACCTATGCCTTTTTCCCTTGGGTTTCGGAGCCCGAGGGTCATCTTATTTTACCCCGGGCCGGTGCTCGTCGTGAGTGTTGGTCCAAACTGTCAACCGCCGGTGTACCAGGGCAACTCGGGTTGGCCTACGGAAGTTTGGACAATCCGGTGTGCCCCGAGACCGAGATATGTGCAGCTCCTATCAGGATTTGTCGGCACATCCGGCGGCTTTGCTGGTCTTGTTTTATTCTTGTCGAGATGTCTTGTAGCCGGGATCCCGAGACTGATCGGGTCTTCCGGGAGAAGGAATATCCTTCGTTGATCGCGAGAGCTTATCATGGGCTTGTTGGGACACCCTGCAGGGTTTTGAACTTTCAAAGCCGTGCCGCGGTTATGTGGCAGATGGGAATTTGTTAATGTCCGGTTGTAGAAAACCCGAAGTTGATCTTAATTAAAATACACCAACCGTGTGCGTAACCGTGAGTGTCTCTTTTCGGGTTGATCGAGAGGAGAACACGGTTTCGGGTTATGTCGGCGTAAGTAGGAGTTCAGGATCACTTCTTGATCATAGTTGTTCGACCGTGCTTTGCCTCCTCTTCTCGCTCTCTTTTGCGTATGTTAGCCACCATATATGCTAGTCGCTTGCTGCAGCTCCACCTCACTACCCTGTCCTACCTTTAAGCTTAAATAGTCTTGATCTCATGGTGTGAGATTGCTGAGTCCCGTGACTCACAGATACTTCAAAACCAGTTTGCGGTGCCGATGAAACCGTGCAGGTGATGCACCCGAGCTCAAGGAGGAGCTCGATGAAGACTATGTGCATTGTGTTGTTTCGTTTCAGCTGATCGATAGTGGAGCCAGTTGGGACGATCGGGATCTGTGTAGCATTTGGGGTAGTCTTCTTTTATTTTGGTTCCGTAGTCGGACCTTGATTGTATCTGTATGATGTAATGTTTTACTCATGTATTGTGTGAAGTGGCGATTGTAAGCCAACTATGTGTCTCTTTCCCTTATGTATTACATGGGTTGTGTGAAGATTACCTCACTTGCGACATTGCTTTCAATGCGGTTATGCCTCTAAGTCGTGCTTCGACACGTGGGAGATATAGCCGCATCGAGGGCGTTTCAACCAACTAAACCATGCTCTATTAAAAGAAATTATGTCAAAACTACTTTATTTGATTTAGGAGCTGGTGTTAGTGTTATGCCTTTCTCTTTATATAGAAGACTTGATCTGAATAAACTCACACCTAGTGAGATATCATTTCAAATGGCTGACAAATCAACTGCCATACCTATCGGTATTTGTGAGGATGTGCCCGTTGTTGTTGCAAATGTTACTATCTTAACAGACTTTGTTATGGTTGAGATGCCCGAGGACGACAACATGTCGATTATACTTGGTAGACCCTTTTTGAATACTGCAAGGGCTATTATTGATTGCAATAAAAGCAAAGTCACTTTTCATATCGATGGTAATGAGAATACGGTGCATTTTCCGAAGAAACAATTTCAAGTGAATGGTATTAATGTTAATGAAAAATCTCCAACAATTAATATTGGAAGTTTTCAACTCCCGCTACTTACTGCCAAAAATAAATATGAAATACCTATTGTTGGGGATATGCATATCCCCGTTGAGTCAACTTAGAGTTTTACAAAGATTCTTCGGGTTCATGCTAATCAGAAGTGGTTATTAGTAAGACTTAAACTTATTAATGGATTATTTTCGAGAGGCATGTGGTCGATGAATTCAGTAAGCACAAACTTGTGTCCCTACTTTTTGTTTTCTGTTATTCGTAGTTGAATAAAATAAAATGCCATGTTTATCCTGTTTTCTGAACTTTGTGTGCAATAAAAAGTGGTTAAAATAAAAGTGATCAGAATGACATAAAATTTTGACATGATTTTTTCTGAATATTTAAGATTTTTCTATACAAATAACATCACAGCGGGTTCCCCTGGTGCCCACAACGCACCAGGGCGTGCTAATGCTACTTCTTGAGCTTGCGTTGGTTTTTCCCTTGAAGAGGAAAGGGTGATGCAGCAAAGTACAGATAAGTGTTTGCCTCATTTAAGAACCAAGGTATCAATCCAGTAGGAGAAGAACGTGAAAATCACCAATACATGCACAAACAATCAAGCACTTGCACCCAACGCGATAAAGGGGTTGTCAATCCCTTCATGGTCACTTGCAAAGGTGAGATGTGATAGAGATAGATAAATAAAAATCTAAATAAAAGATAAAATATTTTGGGGTTTTTTTTGGTTTATAGATCTAAAAGTAAAATGATTGCAAAATAGTAGATCGGAAACTAATATGATGGAAAATAGACCCGGCGGACAATTGATGGAAAAGCGCAAAGTTATGACTGAAGGAAATATGCCCTAGAGGCAATAATAAAGTTGTTATTTATATTTCCTTATATCATGATAAATGTTTACTATTCATGCTAGAATTGTATTAACCAGAAACTTAGTACATGTGTGAATATATAGACAAATAGAGTGTCCCTAGTATGCCTCTACTTGACTAGCTCGTTAATCAAAGATGCTTAAGTTTCCTAACCATAGGCATGTGTTGTCATTTGATGAACGGGATCACATCATTAGAGAATGATGTGATGGACAAGACCCATCCGTTAGCTTAGCATAATGATCGTTTAGTTTTATTGCTATTGCTTTCTTCATGACTTATACATATTCCTCTGACTATGAGATTATGCAACTCTCGAATACCGGAGGAACACTTTGTGTGCTATCAAATGTCACAAGTAACTGGGTGATTATAAAGATGCTCTACAGGTGTCTCCAAAGGTGTTGTTGAATTGGCATAGATCGAGATTAGGATTTGTCACTCCGAGTATCGAAGAGGGATCTCTGGGCCCTATCGATAACGCACATCACTATAAGCCTCGCAAGCAATGTGACTAATGAGTTAGTTGTGGGATGATGCATTACAGAACGAGTAAAGAGACTTGCCGGTAAGGAGATTGAACTAGGTATGAGGATACCAGCGATCGAATCTCGGGCAAGTAACATATCGATGACAAAGGGAATGACGTATGTTGTTATGCAGTTTGACCGATAAAGATCTTCATAGAATGTATAGGAGCCAATATGAGCATCCAGGTTCTGCTATTGGTTATTGACCGGAGATGTGTCTCAGTCATGTCTACATAGTTCTCGAACCCGTAGGGTCCGCATGCTTAAAGTTCGATGACGCTTTGTATTATGAGTTATGTGTTTTGGTGACCGAAGTTTGTTCGGACTCGCGGATGAGATCACAGACATGATGGGGAGTCTCGAAATGGTTGAGAGGTAAAGATTCATATATAGGAAGGTTCTATTTGGACATCCGAATGGTTCCGAGTGATTCGGTTATTTTTTCGGAGTACAGAGGGGTTACCGGAACCCCCCGGGGGAATATTGGGCCTACATGGGCCATAGGGGAGAGCGGAGGCACCCCACAAGGGGTGGTCGCGCCCCTCCCTATAGGGAGTCTGAATTGGGCTAGGGAGGGGGCGCACCCCCCCCCCTTTCCTTCTCCTCTTCCTCTCCCTTCCGTCTTTCCCCCCTCCGAAAAAAGGAAAGGGAGTCCAACTAGGATTGGGAGTCCTAGTTGGACTCCCCCCTTTGTCGCGCCCTCCTTGGGCACCGGCCTCCTCCTCCCCCTCCTTTATATACATGTCCAGGGGGCACCCCAAAGGCACATCAATTGTTCTTAGTCGTGTGCGGTTCCCCCCTCCATAGTTTACCACCTCACTCATGTTGTCGTAGTGCTTAGGCGAAGCCCTACGCGGATCACATCACCCACACCGTCACCATGCTGTCGTGCTAACGGAACTCTCGCTCGACCCTCTACTGTATCAATAGCTCGAGGGAGGTCATCATGTTGAACGTGTGCTGAACACGGAGGAGTCGTACGTTCGGTACTTGGATCGGTTGGATCGTGAAGATGTTCGACTACATCAACCGCGTTACTAAACGCTTCCGCTTTCGGTCTATGAGGGTACGTGGACACACTCTCCCATCTCGTTTCTATGCATCTCCTAGTTAGATCTTGCGGGATCGTAGGAAATTTTTTGAATTACTACGTTCCCCAACAGTGGCATCCGAGCCAGGTCTATGCATAGATGATATATGCACGAGTAGAACACAATGAGTTGTGGGTGATAATAGTCATACTGCCTACCACCAACGGCTTACTTTGATTCGGCGGTATTGTTGGATGAAGCAGCCCATACCGACATTACATGACCGCGTTCATGAGACTGGTTCTACCGATGTGCTTCGCACCCAGGTGGCTGGCGGGTGTCTGTTTCTCCAACTTTAGTTGAATCGAGTTTGACTACGGCCGGTCCTTGTTCAAGGTTAAAACAGCACACTTGATGACAAATCGTTGTGGTTTTGATGCGTAGGTAAGAACGGTTCTTGCTAGAAGCCCATAGCAGCCACGTAAAACTTCCAACAACAAAGTAGAGGACGTCTAATCTATTTTTGCAGGGCATGTTGTGATGTGATATGGTAAAGACGTGATGAGATATAAATTGTTGTATGAGATGATCATGTTTTCTAAAAGTTATCGGCAACTGGCAGGAGCCTTATGGTTGTCGCTTTATTGTATGAAATGCAATCGCCATGTAATTTCTTTACATTATCACTAAGCGGTAGCAATAGTCGTAGAAGCAATAGTTGGCGAGACGACAACGATGCTACGATAGAGATCAAGGTGTCAAGCCGGTGACGATGGAGATCATGATGGTGCTTTGGAGATGGAGATCAAAGGCACAAGATGATGATGGCCATATCATGTCACATATTTTGATTGCATGTGATGTTTATCCTTTCTGCATCTTATTTTTCTTAGTACGTGATGCCTACCATGCAACCTTCTTCTTGTAGACGTTGTTGGGCCTCCAAGTGCAGAGGTTTGTAGGACAGTAGAAAATTTCCCTCAAGTGGATGACCTAAGGTTTATCAATCCGTGGGAGGCGTAGGTTGAAGATGGTCTCTCTCAAACAACCCTGCAACCAAATAACAAAGATTCTCTTGTGTCCCCAGCACACCCAATACAATGGTAAATTGTATAGGTGCACTAGTCCGGCGAAGAGATGGTGATACAAGTGCAATATGGATGGTAGATATAGGTTTTTGTAATCTGAAAATATAAAAAAAGCAAGATAACTATTGATAAACGTGAACGTAAACGGTATTGCAATGCTAGGAAACAAGGCCTAGGGTTCATACTTTCACTAGTGCAAGTTCTCTCAACAATAATAACATAATTGGATCATATAACTATCCCTCAACATGCAACAAAGAGTCACTCAAAAGTCACTAATAGCGGAGAACAAACGAAGAGATTATGGTAGGGTACGAAACCACCTCAAAGTTATTCTTTCTGATCAATCTATTCAAGAGTCCGTAGTAAAATAACACGAAGCTATTCTTTCCGTTCGATCTATCATAGAGTTCGTACTAGAATAACACCTTAAGACACAAATCAACCAAAGCCCTAATGTCACCTAGATACTCCATTGTCACCTCAAGTATCCGTGGGTATGATTATATGATATGCATCACACAATCTCAGATTCATCTATTCAAACCAACACAAAGTACTTCAAAGAGTGCCCCAAAGTTTCTACTAGAGAGTCAAGACAAAAATGTGTGCCAAACCCTATGCATAAGTTCACAAGGTCACTGAACCCGCAAGTTGATCACCAAAACATACATCAAGTAGATCACGTGAATATCCCATTGTCACCACAGATAAGCACATGCAAGACATACATCAAGTGTTCTCAAATCCTTAAAGACTCAATCCGAAAAGATAACTTGAAAGGGAAAAATCAATCCATTACAAGAGAGTAGAGGGGGAGAAACATCATAAGATCCAACTATAATAGCAAAGCTCGCGATACATCAAGATCGTACCACCTCAAGAACACGAGAGAGAGAGATCAAACAGATAGCTACTGGTACATACCCTCAACCCCGAGGGTGAACTACTCCCTCCACGTCATGGAGAGTGCCGGGATGATGAAGATGGCCACCGGTGAGGGATCCCCCCCTCCGGCAGGGTGCCGGAACGGGTCTAGATTGGTTTTTGGTGGCTACAGAGGCTTGCGGCGGCGGAACTCCCGATCTATTCTGCTCCCCGATGTTTTTAGGGTATATGGACATATATAGGCGAAAGAAGTCGGTCATGGGAGCCACGAGGGGCCCACCAGGGTGGGGGTGCGCCTCCCTGCTTCGTGGCTTCCTCGAAGCTTCCCTGACGTCTACTCCAAGTCTCCTGGATTGCTTCCGTTCAAAAAATAACTCTCCCAAAGGTTTCATTCCGTTTGGACTCCGTTTGATATTCATTTTCTTTGAAACACTCAAATAGGCAAGAAGACAACAATTTGGGCTGGGCCTCCGGTTAATAGGTTAGTCCCAAAAATAATATAGAAGTGTTTAATAAAGCCCATAAACATCCAAAACAGATAATATAATAGCATGAATACTTCATAAATTATAGATACTTTGGAGATATCAGTACGGCGGTAGCATTATAAGATGATCCCTCACTAAATTTCAAGGTATAAGTGTTCTCGCTGAGTATGCACCATTGCTACAGTTCGTCATGCCGAGACACCACGTGATGATCGGGTGTGATAAGCTTTACGTTCACATAAAACGGATGCAATCTAGTTTTGCACGTGCAGAACACTCGGGTTAAACTTGACGAGCCTAGCATATGCAGATATGGCCTCGGAACACTGAGACCGAATGGTCGAACATGAATCATATAGTAGATATGATCAACACAGTGATGTTCACCATTGAAAACTACTCCATCTCACGTGATGATCGGACATGGTTTAGTTGATATGGATCACGTTATCATTTAGATGACTAGAGGGATGTATATCTAAGTGGGAGTTCTTAAGCAATATGCTTAATTGAACTTTAATTTATCATGAACTTAGTACCCGATAGTTTTTTGCATGTCTATGTTGTTATAGATCAATGGCCCGTGCTACCGTTCCCTTGAATTTTAATGCGTTCTTAGAGAAAGCTAAGTCGAAAGATGATGGTAGCAACTACACGGGCTGGGTCCGTAACTTGAGAATTATCCTCATTGCTGCACAGAAGAATTACGTCCTGGAAGCATATGAGATGTTCCAGGAGTTGAAGTTAATATTTCAAGCAAATGCCCGAATTGAGAGATATGATGTCTCCAATAAGTTCTATAGCTGAAAAACGGAGGAGAATAGTTATGTCAGTGAACATATACTCAGAATGTCTGGGTACCACAACCACTTGACTCAACTGGGAGTTAATCTTCCTGATGATAGTGTCATTAACAGAGTTCTTCAATCACTTCCACCAAGCTATAAAAGCTTCATGATGAACTATAATATGCAACGGTGGATAAGACAATTCCTGAGCTCTTCGCAATGCTAAAGGCTGCGGAAGTAGAAATCAAGAAGGAGCATCAAGTGTTGATGGTTAACAAGACCACTAGTTTCAAGAAAAAGGGCAAAGGGAAGAAGGGGAACTTTAAGAAGAACGACAAGAAAGTTGCTGCTCAAGTGAAGAAACCCAAGTCTGGACCTAAGCCTGAAACTAAGTGCTTCTACTGCAAAGGGACTGGTCACTGTTAGAGGAACTACCCCAAGTATTTGGCGGATAAGAAGGATGGCAAAGTGAAAGGTATATTTGATATACATGTTATTGATGTGTACCTTACTAATGCTTGTAGTAGCGCCTGGGTATTTGATACTGGTTCTGTTGCTCATATTTGCAACTTGAAACATGGATTACGGATTAAACGAAGACTGGCTAAGGACGAGGTGATGATGCGCGTGGGAAATGGTTTCAAAGTCGATGTGATCGCCGTCGGCACTCTACCTCTATATCTACCTTCGGGATTAGTTTTAGACATGAATAATTGTTATTTGGTGCCAGCGTTGAGCATGAACATTATATCTATATCTTGTTTGATGCGAGACGGTTATTCATTTAAATCAGAGAATAATGGTTGTTCTATTTATATGAGTAATATCTTTTATGGTCATGCACCCTTGAAGAGTGGTCTATTTTTGTTGAATCTCAATTGTAGTGATACACATGTTCATAATATTGAAGCCAAAAGATGCAAGGTTAATAATGATAGTGCAAATTATTTGGGGCACTACCGTTTAGGTCATATTGGTGTAAAGCGCATGAAGAAACTCCATGCTGATGGGCTTTTTGGAATCACTTGATTATGAATCACTTGATGCTTGCGAACCATGCCACATGGGCAAGATGACTAAAACTCCGTTCTCCGGAACAATGGAGCGAGCAACTGACTTTTTGGAAATAATACATACTGTTGTATGCGGTCCAATGAGTGTTGAGGCTCGCGGCAGGTATCATTATTTTTTGACCTTCACAGATGATTTGAGCATATATGGGTATATCTACTTAATGAAACATAAGTCTGGAACATTTGAAAAGTTCAAAGAATTTCAGAGTGAAGTGGAAAATCGTCTTAACAAGAAAATAAAATTTGTATGATCTGATCGTGGAGGTGAATATTTGAGTTATGAGTTTGTTCTTCATTTGAAACAATGTGGAATAGTTTCTCAACTCACGCCACCTGGAACACCACAGCGTAATGGTGTGTCCGAACATCATAGCCGTACTTTATTAGATATGGTGCAACCTATGATGTCTCTTACTGATTTACCGCTATCGTTTTGGGGTTGTGCTTTAGAGTCGGCTGCAGTCACGTTAAATAGGGCACCATCTAAAACCATTGAGACGACACCATATGAACGGTGGTTTGGCAAGAAACCTAAATTGTCGTTTCTTAAAGTTTGGGGCTGCGATGCTTATGTGAAAAAGCTTTAACCTGATAAGCTCGAACCCAAATCGGAGAAATGTGTCTTCATAGGATACCCAAAGGAGACTGTTGGGTACACCATCTATCACAGATCCGAAGGCAAGATATTCATTGCTAAGAATGGATCCTTTCTAGAGAAGGAGTTTCTCTCAAAAGAAGTGAGTGGGAGGAAAGTAGAACTTGATGAGGTAATTGTACCTTCTCCCGAATTGGAAAGTAGTTCATCACAGAAATCAGTTCCAGTGATTCCTACACCAATCAGTGAGGAAGCTAATGATGATGATCATGAAACTTCAGATCAAGTTACTACCGAACCTCGTAGGTCATCCAGAGTATGATCCGCAACAGACTGGTACAATAATCCTGTTCTGGAGGTCATGTTACTTGAGCATGACGAACCTACGAACTATGAGGAAGCGATGATGAGCCCAGATTTTGCGAAATGGCTTGAGGCCATGAAATCTGAGATGGGATCTGTCGGTGTCAAAACCGGCGGATCTCGGGTAGGGGGTCCCGAACTGTGCGTCTGGGCGGATGGTAACAGGAGACAAGGGACACGATGTTTTTACCCAGGTTCGGGCCCTCTCGATTGAGGAAATACCCTACTCCTGCTTGATTAATATTGATGATATGGGTAGTACAAGAGTAGATCTACCACGAGATCAAGGAGGCTAAACCCTAGAAGCTAGCCTATGGTATGATTGTCGTTCGTCCTACGGACTAAAACCCTCCGGTTTATATAGACACCGGATAGGTTAGGGTTACACAGAGTCGGTTACAATGGTAGGAGATCTACATATCCATATCTCCAAGCTTGCCTTCCACGCCAAGGAAAGTCCCATCCGGACACGGGACGAAGTCTTCAATCTTGTATCTTCATAGTCTTGGAGTCCGGCCGTGACGATAGTCCGGCTATCCGGACACCCCCTAGTCCGGGACTCCCTCAGTAGCCCCCGAACCAGGCTTCAATGATGATGAGTCCGACGCGTTGATTGTCTTCGGCATTGCGAGGCGGGTTCTTCTCCAAATTCCATATACTTGTCGAATAGTGTCCGGCTGCTGATAAATGTTGCGCTCCTCGACTTTTGCGCCCAATAATGGCCATCTTCCACGTGTTTGAATGAATGCGAAAAGCCAGGGTATTTTTACAATATTCCCCCTAGCCGCGCAAAGGAGCCGCTTATAAAAGGGGCAAGGATCTAGATCTGAGTCACACCATCCCCCCTTTGCGAGCTTTCATCGGAGCGCCTCTGACCAAAGCCCATTCCATCATGGACAGTCGACGCGGCTCCTCCTCTCGCGCTCCTAGCCCCCAGCCAGTAAATTGGGAGAGATGCTCAGTCCCGCATAGCGAGCTAGTTATACTCCAAGCCAAGGGATTTCTCCCTCCGGCCTTCATGGTTCCGGTTCGAGCCGGACTTGCCACCTACAAGGGCGGAAAGCAAGCGGAGAGCGTCCCCAATCCCTCTAAAGGAGAGCGGGTGTGCTTCATCTCTTATCTAGTAAGAGGGCTCGGATTTCCAATCCATCCGTTTCTCCGGGGGCTCTTGGAGTTCTACGGCCTCCAACTGCACCATCTTACTCCTGCCTCCATCTTGCACATCGCGGGCTTCGTGGCCCTTTGCGAACTGTTCCTGGGCGTCAAGGATCATTTCGGGCTGTGGAAGAGAACATTCTGCCTACTTCCCCGTTCTCATGAGGGGTCAATATATCAAGTGGGCGGAGCCGAGCTATGGCGCATCACGGGACGGATACCTGTCAGGAACCCCAAAGAAGGCGTCCAAGACTGGCCTTTGGAATGGTTTTACATGGAGGGCGTCCGCTGCGGATCCTGTTCGGATCGGCCTTCGGAGTTGATAATGCTCCTCTGAAGAAGCGCCTAAGTGGCGCCCTCGGAGCCCCGGAGAGAAGATGACCAGGATGTCCGTTATTTGATGAGCGAATAAGGTTCTTGGCTCATGCGGACTGACCATGACAGAGTCATGGCAATCTGCATTATGAGGGAGTGCAGCCGCCCAATACAGGCCACCCATGTGGGACTGCAATGTGGAGGGCGATGCCACCCGCCATGCCCGCAAAGGGCCAGGATCGATCACCGAACTGGTGAAGATCTTATCCGCCATGTACAAAGGAGAGGAGGAGGATTTCCTCTGTGTCAACCCACTAAAGGAGTTTTCTTCGAATAATCCTCGAAGCTGGGTAAGCAAACATCCTTGTGACCTATCCGATCCATATTCCCGTAGTTAAATATCTCATTTCATGGTTTTCTTGAGGAACTGCGCCGGATATGGAGAAGATACATAGCCCGCCCCACAACCCGAGGATCCGGAGCGATCCTCGATCCGACCTCGAAGAGGATCCGGATATAACGGTGGAGTTGATCGACGGGTGTTCTACCAACTTAGCATCGACAATGCTTTGGTAGCCATTACGGCCGATTACCCGAATACTTCCAGCCCACAGTGGCGAGACCAAGATCCCAAAACCCTGATAATGACCCATCCGTGCTTATTGTTTATCAGCGTATACCAATGGTGTTTCATAGGGGGTACCTTCGAGGCGGGAAGCCGAGACTGCGGCGGCTGGCCAACAAGGGGCAGCGCGTCCCCGCAGGTTAAAAAGAAGTGCGGTCCGGATCGAAACTCCGCCGCAACGGTATGGCATGTCACCATACACCCAAGATTGGTTCCTAGAAGGCGTACTAACGCTGATGCTCTTTTCAGGAAAAAGAGCGCTCGCCGGACTGAGTCCGGAGAGGCTGCCGATCGAACCTTCACCAGACAAGCTTCAAAGGCGGGTCCGGAGGCTGGGGCGAGCACGAGACGTGCGTCGGATGCTCCTCCGACAGAGGATGCCGACAGGTTGTCCGCCACCAACTCCGAGGTGGAGAGCGCCTTGAATCATAGGCGCCGCCGGATAGTTCTTCGTGACGCGTGTTTCTCCCAAGAGGCCTTGAATGCCTTTGATTCGGGAGATGCGCACCTCCGTGCTGCTCAAGATGGTCTAGCCGGAGCCACAGAGCAGTATGTGAAGGACGACGGTAAGGAAATTTGTGATTATATATGCCAAGAGCCCCGAGACTTAAAATAGTTAGGATAACTGATTTAAGGATCATTTTGTTATCTGAGGATCTTACTGTAAAAGAATACCCGACTGTCAGGAGCTGGAAGAGTGCAGTGCCCAACTTGAGGCCGCACAAGCCGCTACGGGGGGAGCCATAGAGACCCCCTCTGGTAATATACGCTTCAGAAGATAAATAATTTATGAAGTGCGGCGGGTGTGTAAATCTGACAAAAACATTGAAGATGGCGCCGGACTAGATCCGGACAAGAAACAGCTCTTACGCCGGTTAAAGGCCGGCGAGAGCGTGCTTACGAGGGTGCGGCAGGAGAAGAATAACCTCCAAGACGCCAACACCAAGCTGGGTGAGGAACTAAAGGACGTTCGTGCCCAGTTAGCTGACTCCGTAAAGGAGAATCGGCGGCTTCGTCGCGGCATTTTCAGTAAGTGCTTGAGCGAACTTTGAAAAGAGTTCGGCGAGGAAGGCCACTAACATAAACATGTTTGCAGGTTTGCTCACAGGTCGTCCTGAGGAGGAGATGCCCAGTTCTTCGGGTGATCTTCTTCCCGAATTGCGTCAGCTGCACGAACGAGTCCGGCAAGTGATGAAAGGCATCGGCCAAGCCTTGTGTCCATCTATCTCCCTGCCCGAAGGCATTGGGGAGCTGGCGGAGCGGCTTCAAGGAGCACGGCGGCGCTTCCAGCTATGGAAGATATCGGCCTGCCGTCAAGGCGCCAGGGAGGCCTGGGCCATGGTGAAGACGCGGTACACAAAGGCTGACCAAAACCACATGGCCGAGGTCGGACCTGTGGGGCCGGATGGGATGGAGATCCTGTAAGCTTAGTGTACGCCAAGTAGAGTTGGCGCCAAGTATTCAGCAAGATTGTAAATTAGATAGCCTATTAGATGGCATTGAGGAGGAATACAATGAGTCGAGTTGACTATGTAAAAATATGACATGAAAGAATGTCTTCTAGCGGATTGTAGATTGTTTGTCATAGCGGACCTTTTAACCCGACCTCCGGACCTAATAGTCCGGAGTGTGTCCGAATACCTTCGTGGTTATATAAGAACCGTGGTATGCATGGAGACCAGCGTAGGGGTCATTGTTGCTATGTCGGACAAGTGCCCAACTAGTTATGTTATATTACATGGGTAGTAAGAAACATCTTCCAGGAGAATAGTTCATTAAGGGTTCCTTTATTTGGGATGCATGCCCTAACGTGCATGTCAAAGCTGCTATAAAGCAGAAAATCATCAGGGGCAGATGTGTAAATAGTTAAAATCATCTTTCAGTTCACCGACCGAATATTCCCTTAAGAACGCTAGCTTTCGGCTTCACCCAGTCGAGGTACACATCCGGTGACCCGGCGATAACAATCGCAGAGGTGCTCCTTTACCTCCTAGCCGAACAATCGGGAATGTAGGGGTAAGCACAGAGCCGAGCAACCCAGCTTGGCCAAAACTTAAGTCATATCGATGCATATAATGGTGAATAAAAGGCACATGCGGAAGTTTAACGCATGTGTTGGGCATGAAAGCCCGTATAAATAAGCTTCTGTGAAAGAAGCCCCCAGGTATAATGAGCGCGGACAGCGCATCAAGTGTGTGCGAAAAAAGCGCAAACGAGCCTCTAGAGGCTACAAGAAGAAGAAGGGGGAAGGAGAGAAATAGAAGACAGCAAAAAGACAAAAAATAAAGAATGCGGACGGAGGAAGGAGACGAACTTGGAGTCCGGCACTTAGGCGTAGAATCTTCGTAGACGGGCTGCGTTCTATGGGTTCGGCTCGAGTCGGTTATCCGATGCGTTTCGTAGATGGTATGCTCCGCCGGTCGGGACCTGGTCGATGATGAAGGACCTTCCCATTTGGGCTTGAGTTTGTCCTTTTCTTGTCCGCAGCGTAGAACTAGTTCGCCAACGTTATAAGCTCGCCCGCACTTCCTCGCTTTGATATCTTGAGCCTCTTGTTGATAGAATGCGGAGCGAGCTTTTGCCACGTCGCGCTCCTCCTCCAATGCGTCCAAACTGTCCTGCCGATCAAGCTCGGCTTCTCTTTCTTCGTACATGCGCTTTTCGAGGTGAGTCATGTATTATGTCGCAGGCAAGACTGCCTCGCACTGCGTACACCATGAAGACTGGTGTGAATCCGGTAGTATGATTGGCGTGGTCCGCAGCCCCAGTCTGAGTCGAGATCCTCAACCCGGTCGTGTTAGAGTCCTTGAGGACCGCACTAGTGCGGGTTTAATGCCGCTCATTATTAGACCATTTGCCCGTTCGACTTGGCGTTGGTTTGAGGTGATAGGCGAGGCGTAATCGAGCTTGATGCCCATGTTTTTGCACCATGGATTGACCTCATCGGCCATGAAGTTGGTGCCATTATCGATGATGATCTTGTGGGGACACCGTAACGGTGCACTACCCCGATATGAAGTCTATCACTGGTCGGATTCGCCGTTTTAACAGGTTTGGCCTCTATCCATTTGGTGAATTTATCCACCATGACCAATAGGTATTTTTGCTTGTGGGTTCCTCCCTTGAGGGTCCAACCATGTCAAGCCCCGGACATGACGGCCGGTGATGGGTATAGTTTTAAGGCGGTGGTTGGCATGTGGCTTTGGTTAGCAAAAAGCTGGCAACCGACGATCGTTGGACTAAGTCCTGCGCATCTGCCCGGGCCGTCGGCCAATAAAATCCTGTACGGAAGGCCTTGCCTACAAGGGCCCGGGCTGCGGCGTGGTGCCCACCTAGTCCGGCATGAATTTCAGCCAGGAGGTTTCGCCCTTCCTCTTGGAGATGCACCTTTGAAGGACTCCGGTAGTGTTTTTTATAAAGCTCTCCTCATGGACTTTATAGGCTTTAGGCGCCGTACTATGCAGCGAGCCTCATTTTGGTCTTCGGGAGTTCCTGCCTAGTTAGGTAGGCTAGGAATGGTTCCATCCACAGGCGATAACCGCCATTATTTTGTGAGCGAGGGTGTTATCTCGGGCGGAGCCTCGGTTGTGTCGAGTGTTCGGCGTCGAGCGATGCGATTGGGTCGGATTATTATTGCGGACTCCTTCCCATAATGCGGATGGCTTGAACAGCCGTTCCAAAAGATATTGGGTGGGGCGGCATCGCGTTTTGCACCGATCGCGCGTCAATATATCCGCCGCCTGGTTGTTATCCGGGCTATATGATGAAATTGAGCCCTTGAACCGTCTTGACATTTTAGGACCGCATTGCGGTATGCTGCCATTTTCGGATCTTTGGCGTCAAAGTCTCCGTTTATTTGGGATATTGCGAGGTTTGAATCCCCGCGCACCTCTAGGCATTTAATGCCCATGGAGACTGCCATCCGGAGGTCGTGCAGGAGGGCCTCGTATTTGGCTGCGTTGTTGGAGTCCGTATACATTATCTGAAGGACGTATTGGACTGTGTCCCTGGTTGGGGACGTCAGGACGACGCCAGCCCCCAGGCCCGCCAACATTTTGGAGCCATCAAAATGCATGATCCAATTGGAGTATTCGCCGTACTCTTTAGGGAGTTCGGCTTCAGTCCATTCGGCCACGAAGTCGGCCAAAACCCGCGACTTAATAGCTCGTCGTGGCTTATAAGTTATGTCGAATCGGAGGAGCTCTATGGCCCATTTAGCAATCCGGCCCGTCGCGTCGCGGTTGTTTATAATATCATTAAGAGGTACTTCGGAGGCTACCGTTATCGAACACTCTTGAAAGTAGTGTCGCAGCTTCCGGGATGCCATGAACACCGCGTATGCTATCTTTTGATAGTGTGGGTACCGGGACTTGCATGGAGTTAGGATAGTGGACACATAATAAACCGGTTTTTGAATAGGGAACCGGTGTCCGTCCATTTCTCGTTCGACAACGAGCACCGCGCTGACAACTTGATGTGTTGCGGCGATGTATAATAGCATTGGTTCGCCCACATTGGGCGCGGCCAGGACCGGATTTGTTGCCAAAATGGCCTTTATTTCTTCGAGTCCGGCCGTGGCGGCATCTGTCCACTCGAAGTGTTCGGTGCGGCGGAGGAGGCGGTAAAGAGGTAATGCCTTTTCTCCTAAGCGGAGATAAAGCGGCTTAGAGCCGCCTCGCATCCGTCAATTTTGTATTTGTTTGAGGTCTTTTGGAATATCCAGTTGTGACAGAGCTTGAATCTTGGTTGGGTTTGCTTCAATTCCTCTACGGACACAATGAAGCCCGGGAGCTTTCCGTTTGGAGCGCCAAGACGCATTTTCGGATTGAGCTTGATGTCATATTTTGAAGATTGTCGAATGTGAGCCTCAAGTCATCTACTAGAGTTTCGACATGCTTGGTTTTGACGACCACGTCATCTCGTATGCTTCCACTATTTTGCCGATCTGGTTTGCGGACATGTACGAATCATGCGCTGATATGTTGCACGGCGTTTTTGAGCCCAAAGGGCATTGTGTTGAAGCGAGCGGGCCGTGTGGAGTGATGAATGTTGTTGCAGCTTGGTGCGGCTCCGCCATCTTGATTTGGTGGTAGAGTCTGCGTCGAGGAAGCACAATGAGTCGTGTCCTCTGAAGCGTCAATGATTTGATCAATTCGAGGGAGGAAGGGATCCTTTGGGCAAGCCTTATTAAGGTCTTTAAAATCAACACATAGGCGCCAGGATTTATCCTTCTTTGGTACCATCACCAGGTTTGCTAGCCAGTCCGGTTGTTTTATATCTCTGATGAATCCGGCCTCCAAAAGTTTGGCTAGCTCCTCTCCCATGGCCTATCTCTTGGGTTCGGAAAAGCGCCGAAGAGCCTGTTTGACCGGCTTGAATCCTTTTAGGATGTTTAGGCTGTGCTCAGCCAGCTGACGTGGGATTCCTGGCATGTCTGAAGGGTGCCAGGCAAAGATGTCCCAATTTTCTTGTACAAATTCTCGTAGTGCGGCGTCTACATCAGGGTTTAATTGTGCCCTGATGGAGGCCGTCTTTGCAGGGTCTGTTGGGTGGACTTGGAAATTGACTATTTCATCCGCTGGTTTAAAAGAGGTGGACTTGGATCTTTTATCAAGTATCACATCGTCCCTGTTCACCGTGGAGCGCATTGCGGTGAGTTCCACGGCCGCTAGGGCTTCGGATAGTGCCTCGAGGGCTAGTGCGGCCATCTTATTTTCGGCGCGGAATGCTATGTTCGGATCAGTAGCGAGAGTGATGATTCCGTTGGGAGCGGGCATTTTAAGCTTCATATACCCATAATGGGGTATAGCTTGAAAAATTGTGAATGCCTCTTGTCCTAATAAAGCATGGTATCCGCTGTTGAACGGGGCCACTTGAAATGTGACCTCCTCGGACCTGTAATTGTCCAAATGAGCGAACACTACGCCCGGCGTGATTTTTCTGTGCAGCATGCTTCCCGGCTGGGGATTATTCCTCCAAAGGTTGTGCTCCTTCGCTCAATGCGGTTCCAATCTACTTCCATTTTTCATAGGGTTTCCTCATAGATGAGGTTTAGTCCGCTACCGCCATCCATGAGTACCTTAGTAAGGCGAAAGCCGTCTACTATCGGGCTGAGGACCAATGCGGCTGGTGCCCGGGCAGTTCGGAATTTAGGTTAAATCCTTGGCATTGAAGGTAATAGCTGTGTCCTCCATGGATTTATTGTTGCTACTTGGTAGATTTCGGCAAGGTTGCGGAGTTGTCGTTTTCGCATGTTATTTGATGCAAAAGTCTCGAAGACTGTTAACACCGTACTGGTGTTGCTGGGCTGGGATTATGAAGCTAGAAGCTCTTCGCCACTTTTCGCCACTTGCCGTAGTATCCAACATGCTCGAAGGCTATGAGTTGGAGTGGCGCCCTCTGTGCTATGAATTTTGTAGGGTCCATTTAGCCAACCCTCCAGTACGGTTCCGTACCCTTTAGGGGGTTTTGGTTTTTTGGTATTCAACCCAGGTGCTTGATAATGATGCACCCTTTTGTTCCGGACTAGGGATGTATTCGGGGCCGGATTATCCCAAAATTTACTTTTGGTTTTCCAGGCGCTCTCCATCGCACAGTACTTTTGTACGATGGTCACCAAGTCAGAAAAGCGTGTGATTTCACAACGACTTATGGCGTTTAGGATTCCCTTGTCCGTGCAATTATTGCAGAAGATTGGTATTGCGTCCTCCTCTCGGCAGTCCTTTATCCTGTTCATAACCAGGAGGAATCTGGCCCAGTAATGATGTACTGTTTCGGCGGGCTCTTGCCGAATTCGAGAGAGATCGCTAATGTTTGGATGGGCGGGTGGCACTAAATCCGTAACCCCGTCCAATTTAGGACTCAAGGGCCGGGAAGTTTCCGAACTCGGAAGCTTGGGTTTTTGAGTGCTATCCAACGAGTCCGACCCGCAGCCTGACTTTAAGTTCAGGGCTTGATCGACGTCCGTCCCTCCGTAGGAATCCGGCATGGAGGGATCAGGAATCCGGACGTAGCTAGTCCTTAAGATAGGAGAAGATTCGCCGCGTTGCTCCTCTATCGCAGCAACATGATGGGTAGCCTGGGGAGAGTTGATCTCTCTCAGATCGGTTTTAGGCCTGATCCGGTCGTAATCTGTGGCGACTCCCAGGGCGGCGATGCGATCCAAGAGCTCGTTTACGGAGGAGAGCTCGATCGGATCTAACTGTTCGGCAAGTTCCGAACTGACATGGAGATTGGTTTCGATGACTTGAGAGGTCATCATCGGCGCGACGGCCGAACTAGCGGACATGAGAAAACCGCCTAGCCGAAGAGTCTGACCAGTGGCCAAGGTTCCTTTGGCGATGGTATCGTCTTTAAAGACGAGATGAAGCATCCTACCTGATGGCGACGGCACAGAGGAACTCTCAATGAAAGCACCAATGTCGGTGTCAAAACCGGCGGATCTCGGGTAGGGGGTCCCGAACTGTGCGTCTGGGCGGATGGTAACAGGAGACAAGGGACACGATGTTTTTACCAGGTTGGGCCCTCTCGATGGAGAAATACCCTACTCCTGCTTGATTAATATTGATGATATGGGTAGTACAAGAGTAGATCTACCACGAGATCAAGGAGGCTAAACCCTAGAAGCTAGCCTATGGTATGATTGTTGTTAGTCCACGGACTAAAACCCTCCGGTTTATATAGACCTTTGGATAAGTTAGGGTTACAGAGTCGGTTACAATGGTAGGAGATCTACATATCCGTATCGCCAAGCTTGCCTTCCACGCCAAGGAAAGTCCCATCCGGACACGGGACGAAGTCTTCAATCTTGTATCTTCATAGTCTTGGAGTCCGGCCGTGATGATAGTCCGGCTATCCGGACACCCCCTAGTCCGGGACTCCCTCAGGATCCATGTATGAGAACAAAGTGTGGACTTCGGTTGACTTTCCCGATGATCGGCAAGCCATAGAGAATAAATGGATCTTCAAGAAGAAGACTGACGCTGATGGTAATGTTACTGTCTACAAAGCTTGACTTGTTGCGAAAGGTTTTTGACAAGTAGAAGGAGTTGACTATGATGATACCTTCTCACCAGTAGCGATGCTTAAGTCTGTCCGAATCATTTTAGAAATTGCAGCATTTTATGATTATGAAATTTGGCAAATGTATGTCAAAATAGCATTCCTTAATGGATATCTTAAAGAAGAGTTGTATATGATGAAACCAGAAGATTTTGTCGATCCTAAAGGTGCTAAAAAAGTGTGCAAGCTCCAGCGATCCATTTATGGACTGGTGAAAGCCTCTCGGAGTTGGAATATACGCTTTGATAGTGTGATCAAAGCATATGGTTTTGTACAGACTTTTGGAGAATCATGTATTTACAAGAAAGTGAGTGGGATCTGTGTAGCATTTCTAATATTAATTGTGGATGACATATTGATGATTGGAAATAATACATAATTTCTTTATAGCATAAAAGGATACTTGAATAAGAATTTTTCAATGAAAGACCTTAGTGAAGCTGCATATATATTAGGCATCAAGATCAATAGAGATAGATCAAGACACTTAATTGGACTTTCACAAAGCACATACCTTGATAAAGTTTTGAAGAAGTTCAAAATGGATCAGTCAAAGAAAGGGTTCTTGCCTGTGTTACAAGGTGTGAAGTTGATTCGGACTCAGTGCACCACCACTGCAGAAGATAGAGAGAAAATGAAAGTCATTCCCTATGCCTCAGCCATAGGTTCTATGATGTATGCAATGCTGTGTACCAGACCTGATGTGTGCCTTGCTATAAGTTTAGCATGGAGGTATCAAAGTAATCCAGGAGTGGATCACTGGACAGTGGTCAAGAACATCCTGAAATACCTGAAAAGGACTAAGGATATGTTTCTCGTTTATGGAGGTGACGAAGAGCTCGTCATAGATTGTTACGTCGATGCAAGCTTTGACACTGATCCGGATGACTCTAAGTCACAAACCGGATACGTATTTATATTGAATGGTGGAGCTATCAGTTGGTGCAGTTCCAAACAGAGCGTCCTGGCGAGATCTACGTGTGAAGCGGAGTACATAGCTGCTTCGGAAGCAACAAATGAAGGAGTCTAGATGAAGGAGTTCATATCCGATCTAGGTGTAATACCTAGTGCATTGGTCCAATGAAAATATTTTGTGCCAATACTAGAGCAATAGCCTTGGCGAAGGAATCCAGATTTCACAAGAGAACCAAACACATCAAGAGACGCTTCAATTCCATCCGCGATCAAGTCAAGGAGGGAGACATAGAGATTTCCAAAATACATACAGATCTGAATGTTGCAGACCCATTAACTAAGCCTCTTCCACGAGCAAAACATGATCAACACCAAGACTCCATGGGTGTTAGAATCATTACTATGTAATTTAGATTATTGACTCTAGTACAAGTGGGAGACTGAAGGAAATATACCCTAGAGACAATAATAAAGTTGTTATTTATATTTCCTTATATCATGATAAATATTTATTAATCATGCTAGAATTGTATTAACCGGAAACTTAGTATATGTGTGAATACATAGACAAATAGAGTGTCCCTAGTATGCCTCTACTTGACTAGCTCGTTAATCAAAGATGGTTAAATTTCCTAACCATAGACATGTGTTGTCATTTGACGAATGGGATCACATCATTAGAGAATGATGTGATGGACAAGACCCATCCATTAGCTTAGCATAATGATCGTTTAGTTTTATTGCTATTGATTTCTTCAGACTTATACATATTCCTCTGACTATGAGATTATGCAACTCCCGAATACCGGAGGAACACATTGTGTGCTATCAAACGTCACAACATAACTGGGTGATTATAAAGATGCTCTACATGTGTCTCGAAAGGTGTTTTTTGAGTTTTCATAGATCGAGATTAGTATTTGTCACTCCGAGTATCGGAGAGGTATCTCTGGGCCCTCTCAGAATGCACATCACTATAAGCCTTGCAAGCTATGTGACTAATGAGTTAGTTGCGGGAAGATGCATTACGGAACGAGTAAATAGACTCGCCGGTAATGAGATCGAACTAGGTATGAGGATACCGACGATCGAATCTCGGGCAAGTAACATACCGATGACAAAGGGAATGACGTATGTTGTTATGCGGTTTGACCGATAAAGATCTTCGTAGAATGTGTAGGAGCCAATATGAGCATCCAGGTTCCTCTATTGGTTATTGACCGGAGATGTGTCTTGGTCATGTCTACATAGTTCTCGAACCCGTAGGGTCCGCACGCTTAACGTTCGATGACGATTTGTATTATGAGTTATGTATTTTGGTGACCGAAGTTTGTTCGGAGTTCCGTATGATATCACGGACATGACGAGGAGTCTCTAAATGGTCGAGAGTTAAAGATTCATATATTGGAAGGTTGTATTCGGACATCTAAATGGTTCCGAGTGATTCGGGTATTTTTCCGGAATACCGAGGGGTTGCCGGAACCCCTCGGGGGAATATTGAGCCTACATGGGCCATAGTGGAGAGGGGAGGCAGCCCTATAGGGAGCCGAATTGGACTAGGGAGGGGGGCGCGCCAAAGGGAGTCCAACTAGGATTGGGATTCCCAGTTGGACTCCCCCCTTTGACGCGCCCTCGTTGGCCGCCGGGCTCCTCCTCCCCCTCCTGTATATAAATCGCCAGGGGGCACCCCAAAGGCACATCAATTGTTCTTAGCCCTGTGCGGTGCCCCACTCCACAGTTTACCACCTCGGTCATACTGTCGTAGTGCTTAAGCGAAGCCCTGTACGGATCACATCACCAACACTGTCGCCACGGCGTCGTGCTGACAAAACTCTACCTCGACCCTCTACTGGATCTAGAGCTTGAGGGACGTCATCGTGTTGCACGTGTGCTGAACACGGAGGTGCCGTACGTTCGGTACTTGGAACGGTTGGATCGTGAAGACGTTCGACTACATCAACCGCGTTACTAAACGCTTCCACTTTCGATCTATGAGGGTACGCGGACACACAATCCCGTCTCGTTGCTATGCATGTCCTAGTTAGATCTTGCGTGATCATAGGAAATTTTTTGAATTACTACATTCCCCAAAAATGACGATATCCAAGGCAATGATTATGTAATATAGGCATCACGTCCGTATCAAGTAGACCGACTCCTGCCTGCATCTACTACTATTACTCCACACATCGACCAACTCATGCTTGCATCTGGAGTATTAAGTTCATAACAAATAGAGTAACGCTTTAAGTAAGATGACATGATGTAGAGGAATAAACTATGATGTGTAAACCCCATCTTTTTAGCCTCGATGGAAAGAACTACAATACGTGCCTCGCTACCCCTACTTTGTCACTAGGTGAGGACCGCAAGATTAAACCCAAAGCTAAGCACCTCTCCCATAGCACGAAAAACCAATCTAGTTGGCCAAACTAAACCGATAATTCCAAGAGAAATACAAAGATATCCAATCATGCATATAAGAATTCTGAGAAGATTCAAATAATATTCATAGATAAGCTGGTCATAAATCCACAATTTACCTGATCTCGACAAACGCACCGCAAAAGAAGATTACTTCAGATATATCTCCAAGAACATCGAGGAGAACATGGTATTGAGAATCAAAGAGAGAGAAGAAGCCATCTAGCTACTAGTTATGGACCCGTAGGTCTAAGATAAACTAATCACGCTTCATTGGAAGGGCAATAGAGTTGATGTAAATTCCCTCCCTGATCGAATCCCCCTCTGGCAGGATGCCGGAAAAGGCCCCCAGATTGGATCTCACAGGAACAGAAGGTTGCGGCGGTGGAAAAGTGTTTTCGTGGATGCTTCTGGTGGTTTGGGAATATATGTGCATATATAGGAGGCAGAACTAGGCCAGTGGGGTCACGAGGGGCCCACAAGGTTGGGGGGCGCGCCCTCCACCCTTGTTGCCACCTTGAGGCTCTTCTGACTTGAACTCCAAGTCTCCTGGGTGTCTTCTGGTCCAAGAAAAATCATCGTGAAAGTTTAATTCCGATTGGACTCCGTTTGGTATTCCTATTCTGCAAAGCTCAAAAACAAGGAAAAAATAGAAACTGGCACTGGGCTCTAGGTTAATAGGTTTGTCCCAAAAATAATATGAAATAGTATATTAATGCATACAAAACATCCAAAACAGATAATATAATAGCATGGAACAATCAAAAATTATAGATACGTTGGAGACGTATCAAGCATCCCCAAGCTTAATTCCCGCTCGTCCTCGAGTAGGTAAATGATAAAAACAGATTTTTTGATGTGGAATGCTACCTAACACATTTATCCATGTAATTTTCTTTAT
This sequence comes from Aegilops longissima, assembly GCA_021605205.1. Taxonomy (NCBI): domain Eukaryota; kingdom Viridiplantae; phylum Streptophyta; class Magnoliopsida; order Poales; family Poaceae; genus Aegilops; species Aegilops longissima. The sequence continues at coordinate 354,310,126 of CM038679.1, forward strand.
TGTGGCATGAATGTTCAGATCCATAAGATTCAAAACAAAAGTTTCATATTGACATAAAAACGATAATACTTCATGCATACTAACAAAGAAATCATATCTTCTCAAAATAACATGGCCAAAGAAAGCTATCACTGCAAAATCATATAGTCTGGCTATGCTCCATCTTCATCACACAAAATATTCAAATCAAGCACAACCCCGATGACAAGCCAAGAAATTGTTTCATACTTTTGATCTTCTCAAACATTTTCAACTTTCACGCAATACATGAGCGTGAGCCATGGACATAGCACTATAGGTGGAATAGAATATGGTGGTTGTGGAGAAGACAAAAAGAAGGAGATAATCTCACATCAACTAGGCGTATCAACGGGCTATGGAGATGCCCATCATTAGATATCCTTGTGAGTGGGTAGGGATTTCCATGCAACGGATGCACTAGAGCTATAAGTTTATGAAAGCTCAAAAAGAAACTAAGTGGGTATGCATCCAACTTGCTTGCTCACGAAGACCTAGGGCAATTTGAAGAAGGCCATCATTGGAATATACAAGCCAAGTTATATAATGAAAAATTCCCACTAGTATATGAAAGTGACAACATAGCAGACTCTCTATGATGAAGATCATGGTGCTACTTTGAAGCACAAGTGTGGAAAAAGGGTAGTAACATTGCCCATTCTCTCTTTTCTGTCATTTTTTGGTGGGCTTCTTTGGCCTCTTTCATTATTTTGTTGCAAAGTCCGGAGACTCATCTCGACTTGTGGGGGGGAATCATAGCTTCCATCCTATTTTTCTCACATGGAACAATGCTCTAATAATGAAGATCATCACACTTTTATTTACTTACAACTCAAGAATTACAACTTGATTCTTAGAACAAAATATGACTCTATATGAATGCCTCGGGCGGTGTACCGGGATGTGCAATGACTTAAGATTTACATGTATAAAAAATGATGAATGGTGGCTTTGCCACAAATACGATGTCAACTACATGATCATGCAAAGCAATGTGAGAATGATGAAGCGTGTCATAATAATCGGAACGGTGGAAAGTTGCATGGCAATATATCCCGGAATGGCTATGGAAATGCCATAATAGGTAGGTATGGTGGTTGTTTTGAGGAAGGTATATGGTGGGTGTATGGTAACGGAGAAAGTTGCGCAGTACTAGAGAAGCTAGCAATGGTGGAAGGGTGAGAGTGCGTATAATCCATGGACTCAACATTAGCCATAAAGAACTCACATACTTATTGCAAAAATCAATTAGTCATCGAAACAAAATACTACGCGCATGCTCCTAGGGGGATAGATTGGTAGGAAAAGACCATCGCTCGTCCCCGACCACCACTCATAAGGAAGACAATCAAAAAATATCTCATGCTCCAACTTTGTTACATAACGTTCACCATACGTGCATGCTACGGGACTCACAAACCTTAACACAAGTTTTTCTCAAATTCACAACTACTCACTAGCATGACTCTAATATCATCATCTTCATATCTCAAAACAATCATAAGGAAACAAACTTCTCATAGTATTCACTGCACTTTATATGAAAGTTTTTTATTATATCCCTCTTTGTCGGCGTTCTGGGAACGGGGGTACCCATACTTGCCTGCCTGCAGCCCACGGCGTGGCTCCGTCGATGGCCTAGTACGGCCCACCTTCAGCATCAACAACTGAAGACCCTCGCGAGGGGCCAAGCCTCGTGAGGCGGATGACACCATGACCTCCAGAAGGAGCGGCCTCCCCAGGCTGGCTCCAGAGGAGCGGAGATTTCTATGCAAGCATCACGTCGCAAGGTTCGGATGACATGAGCCATGACGACCATAGCCAGGCGGGCGCCAGCAGGCGCAGGACAGCAGTTTCCTCTTTGGTGCTAAGGAGGCAAGCGCAGGCACGGAGTCCTGAGGAATCAGCCAAAGGTTTCCATAACCGTGCAACAAGACCAAAACCTCCTGGACGGTAGACGGAGGTCATCGCCGAGCACACCACGGCGTCATGACCAGAGGCTTTGCAGGAGAAGACTACTTTTGTTAGGATAAGATGTACTAGTTGTCTTCCTTTGAATTTGGTCGTTGTGGGATCCCTTCCCGCCTCCATCCTCGGGGGAAGAGGACCAAGGCCACTATAAATAGGTTCTAGCCACCACCGTAGGGAGGGGAGATCCATATTCCATCCTTACACTTGCCAGCTCACTCGAGCACAAGAACACACCTCCTCCTAAGGTTGTTCTCCCACTGTACTAGTTCATACTCAGCCCCTCGAGGCCAATCCGACACAAAGCAGGAGTAGGGTTTTACACCGCAAGGTGGCCCGAACCTGGGTAAACTGTTGTGTCCCATTTCCTTCTAGTTCATAGAGCTAGGCCGTGAGATTGGCGAGTAGGCAGACTAGGGAGGTTGTGTTCTTCGCATGCACCCCAGAGTTCAAATATATCAAGGGTCTGCGGAGCCTGAAATCCGACATTTGGCGCACCAGGTAGGGTTGCGTCGGAGCCTCTCTTCATCCAGTCGATTCGCCACCGTTTCGCCATCCCAATAGCTGATGCTTGTCGAGTTGTGCTGAGCACCGGGCCGCGCTCGCGCCCCGCGTCGCCCAGACGGGGCCGTAGGCGATGGTGCTCCCCGCTGTTCCCCGTCGCTCGCGGCCAACGCTGCCACCAGCCCCACGGCCCACGAGCAGCAGGCTTCATTGATGCAGCCCTCCGTGTTGCGGGATGGACGCACCGCCACTCCGTCGCTAACCCCAGCGGCTGCTTCATCATCTCATGCTCGTCATGGGCCGGCGAACGCGCATGTAGCAACCCGACCTCAGACGGTCAAGTCTCTGTGCTTCAGTATCATCCCTGGATCGGTAATGCTGACACACACAGTACTCGAAGGATTTATAACAGATTAGCAATCACACACTTATTACATCGATAGTCTCCAAAGAGAACTTATTACAATAAATATGGCTTAAGGCCATCTAAATAAGATAACAGTGGAAGGCTTGGAAGATAAAGTGAGTCCATCAACTGCAACGACATAGCTGAGTGCATGACAACGGCCTAGCGAACCTTACTCCTCGTCTGAGAAGTCTGCAACATGATAAATTTGCAGCCCGAAAATGGGTCAACACATGGAATATGCTGGCAATGTAACACAGTAGAGTAATGAATAGATAAAGGCTATCACTATATGCATATATGGCTGGTGGAGGCTCTATGGTTAATATGTTTTTGCGAAAAGCCAATTTTTCCCTACAACAAAGGAATATATTTTATTTAACTATCATGGTAGTTGAAAGATCATTGAGAAGGTTCCTCCAACTCAATCCCAATTAAAAGTAATTATCAACCCAACATGTTCTATTAGAGTGATGAGATCCATATGATAATCCAAGAACCAGATACTCAATATGTCCATAACCGGGGACACGACTAACCATGATTAGTTTGTACACTCTGCAGAGGTTTGCGCACTTTCCCCCACAAAACTCGATCTCCTCCGTTGGATTTCTCGCACTACATGGTGTTTGAGAAACGGATGACCGAGACACAGTCTTTCATAAGCATTAACTCTAACCCCGGGTGGACAGTTACACCTACTTTCCCTCTACATCTGCTAGCCCACCACTGGAAGAGGTCATGCAACATACTCAACTATGCTAGAGCCCATAATAGCTTGTGGCTGCACACGGATGTTTCTAGCACGAATAATCTTATGATACCTTTGAGCCTGGGTGGCGGACCGTAGGATGATCACACGGGTACTCCGGGATATCCTAGGAAAACACTAGATTCTCCAGGTGCCCACAAGCAATCCACCCAGATGTGTATTAAAGTTGTCACCTTAAGTTGAACCATTAATTAACAACTCACATCTGTCATGGATCTCTCAAACCAAACCACGTTTACGAGCATAGCATAGCAATATAAGCAAACGTAGAAGTAACTCCCAAGGGTTTGATAATAAATGGGGAAATAGGTTCTACCTCATCAACTACCTCCCAATACCCACAAGTTAAACACATCCTAATCATGCAATGTTTGAGGATTGGAACTAATGCATAAAAACTAGGTATGGAAGAATTATGATCAATGTGTTACTTGCTGATGATCCGCAAAACCTAGTGACTCGTAGTAGCATGCTTCGCACTCCGGGAATATTATCGCACTCGTAGTAGCATGCTTCGCATAGGTAAAACTCAAATAAGAAGATCTAACCAGAAAGTTCAACTGAAGAACTCCGGTTTCCAAAAAAAATCAAATCAAACGGAGCAACGAAACTCAAACCACGAAAGAAACAAGATTTGATTACTAATCTGGACTAAAGTCAAATTTTACTATATCAAAATCTTATTCAAGTTGGTTAAACATAAAGAGAACTTCGAGACGAAGATCTAGGCGCTTGTTTCACCTGATTTGGATAAACGAGCGAAAAGATAAACTAAAACGAAAATCAGGGCAGAAATCGCGATCACAAATAATCACGGAAAACCCTGGAAAAAGAAAAACTGACGAACAGGCTAAAGAACGAATGTTCGCTGTCTGCGGCTAACGGATGAACAGCGTTTTTTTAAAACGAACGTACGTACGAATGTCCGCTATTTAACCGAACAGAAACAAAAACCGATCTAATCAGAGAAAAAGATTCTAGGTTTTTCAAAAAAAAAACGAACAGGTTTCTAACAAAAACCGGCGGCGGCAGGCGGCTACCTCGGCGAGGTCCGACGGGTCGGCGGCGGCGGCGGCGGCGGCGGCTGGCACGGCAGCGGCGGCTTAGGGTTAGGGTTTGGGCGCGGACGGCTGGGCTCGAGGTGGGCTGCTTGAGGTGTGGGGCGACTTATTAAGGGGCCGGCCTGGGGAGTCCTAGCCGGTTACGGACCGGAGACGGTTAGAACTTTTTTTTTAATATGCCGAGTCGCAGAAAAACGATTAAAAGAAATGCTAAACGGACACCAAAAATCCTGAAAAAAAAAATTCTCCGTCCTCTAAAAATATAGCGGACAAAGTGAACATTTATTTGGGCCTCTAATGCAATTTTGAAAAACGCATATTTTTCCTAATTCAAATAAAATAGCGATAAAGTCCAAATAAAATATATTAATTGATTTTAATATTTTTCCTCCAATGTTTCATTTATTTTGGAGAAGTCATGTTATCTCCTCTCATATATTTAGTATGAAATATTTTCGGAGAGAAAAATTATTAAAACCAAAATGATCCTTGTTTCGATATTTGAGAAAAATTCAAATATGAAAACTAGGAAATCCCCAACTCTCTCCGAGGGTCCTTGAGTTGCTTAGAATTTCGAGGAATGCAAAACAAAATGGAATAAAGTATGATATGCATGAATGACCTATGTATAACATTCCAAATTGAAAATTTGGGATGTTACAGCGCAGGCTGCATTGCTCATGGTACGCGAGCTCCTGCACTATCTCCCTATAGACAACCTCTACGAGGACTAGCTGGACCACATCGCAGAGCTCGTCAGTGCCGCCGGGGAGGCCCCTGCACCGTCCCGCTTGCTGCCTCCCCCGCCGCCTCTTGTGGGCGACGTGGCCCACGGTGCGCCTCCTCCACCTCCCAGACAAGACGTAGCCCTCGAGCCAAGGCGTGAGGCTCCACGGCGTGACCCGCCGCGCAGGGCGCCGGTGCGTGACGAGGAAAGCGGCCTACTGGTGCAGCGACTGCAAGGAGATGCGCGTGCGCTCCTAGTACCGCCACGTCAAGACCGCATGCTGCCTGCGGTGGTGGCGCGCGAGCGCCAAGATCAGGCTCCACCTCTAAGGCGGGCTGCCGTGACCACATTGGGATGCCGCATGTTCACTCCGGAGCTGCGCAGCGTCGTCTAGCCAAGGAAGGTTAAGGCTGACCTGCCTCCATGCTATGACGGCACCCTCGACCCTGCCGAGTTCCTGCAGCTCTACGAGCTGAGCATCAAGGAGGCCAACGGCGATGAGAAGGTTATGGCAAACTGGTTTCCCATGGCCCTCAAAGACGGCGCATGCTCGTGGCTCATGAACCTCCCAGCGGGATAGATCTCCTCCTGGTATGAGATGCGAGAGAGTTTCGTCGCCACCTTCCAGGGCCCTCACGACCGCCCACCAGCTGTGGGTGACCTGCGGCGCATCAAGCAGCAGCCGAGAGAGACCTTGCAGAAGTACATCCAACGCTTCAACAATGTTCACCTCAAGATCACCAAGGTGTCGGATGAGGCCATCATCTCGGTGTTCACTGATGGCGTCCGCGATGTCAAGATGAATGAGGAGCTCGCCATACACGAGGACCTGTGCACTGCTCTGGAGATGTTCAACATGGAAACCAAGTGTGCGAGGGCTGAGAAAGGTCGCCTCTCCCTCCTGGAACTTCCGGAGGCTGACACAGAAGACAAGGCCAAGGCCAAGGTCGTGAAGCACAAGGGACCGGCCGTGCTCGCGGCCGAACCACAGATGAAGCATGGTTGCGACCACTCGGAGTCATCCAAGGGCAGCCGCCCATTCTGCGTCTTCCACAACATGCACAGCCAAAACACCAACGACTGCCGGGAGCTCAGGGACATCCGCAACGGTCGCCTCAGTCATCACCTCGAGCTCAATGCTCGAGGCTACGGCCGCAGAGGAGGCTGAGGTGGAGGACACTGGGACGGCCGCGACCCCCGCCTGGAATGGTGCGATCAGCCTCGTGAGGACCACTGGCAGGGTGAGCATCATGAGAGCGCCTGCAGAGATCAGCCTCGCGAGGACCATCCTCAGGGAAACTTTGGCCTTCCTCCGCTGCAGCCACTGTCGAGAAGGAATGACGACCACCACTAGGACGAGGGGGCTGGGGGCTTCCAAGAGCCTCAAGCCATTGCTTGCATCCTGGGCGGCGCTCAGGCCCCTGCCTCTCATCACATCTTCAAGCAGTTCGCTCGTGAGGTGAATGCGGCCCTCCCCAAGCTTGAGGCAACACGTCCACTCGGGTGGTCCAAGTACACCATCACCTTCAACTCTTCGGACCAGCTCATGTGTGTGGCAACTGCCGGTGCCCTCCCAATGCTCTGCTCGCCTACCATCAGCAACGTGCTCTTCACCAAGACACTCATCAATGGCGGTGCGGGGCTCAATGTTCTCTCCATCGAGATGTTCGACCGACTCCAGGTGCCCTATGACCAGCTGCAGCCTACCAAGCCCTTCTCAGGAGTGACCGACGGCTCCACCACCCCGATAGGGCAGATCCCCCTCCCTGTCACCTTTGGCAAGCGCGACAACTACCGCACTGAGCTCATCGACTTCGACGTCGCTGACATTCGCCTCCCGTACAACGCCATCCTCGGGTACCCGGCCCTGGCAAAGTTCATGGTTGTGAACCACCATGGCTACGATGTCCTCAAGATGCCAGGAAGCTGCGGCATCATCACGGTCGCCTGAGAGGAGAAGGACGCGGTGTGCTCTCTCGAGCATGCCTACCAAGCTGCGGCGATCAAGGACCCAGATGATGAAGGCGCTGTCTACCCTCCTGAGGCTATCCCCAAGAAGAAGAGGCAGCTGCTCCCCCAAGGACCTCAGGAGGGTGGGGTGTCCGGTGACGCAGACTCAAGCCCTGTGCCCACTGACGGGGTGCCTTCCCCTCTTGCATAGGAAGGCGCGCACGGCGCCCCACTCAGGCTGGGCTCAGGGGCTCTCCTCTGGAGGGCCTCTGACCTGGCCAACGTCATGAGGGAGGCGCTCGAGGCCCATGTGGAGGTGTGCTGCAATGCGCGCTTCCATGAGGAAAGCGCAGGGCGCGAAGCGCCAGGCGCTCAGGAGTGTGGAGGCGTGCTTCAACGCGTGCTTCCGTGAGGAAAGCGCAGGGCGCGACGCGCTAGCCGCTCAGGAGTTCATCACCAAGGCAATCGAGAAGCTTCAGGAGGCAAGAGCTATGCGAGGTGACCGTCGCCCACCACCCGGCGCAGCTCCCTGCCCCGGCGAGGATAGCGAGCTGCGCGCCTGCGTCAACATCCCTGGGCTCAACAGGGCCTCGTCACAGGAGCCCTTCTAGCTGTCCCACGTTGGCTGGTGCAAGGGCCCCCCTCACAGCTACGTTCGCATGCTTTTCGGTTTGCTAAACGGGGCTTTCATGCACCAGCGCCACATGCGGGGCGTCCTGGCGGCTCGTGAGGCCAGGCACCAGGCGATCCTGTTGGAGGTGGTGACCAATCCCCCTGAGCCCCCAGGCCCGCAGAGCCTCCCAAGGTTTATGACCTGGGCGGCTCATGAGGAGCGACTTCTACAGCACGCGTCTCCAACTACTCAAACACCTCTTCAGCAACGGTGGCAGGTGACACTTTTTTGGTTTGTTCAATTGGGGGCGCCCCCTCAGGCTGCACTATCCCCAAGCCGCGGGGGTCCGTCCCTGCGACATGTATCAATTTTGCATCTATCAGAACTGGCTCTACCCTTAGATCATGAATTCCTTTATGCTTATCACCTGCTTGCCTGCTGCTTTATCGCCCTTCACGGTCTCCCTGCGTTGTTGACCCACCTCTTGCTCATCCCGTAACGAGGGCTACACATGCTGGCACTACGCTTGTGCTCGGGTCCGTCCCTACAACGCTGACAAATCTGAGAGATCGAGCTCTCGCTTGTGGCCTACCCCGTGCACGTTACCTCACCAGATCCTCAGTGCCTTCATCTTCTTGCGGAAAGATCGGCGGCAGGACAGCAAGCGCGGTTATTTGTTATATTCTCCTCCTTGGACTAACCCGCAGGAACCTCCGGAGCATAACTATGGGCGGCCCCGCCGGCCGTCCCTTTTTCACGCAATTTGCTTGCACATTAAAGGTGGGGGGCTCCTAAGCATCACGCCTCATGGGCTCCTACTGGCTCTCGAGTCCTCGCCCCCTGGCCTTGACCACGGCATCACGGCCTGCCATACCAGCGGTGGCCGAGCGTTGCTCGAGGGCCTGGAGCCGAGGATGTAGAGCATCTAGATGAGCACGGAAAAGGGGAGGCCGGTGTGAACCCTACCTAGAAGAGTCACCACTAAGACATGATCGGGCGTTGCACAAGGGAATTGTTGCAGGCTTGCCAAGATAAGTCACCCATACATATCAGCGTGAACCTCACGGTGCAGTATTTCGACTCTCACAATCTCGCTCGGGCAATGCCGCTTCCCTTTTCGGCCTTCAGGGAGCTGCTTGCACGCCAAAGGGGACCTCTTGAGCATCACGGCTCAGGAGCTCTTACCGGACCTCGGGCCACTCACCTCCTGGCCTTGACCACGGCATCGCGACCTGGCATACCAACGACGGCTGAAGCCTGCCAGGGGACTGGGTCCTATCGGTGTAGGGCACTAAGCTACCGCGAGAACGAAAAGGGGGAACCGTGGCGGGGCGAGATACGCGGCTGCGACATCATACTAGGGAGGATAACATTGAATCAAAAGCACTATAGTATTTTACATACCCCCATGGGGCTCGTCACAATTCCGCGTAGGGAAACAAAAGAAGAAGACCTTGAAGAACCCCAGCTGTTGGGTATCACCGACGGCGCCGAGCGGACGCCGCTGCTGCGCTCCGGGCGCATCGAGAGCTCGGCAGCACATAGCTATCGTCGCTGGACTCTAGGGAATCGCTGGGCTCGGGAGAGTCGCTGGATTCCAGGGAGTCGCCGCTGCTGTTGGAGGAGGTGCCGGCAACGCCGGGGGTGAGTTCAATGCCCATGGCCCCGCAGCATGGAATGCCTATACCGGAGCAACTCTCTAGAAGCTGGTTTTCCTCGTCGAAGACCTTGAAGAACAGCATGGAGGCAGCATCGTACTCGAAGTGGATGGCGAGGGCCCCCCTGGACAGCAGGCGCGAGCGACCTCGCCCCATCCTCGAGTCATGGAGATGTCACCCGGGGGGACGATCTCGACCACCGACACCCCGTGGCTAGGTTGCAGAACCCGGCGTGTTGCAGCCACAACTCAAGTGGCCCACTTGCATGCATCTCCTCGGTGAAGAACCTCGGGAGTCGTATCCACGTGTGCGGCGGCATTGCCGCCCACACCACAAACTCGCGCGAGGTGCCCTCGGCTTGGTTTTGCGGGCCAGCTGGCCGCGCAGCCTCGGCTTTTCCACCGCGACCCCGGAGCGCGCGGCGCGAAGCACTGCCGCCCTGTCCAGAGCTCTGCGCGTGGGCATACAGAGGGATCGGCAAGCCAGGCGGAGGCCGCTCATACCAAGGCCACGTTACCTCCTGCCCTTCGCCGGCGTCGCTATGGCGGCCAAACCTCTTCTTCGGCGGAAGTGGCCTAGGCTCCTCCCAGGGTTTTTTTTCCTTCGCCGCCGCGAAGAATCTCCTAGTCGGTGCCATGGATGCTACAACAAGATTGCAAGACAAATAAGAAGAAGAAGAAGGGGCATGCAACAAGAAGATGGAGATGAGCGAGGGAGGCTCCTCCCCTCATTTATAGCCAGAGAGAGGCCAACCGCCGGCCTCCACGGTCCCATGCAATGACGATCTCATTCTACATCTAGCAGGCTTTTGTCAAGTCGAACGGTTGTCAAGGCCGCGTGGGGAAGCGGAGACGCCCATGTCCCATCAAGAGCCACATGTCGACCAAAGCCGCAGGCGATTAGGGCCCGTGGCGCTCCGCACTTGCCCTTTGGCTTTGCCTCAAAGCGAAGTTCGAGCGCTCCTTGGGCCCGGGGGCTACTGTCGGTGTTCTGGGAATGGGGGTACCCAGAATTGCCTGCCTGCGGCCCACGGCGTGGCTCCGTCGATGGCCTGATATGCCCTACCTTCAGCATCAACAACTCAAGACCCTCGCGAGGGGGCAAGCCTCGCTAGGAGGACGACACCAAGACCTCCAGAAGGAGCGGCCGCCTTAGGCTGGCTCCTGAGGATCAAAGATTTCTATGCAAGCCTCACCTCGCGAGGTTCAGATGACCTGAGCAAGGATGAGCATGGCCAGGCGGGAGAAGGACAACAGTTTCCTCAGTGGTGCTAAGGAGGCAAGTGCAGGCGTGGAGTCCCAAGGAATCAGCCAAAGGTTTCCATTCCCGTGCAACAAGACCAAGACCGCCAGGATGGCAGGACGAAGGTCATCACCGAGCCCACCACGGTGTCACGACCAGAGGCTTTGCAGGCGAAGACTACTTTTATCAGGATAAGATGTACTAGTTGTCTCCCTTCGAATTTGGCCATTGTGGGATCCCTTCCCACCTCCATCTTCGGGGGAAGAGGACCAAGGCCACTATAAATAGGACCTAGCCACTACCGTAGAGAGGGGGGATCCATATTCCATCCTTACATTCGCCAGCTCACTCGAGCACAAGAACACACCTCCTGATGAGGTTGTTCTCCCACTGTACTAGTTCATCTTCAGCCCCTCGAGGTCGATCCACCACAAAGCAGGAGTAGGGTTTTACACCGCAAGCTGGCCCGAACCTGGGTAAACTGTTGTGTCCCATTTCCTTCTTGCTCATAGAGCTAGGCCGTGAGATTGGCGAGTAGGCAGACTGGGGAGGTTGATTTCTTCGCACGCACCCCAGAGTCTGAATCTATCAAGAGTCTACGGAGCCCGAAATCCGTCACTCTTGGATACCTATCATATTAGGACTAAATTTACAACCAAAGCAAATTACCTTGCTGTTTTAAAGAATATCAAAATAATATAAGTGAAGTACGAGAGTTCATCAATTTCTATAAAATGAAGCCACCGCCATGCTCTGAAAAGATATGAGAAAAGCACTAGAGCAAAATTGCCTAGCTCAAAAGATATAATGAAGCACATAGAGTATTCTAATAAATCACGATTCATGTGTGTCCCTCTCAAAAGGTGTGTACAGAAAGGATGATTATGGAAAACTAAAAAACAAAGACTCAAATCATACAAGACGCTCCAAGCAAAACACATATCATGTGGTGAATAAAAATATAGCCTCAAGTAAAGTTACCGATAGACGAAGATGAAAGAGGGGATGCCTTCCGGGGCATCCCCAAGATTAGGCTCTTGATTGTCCTTGAATATTACCTTGGGGTGCCTTGGGCATGCCCAAGCTTAGGCTCTTGCCACTCCTTATTCCATAGTCCATCAAATCCTTAACCAAAACTCGAAAACTTCACAACACAAAACTCAACAGAAAATCTCATGAGATCCATTAGTATAAGAAAATAAAATCACCACTTACGGAACTATTGTGAAATCATTCTTTATTTATATTGGTGTAATATATACAATATTCGAACTTTTCCATGGTTCATACCCCCCGATACTACACATAGATAAATCAAAATAAGCAAACAACACATAGAAAGCAGAATCTGTCAAAAGCAGAACAGTCTGTAGTAATCTGTAACTCTCGAATACTTATGTAACTCCAAAAATTCTGACAAAATTTGAAAAATAGAGGCAATTTGTATTTTAATATTCTGCAAAAAGAATTAGTATTTTATCACACTTCTGTTAAAAATCAGAATTATATTCCTGAGAGCAAAAGTTTCTGTTTTTCAGCAAGATCAAATCAACTATCACCATAAGCTATCCCAAAGGTCTTACTTGGCACAAACACTAATTAAAACACAAAAACACATCTAACCAGAGGCTAGATGAAATATTTATTGGAAAACAAAACCTAAAAAGTAAGAACAAAAATAAAATTGGGTTTCCTCCCAACAAGCGCTATTGTTTAACGCCCTTAGCTAGGCACAAAAACGTAGATCTAGGTATTGTCATCTTTTGTATGGAATCCATAAGTGGCTCTCATAATAGATTCATATGGCAACTTAATTTTCTTTCTAGGAAAGTGTTCCATGCCCTTCCTTAACGGAACTTGAAATCTAATGTTTCCTTCTTTCATATCAATAATTGCACCAATCGTTCTAAATAAAGGTCTACCAAGAATAATATGGCATGTAGGATTGCAGTCTATATCAAGAACAATGAAATCTATAGACACATAATTCCTATTTGCAACAATAAGAACAACATCCTTCCCATAGGTTTCTTAATAGTGGAATCTGCAAGATGCAAATTTAAAGGACAATCATCAAATTCATGGAAACCTAACACATCACATAAAGTTTTTGGAGTTGTGGAAACGCTAGCACCCAAACCACACAAAACATGGCACTCATAATATTTAATCTTAATCTTAGTAGTAGGTTCCCACTCATCATAAATTTTTCTAGGAATATAAACTTCCAATTCAAGCTTTTCTTCAAAAGATTGCATCATAGCATCAACGCTATGTTTAGTAAAAGCTTTATTTTGATGGTAAGCATGAGGAGAATTCGACATGGATTGCAACAAGGAAATATAAACTATTAAAGAACAATTATCATAATTAAATTCCTTGAAATCCAAAAGAGTGGGTTCATTGCTACTGAAAATTTTGACCTCTTCAATCTCACTTTTATCAATTTTTGCATCAAGATCTATAAACTCCGAATCATTGGGATGCCTTCTAGCTAAAGTTGACTCATCTCCAGTCACATATTTATCAAGATTTATTTTAGAAAACAAACATTCAATAGGAGTCACATCAATCACTTTAAGATCTTCATCATTATTTTCATGAAAACTAGAAGAACACGTTTTTACGAACCAATCCCGCTTATCACGCATCTTAGCGGTTCTTTCTTTACATTCATCAATAGAAATCATCATAGCTTTTAGAGATTCACTAATATCATGCTTGCGTGGAATAGATCTAATTTTCAAAGAATCGGTCTCAAGAGAAATTCTATCCATGTTCCAAGCCAAATCATCAATATTAAGCAATTTTTCTTCAACCAAAGCATTGAAACTCTTCTGTGAACTCATAAATTCTTAAACACTATTCTAAAAATCAGAGGGCATCTTATTATAATTTCCGTAAGAATTGTTGTAGGAATTACCATAATTATTAGAGGAATTACTAGGAAACGGCCTAGGATTAAAATTACCTCTATACGCGTTATTACCAAAATTGTTCCTACCAACAAAATTCATGTCCATAGATTCATTATTATTCTCAATCAAAGTAGACAACGGAATATCATTATGATCAATAGGAGCACTCTTGCTAGCAAATAATTTCATAAGTTCATCCATCTTTCCACTCAAAACATTAATCTCTTCAATCGCATGCACTTTTTTACTCAAAAAGACCTTTCAGTATGCCATTGCGAATAATTATCCATAATTTTATCTTGGAGTTTATAAAAAAATTGTATAATCATCCAAAAATTCAAACCATGAGTAGGGCAATTTCGTATCATCAATTTGATCCTCTCCCAAGATTGTGCAACATGTTCATGATCAAGTTGCTTAAAATTCATAACATCATTGCTAAGGGAGATGATCTTAGCGGGAGGAAAATACTTGGAAATAAAAGCATCTTTACACTTGCTCCATGAATCAATACTATTTTTAGGCAAAGTTGAAAACCAAGTTTTAGCACGATCTCGTAGTGAGAATGGAAATAGCTTAAATTTAACAATTTAATTATCCACGTCTTTCTTATTTTGCATATCACACAACTAAACAAATTATTAAGATGGGGTGTGGCATCTTCACTAGGAAGGCCAGAAAATTGATCTTTCATAACAAGATTCAGCAAAGCGGCATTAATTTCATAAGATTCCACACTAGTGGCGGGAGCAATCAGAGTACTAAAAAATCATTATTATTAGTATTGTAAAAGCCACACAATATGGTATTCTCTTGAGTGATCGTAACCAAGAAGGCAATCTATCACACGAGAAAACAAAAAGCAAACGCAAAGACGAATGGAAGAAGGCGAAGAAAAGGGCCAATCTTTTCAAAAATCGTTTTAGAAGTGAGGGACAGGAAAACGAGCGGCAAATGGCGAATAATGTAATGCAAGAGATGAGAGTTTATGATGGGTACTTGGTAGGCTTGATGTAGATCTTGACTTGGCGTAGATCTCCACGGCAACGGCGCCAGAAATTATTCCTGCTAGTTGAAGAGGAAAGGGTGATGCAGAAAAGTTGAGATAGGTATTTCCCTTAGTTAAGAACCAATGTATCAATCCAGTAGGAGAAGAACGCGCAAATCAACAATACATGCACAAACAATCAAACACTTGCAGCCAATGCGATAAAGGGGTTCTCAATCCCTTCACGGTCGCTTGCAAAGGTGAGATCTGATAGAGATAGATAAATAAAACTAAATAAAAGATAAAATATTTTTGGGTTTTTTGGTTTATAGATCTGAAAGTAAAAGATTGCAAAATAGTAGAAAAGAAACTAATATGATGGAGCCATAGGTTTCACTAGATGCTTCTCTCTTGAAGGCAAATAATACGATGGGTGAACAAACTGTCGAGCAATTGATAGAAAAGAGCAAAGTTATGATGATATCCAAGGCAATGATTATGTAATATAGGCATCATGTCTGTATAAGTAGACCGACTCCTGCCTGCATCAACTACTATTACTCCACACATCGACGGAATCCTGCCTACATCTATAGTATTAAGTTCATAAAGAACAGAGTAATGCTTTAAGTAGATGGCATGATCTAGAGGAATAATCTCAAATAATATGATGTAAACCCCATCTTTTTATCCTCGATCGCAACTATACAATACGTGCCTCGCTAACCCTACTTTGTCACTGGGTGAGGACACCGCAAGATTGAACCCAAAGCTAAGCACGCCTCCCTTTGCAAGAAAAACCAAACTAGTTGGCCAAACCAAACCGATAATTCAAAGAGAAATACAAAGATATCAAATCATGCATATAAGAATTAAGAGAAGATTCAAATAATATTCATAGATAAGATGATAATAAATCCACAATTCATCGGCTCTTGACAAACACAACGCCAAAGAAGATTACATCAGATAGATCTCCAAGAACGTCGAGGAGAACATGGTATTGAGAATCAAAGAGAGAGAAGAAGCCATCTAGCTACTAGCTATGGACCCGTAGGTCTGAGGTAAACTACTCACGCTTCATCGAAAGAGCAATAGAGTTGATGTATATGCCCTCGGTGGTCGAATCCCCCTCCGGCAGGATGCCGGAAAAGGCCCCTAGATAGGATCTTACGGGAACAAAAGGTTAAGGCGGTGGAAAAACGTTTTCATGGATGCTGGTGGTTTGGGAATATATGTGAATATATATGACGCAGAACTAGGTCAGGGGGGTCACGAGGGGCCCACAAGGTACGTAGGGGGCGCGCCCTACCCCCTGGGCGCGCCCTGCACCCTTGTCGCCACCTCGTGGCTCTTCTCACTTAAACTCCAAGTCTCATGGGTGTCTTCTGGTCCAAGAAAAATCATTGCAAAAGTTTTATTCCATTTGGACTCCGTTTGATATTCCTTTTCTGTGAAGCTCTAAAAAAGGAAAATACAGAAACTAGCACTGGGCTCTAGGTTAGTCCCAAAAATAATATAAAATAGCATATTAATGCATATAAAACATCCAAAACAGATAATATAATATCATGGAACAATAAAAATTATAGCTACGTCGGAGACGTATCTTAGTGCTCCTGACCTGGCTATTTTACGCCTTGCACCTCATAATTATCACACCTTTAACCTAGGAGCTATTATTGCACTTCGTCTGCACCTTAACAGAACTAAAGGCAAAATCCATGGTGGTAATTATGCCACTCTCTTAGAAAGTCACTTTAATGTTCAAATACGCCACCATGACTATCGTTTGCCCCGATTTTATCTAGATCACCAGGTCATGGTGGATCACCATTTTACTGATGCTGTCGATTCTTTTAACAACATTCGTTACAACTTGGCATTTAGTGAGAAAACCCATGATATTATCCCATTGCCTACACCTGCTTTTTTGGATCCTATTCCCAAGAATGGAGACACTCTCCTACCAGCAGACATTATTGCCTACCGGAACAACCAGGCAGCGGCAGACGAGGAGCCCCAGGAGTGGGACGCTCAGGTGCTGCTGCCTCAGCACTTCCACATGGGACCGGACGGCTACTACGGGTGGTGATTACCAAGCTAGGCCAAAAGCCTAAGCATGGGGAAGTACGTATTTCCACCGACATTACATTCATGTTCACACATTTCACTCCATTTGTTGGTCTTAATACTTTTTCATTGTATTATCCATGTTATATTCATTTTCTTGTTTTCTTCTTGTGTGTCTGAAAAATTTCGAGAAAATCCAAAAATATTTCTTGCTTCTTTTCGGTTTTCTTTCTAGTTTAATTTATTTGTAGTATTAAAACCCAAAAAGATTTCCCATTTCTTCTTTTGCTTGTTGGGAGCTTTCCCGTGTAAATAGTTTTTCTCATTTTTCGTTTTATTTCCTTTACTTCCTTTTCAAGGAAAACTAAAAACTCCAAAAAAAATATTTCAGTGTGTTTCTCTGAAATTCTTTTCTTTTGTTTTGTTGAGTCGTACTAAGGAGAAGACCGCAATGAAAATGTCGAGTGGCTCTCATATGCATTATTGTTGATCTAACAAAGAGCCCATATTGTTTTGTCTTCACCTCTAAATAAAATGTTTACAAATTCTAGCTTAGTCCACGACATTCTTGCACTACTATTATTTTCATATCATTCGGTCGTGCAAGTGCAAGGCAATAATGACGATATTTGATGAAGTGACTGTGGCAGAGAAAAGCGGGTATGAACTCAACTTGTTTTTGTTTTTGTAAATATGTTTAACTCAGTATCCATGATTCAGTATATTATGATTAAACATGTCTGCAATGACAATTAGAGATTATAGTTGCTCATGCCATGCTTAAGTAGCTAGGAATGGATAATGACTTATCTTAGATGTCAACATGCATTAAAATGATTGTGATGTAGTGTGATGATATGGTATCCTCCTCTGAATGTTTCAAGTGCCTTGAGTTGGCACATGTTCACACATGTAGTTGAATCAAAACCAACATAGCCTCCACGATATTTATGTTCATGGTGTTTATATCCTACTCATGTTAGTATTCAATGTTGATTGTGCAGAATGTATGTTCATGACCATTTTCGCTCTCTAGCTGGCCGCTTCTCAACCTATTTGATAGCCTTCCGCTGTACTAAGCAGGAATACTGCTTGTGCATCAATACCCTTAAACCAAAGTTACTCCAAATGAGTCCAGTATATCTACCTATATGCGGTATTACCCTGCTGTTTCAAGTAAATTTGCATGTGCCACCTCTAAAAATTCAAAAGAACATATGTTTTGTGTGCCTGGACCGCTCATGGAGCGACAGGGGGTGGTCTGTATCTTCCATGCTAAGCGGGTTATTCTCATGTTGAGTGTTCATTTACTAGTCCTTGCACGAGATGGGTTGGTAGTCGGGATGCCCAGTCCCAAAATCAAAAATTACAAATAATTAAACAAAACTCGCCCGGGACTATTATTGGTATTGAAGGCACCCGAGGATTCGTCTAGCCATGGCTTGTGTTTGATGGTGGAGGGGGAGTAAACTTTACTTTTATCACCTGGGAAACCGCCACTAATGTGTTTAGAATGGAAGATATTGAAAACTCTTGGTCCTAATGTTGACATGAAGGGTATACCTCCCAAAATTATATTTATCTATGATTTAAGCTTCGAGCTCTGGCACCGTTGCAAATCCCTACTTCCATCTGCGAAGGGCCTTTCTATTTACTTTATGTTATTTTACTTTTATGTTGAGTCGTCACCTTCTCAAACTAGCGCCAGTCTTGAGAGCACTATTATCATCCTCATGCATTATGTGTAGTTAATGTTGAATGCATCATGACTGGATCTCTTCTACCATGAATTACAATGTTTAGTCGCTGCTTGAACTTTGGAGGTGCTCTGCATTTCTGTTTTGCGGTCTCAGAAAAGACTAGTGAGATACCATTATTGTCATATTATATCATGACCGTTTTGACAAAGTGTTGGCATTTGATATATCTTATTATTCCTACTAGTTGATTATGCCATTGATATGAGTTAATATAATTTCTAAGAATTATTGTTGGCATGGTTAGTCATGATTTTTGCTAAAAACCTGGGTGCTATTTAAGCATATATATGGAAACAAGAACAAAAGAGTTCGTAAAAGTATTTATCCCATTTAGTTTATCAACTGAATTGCTTGAGGACAAGCAATGGGTTAAGCTTGGAGGAGTTCATACGTCTCCATCGTATCTATTTTCCTAATGCTTTTGCTCTTGTTTTGGACTCTAATTTGCATGATTTGTATGAAACTAACCCCGACTGATGTTGTTTTCAGCATAACTACCATGGTGTTGTTTTTGTGCAGAAATAAAAGTTCACAGAATTGGACGAAACTTTTTGGAGACTTATTTTGGAATAAATAAAAATTACAGGAACCAAGACCCATTAGAGGGGAGGCCCCAGCTGCCCACAAGGCACCAGGGCATGCCACCTCCCTTTTGGCGCGCCCTGGTTGGTAGTGGGCCCCACGAGGCCCCGCTGACCCTAATTTCGACACTATAAAATCCTATTTTTCCAGAAAAAATAAGAGAGGAAGTTTCATCGTGTTTTACGATATGGAGCCGCCGCCACCTCCTGTTCTTCATCAGGAGGCTAGATCTAGAGCCCGTTCGGGACTCCGGAGAGGGGGGTCTTTGGTCTTTGTCATCACCAATTTCATGATGCTCACCGTCGGGAGTGAGTAATTCCTTCGTAGGCTCGCTGGTCGATGAAGAGTTGGATGAGATTCATCATGTAACCGAGTTAGTTTTGTTAGGGCTTGATCCCTAGTATCCACTATGTTCTGAGATTGATGTTGCTATGACTTTGCTATGCTTAATGCTTGTCACTAGGGCCCGAGTGCCATGATTTCAGATCTGAACCGTTTATGTTTTCACCATTATATTTATGTTCGCGATCCGACCTTTCAAGTTATATGCACCTATCACACGTTATGATCTGTAAACCCCAAGGTGACAATAATTGGGATACTTTCCGGTGATGACCCTAGTTTGAGGAGTTCATGTATTCACTATGTGTTAATGCTTTGTTCCGGTTCACTATTAAAAGGAAGCCTTAATATCCCTTAGTTTCCTTATGGAGACCGCTACCATGGGAGGGCAGGACAAAAGATGTCATGCAAGTTCTTTTCCGTAAGCACGTATGACGTTTTGCGGAATACATGCCTACATTAGATTTATGAACTAGAGCTAGTTTTGTACCGCCCTAGGTTATGACTGTTATATGATGTATTATCCAACGAAATCACCGATCCAATGCCTACGAGATTTTCACATATTGTTCTTGCTAAGTTACTAGTGCTATTGCTACTATTACAACTGCTACAAAACTGTTATTGTTGTTACCGTTACCACTGCTATTGTTACTACTACTATCAAACTATCATACTACTGTGCTACTGATCACCTTGTTGCAGATATTTAATCTCCAGGTGTGGTTGAATTGACAACTCAACTTCTAATACTTACAAATATTCTTTGGCTCCCCTTGTGTCGAATCTATAAATTTGGGTTGAATACTCTACCCTCAAAAACTGTTGCGATCCCCTATACTTGTGGGTTATCATTAGTACTCATGGAATCTGTCAAATCCAAAGTCTTGGAAGGCTTTAGGAGAGGAGACTTGTATGTTTTTGATTTCTTTGCAAAAGCTTCACAAGGATGGCAATGGCATCGACGACTTGGTCATGCTGGAATGAGGAACTTGCACATACTTGTGAAGAAGAACCACGTCATTGGCATCGAGGGTGTCAAATTCCTCAAAGATCACATTTGTGGAGCTCATGAGGCCGGAAAGATGACCAGATCCAAGCATCCATCATGACTACTACTTGTCCTTTTGAATTGCTTCACATGGACCTCTTTGGCACCACTCATTATGCCACACTAACCAATGCAACATCATTATATGGCTTTGTTATTATTGATGATTACTCTCGTTACACTTGGGTGCATATCATCATGTACAAATTTTCTTCAAGGGCCTCGACGAATTTTGGTGTGAAGATCAAGCATATCAGGAGTGACAATGGGACCGAGTTAAAGAACACTGGTCTTGATGACTATCTTGATGAACTAGGTATTACTCATGCGTTACCTGCCCCATACACTCCTCAGCAGAATGGCGTCGTTGAGTGCACACTACACCACGACACTACATTTCCTACGGACGTCTGTTGGAAAAAGTCAGTTTCACCAACCGGCCATTTGTTGGAAAAACTTCTATCAGACCGTTGGTCGGTATTACTCACATATAGCGACCAACTGTGGGTCGGGAATGCTAAAATGTATAGCATCAAACCGTTGGTTGGTGATAATTGTACTACTATCACAGAGTCGGTCGGCAAATATTGCCGACCGACCGTGGATCGCCAACTGGACCGTGTGCGCGACTTAGCGCGAATCCCATGCCAAAATTTTCATGTTGTGCGCCCTCACAGCCCACCTCCTCATTTCCCTAAAAAAACATCCTCATACACCATTCGTCTCCAAAAAAAATCAACACCACACCGCTACCTCTCCCCCTTATCTCTTTACCCTCCCGATCCGAGCGGAGGCGGCGGCGACACTGACGCTCGTATTTGGTGACGCTTCCCGCACTCTGGCCATCTCTTCCCCCCACAACTCCATCACCATCCCCACATCTCTACTCTTTTCCCATGTGGAGGTGGTCCTGTGGCGCCGATGCTCTCACCCAGCTGCCGCCGACGGCACTTCTTGTTCTTGCCCAGGCGCCCGTTGAGGCCGTCTCTCCCCTCGCTCCCATGGCGCCACCGCCCCAACCCATACCCAACTCCCTCTTCCCCCTCCCATGGTAGCAGATCTGAGCAGGACAAGGTCCCTTCGGTCCTGGTTGTTCGGAACGAGGTAGGCGGCCTTTGCTCCCTTATCTTCTGGCGAGTAGGAGTGTGGTGGCTACCTGGTTGGTGTCGCATCTCTCTTGGACATCCATGGCAACTACCACATCTGTAAGCTCTCTCTCTCTCTCTCTATGTGTGTTTGCAGATTTTAAGTCCAAGCGATGAACCTTCCATAGCCCCAGTGGCTGGTGCCCCCATCTCTCCACAGATTGATTCTTAAAAAATCAGTGGTGCTTTGATTCATGGAAATAATTAAGTTCTCGGAGCAGTAACGTTCAAACCCTAGACATTGATTAGTATTATTGTCTATTTATATTGTGTGATTGCTAGCAGACTTAATTGGATAATGTTTTTTTGCAGGGTGAAACGAACTTGAATAGGTTTGGTGGATGTTTGGGAAATTACTAAACTACTAACTAAAATAGAAGGCCACTGAAACTTTAGTAGATTTTTGTGGTTCCATTGTAAGTATTTATTTTATTGTTTCAGCATTATACATGATTAATGCTTTGATAGTAAGTGTAATGAATACATGATTGCAGTACATGAATCCATGATTATTTTCTTTGGGAGATTTTCTGGAGATTTTCCGAAGTTGTAAGTGTGTACCTAACCAACTGAATATTATAGATGCATTTGTTACTTTTACTTGACAGCATTACCACTCTGACGTTTGCAGGGTTCAATCGCCACACGGTGTGTCAGCATTTGCCTATCTACATGAAGGGCCTACCAAGAGCGTGCCAATATCAGTGTGCTTTGTGCTACAGAAATGGATTTTTGAAAACTTGTAGCACATGGTGTCCATGTAAATTTCACCTGCTAGCTCATTATCAGGCATTTTATGCATCTATTAATCATATGAACTATACAAACAGGGATAGGATACAATTTGGAGGAACTTTGGTAGTTAAACACCCTTACTTTCAAACTGTCAATTTCTTTCTTGTGTCATGAATGGACTGTAGTTTAATCCACATCATTTTAGCTTATTTGAATGACATAAATATGGTGTGTGTACAAGTTTAGCAAATATGATGTTTTTTTGTCATAACATACATGGCATCCGAAGTGGGCATCTTAAGTTGTCTACTATTATTCTCGTTATTTTGCAT
The DNA here is from genome assembly GCA_021605205.1 of Aegilops longissima. Lineage (NCBI taxonomy): Eukaryota > Viridiplantae > Streptophyta > Magnoliopsida > Poales > Poaceae > Aegilops > Aegilops longissima. The sequence continues at coordinate 354,332,971 of CM038679.1, forward strand.
AAAAATACAGTATTTGTGAATCACCTTTCTGCTGTTTTTTGAGAATATACACTTAGACACTAATTAAACAATAGAACAGAATGCTATGTTACGTATGATAAAAGAATGAGAAGCTGGATAAATTTTGTAGTCCTAGTTGTATTATCCAGCAGATAATAGCTTCTGTATGCCCATATCTCAACTAATTTAGTAAAGCAGAGCATAGCAAGCAATAGGCTTTGTATTTGTATAGTCATAGTTGAACTTAGCATTCAAGTTTACTTTGTCACCATAGCCCTGTGTTGATACTCTAGTAGATTGCCAGCTGTGTTTATAGAATTCTCTGGCATAAAAGGGTGACAATTCATCCATGACTTGATGTGTTGATAAGTTGACATACTTTTTTGATTTTGTTTTTGCTCTGCTGAACAGGGGAAGTGTTGGTTATGCTAGTGTGCATACTCACTTGGGAAGAAATGGAAGTAGGAGAGGTGACCTTCAATTCCTGACCTACAATTATCTTATAACTACTGGTTAGAGGCACCCTACGAGCCTTTAGGATAAATCCCCATGTACAAATGAATTTGCATCACCTAGAACTTTTCCACTATCTAATATTTCATACTAATTATCCATTCTGAGTTAAATCATACATTAATTAGGAGGAACTGAACCATTTGTTAGGGTGAACTATATGCAGCATTGAGCGTTCTAATTATTCTTCTGCATTGTTCTCTATTTCGACAACTATTGTAGTGCAGGCTGAAGTGATGCCATGTATGATTGATGTAATTTCACCTCAATAAGAACTATTTTCAGCATAGTATATTGGTCCCAGCCTACTTGCTGTAAGTGCCTGATTTTGATGGATTTTGTTAATGGCTTTGATTATATAATCGAGAATATTTAACCTTTTGAGCAAATTCAGTAGAGCATATCATCCAATAGTAAGGATTTCAATTGTCATGGTGTATTCAAGTCAAAGCTAAATAGTAGTCTGCGTCCGCCTACATTGGCAAGGATACCAAGTGAATCTACTTTGGTGTTGTAGCTTCTTTCCTTCATATTACTCTTATTTTGGGCGATTTCATTTGTTCTTAATCCTATTTCCATTCTGGGTGAAAATGCTTGGAAACTTTTGGACACATGTACATTTTAAGTGTTCCCCCTTCCTGCCCAAAACAATGTTAAGTGAGCTAAGATAATACTTTTAGGCATTCAGAAAGAGTCACATCTATAATTAGCTTTGAACTCTATTTATCCAGTGTGAACTACCAGAAATCTATACATCTACTGAAAGAGTCATGGTTTGTCGGGGAAACGACACCTATGGGATCACCGGAATCCCTTCTATGGTTGGCAGACGCGGGGTTGTGAGAAGAGCAGGTCTGACAGGAAGCACACGAATCGTTTACCCAGGTTCGGGCCGCGAAGATGCATAATACCCTAGTCCTACTTTGGTGGATGTATTGAGCGTTCTTGTGTTCTTGAGCTAGCTACGGGGTGTAACTTGCCCAAAAGAGCCGAAATCCCTCTCCTGGTTGCCTCAGGCCTCCTTTTATAGGCAAAAGGGGTCGCCACAGTGGCACACAGGAGGTGGAAAGGTCTACAATGCGCCAACTTATCCCCCAACGTTACAGGACAAAGCGCATTAAATGCACTATTTAGGTGTCCATTAGCTTTATCGGGGATGGGCCCGGACAGCGAGGCATGTAGTGCCATGTAGGCAGGCAGGCTGCTGAGGTGGCGTAGTGGTGGAGCCTTCACGAAGATCTGCATGCACCATGCAGGTGCTTGCTGAGTCGGTACAGAGGCCGCCCATCGCCACGAGGTGCCTGCCCAACTGGTTGAGCTAGCAGCTGCTTGGGAATGGCAGTGGAGTCTTGGCTGGTGTGGGCCTGGCTGTGGCCCTACTAATTCCCTCGGCAAGGGTCTTGCCGGGGGGCCCGGCAAGGGTCTTGCCGTGGCGCTGCAGTCGTCCCTGGGAAGGCTCTTGCCGGGTGTCTTGTGGGTTTCCTCGGCTAGAATCCCGCCAAGGATCGTCGTCTTCTGGTCCTCATCTGATCTCATGTATTCATGATCTTGACAAAGATTTGCATGCCACCACGGAGGTGCCTCCCGAGCCCTGGTTCCAACGTATTTGGTAGTGTTAGAACCCGTGGGCTCAAGGGTGGCTTGCTCCGCTGGCGTTGGGCAAGTTGCCCTGGCAAGGCTCTTGCCGGGGCCACGGAGGCCGCCCCGGCAAGGCTCTTGCCGGGGGGAGTCCACCTCGCCTCTCTGCTCTTTAGTGCTTCTGGCCTTGGCGTTGTCTCGGGCTTCGGCTTCCCTCCTCTGCCCTGTTAAGTGTGGCCGTGGCACGTGGCTCTAACTGCCCGTGCACAAGTAAAGGGGTCAAAGGAGAGCCCCTACTTTGTACACCGACAGGAGACCCTGGGTTTGGGCCACACATAAGGGCGACATGTTGTTGGTTCAGGCCCAGAATGGTGCGCGGGCAGGTGGGGCGGATTTTTACTGCAGTAACTTTTCATCCGCTGCACTTCCCCACGACCCGCATTGAAAGTGCGACATGGAGGGTCGTGTGTGACGTGGGGGTCATGCGTGGGGCGGATTCTGCACACATGCGTCACATCATGGTAAAGAGGCGGCTCACGCCCAAAAAAGAGGGAGGCGCAGAGGCGCGGCTCATTTACTCGGGTGGACTCGGGTCGCGGCCTTCAAGGCGTTTGTGCCTCACGATCACGGGGTGGGGAACGGTCGCCTCACCCGTCCCCTCAATTCTGCTCGCTCGCCACGTGTCCCCCATGCAGGTGGCAGGCGTTGGAGGCGGGAAACCGAGCCGTTGCTGATTGGGGCAGCGGGTCGGTCTTGACTCCCTACGGCCCCGATGGCTGGATTGGTCGAGCGGGGCGGCTGAGCCCCGACCCCTCCTCTTTATAAGAAGGGGGAGGGGACGGCGTCCCACATCCTTTCATCATCCATCCCCATTCACTTCGGCTCCTTTCTTCCGTCTGCCATGGCGAGAGGAGGCGCCGGCCCTTCCACGGTGGCGGCGAGGGTTGCTGCTCGGCAGCCGTCCCTCCTTCCAAGGACTCATGGCGGCGGAGCCAGCCACGAGAGGAAGGGGGAGGGGGCGAGGCCGAGGTCGCCGTGGCGCTCGGGGAAGAGGGGGACGGGGCGACGCTCCAGCTTCTCCCCCGCTAGCGATGCCTCCCCCCAATGGAGGGCCATGTCGGAGACCAGCCCCGCTAGTTCTTCATCAGCGCCGGCCACCGCGTCGCCGCCTCCGTCTCCCTACCCCATTCGCTCGGGAGATGGAGCTCGATCGACCCCAGACCCTCAGGTTGCACATGAGGGGCTGCTGGAACGGTGGCACGCAGGTCGACGTTGACTTCCCCGCTCCTCACGTCATGTACCTCTGTCGCGGATGGAAGACGTTCGCTCACATCCATAGCCTGACGGCGGGGCTCGTCCTCTACTTCAAGTTAAAGGAGGACGGCCTGCTCTCCGTCAAGGTCTTTGGAGATCTTGGAACTCGTCTGAAGTGCTGCGTGGAGAGATCCTTCGACGATGAAGATTCTTCCTCGAGCGGGAGTGACGAGGAGGACAGCGACAGCGACGACGAGGGCGTAGAGCGGCGGGGCACCGACCCCGACTCCGACTGACCGCGTCGCCCCTCCCTCGGCCACGCGCCCTGCCGAGGGCCTTCCTCGTCAAGCTCTCCATCAGCGCGTTCCCCATCGCCTCCTTGGGTGGCTGGCGTAGGAGGGCCGGAGAAGGCGAAGAAGGCCGGCAGGGGCCGTCAAGTCGGAGTACGCGGGCACCAACGCCTTCGTCGGATATCGTCGGGCCGCTGCCTCATCTTCCAGCTCTGGCACCGGGATGCTCTCTTGGCGCCTTCTGCTTCTCGCACCTCGCCTAGGCACTCCTTTCACCCTCCTGCTACCTTGCTCCATCTCCTGAGGAGAGGGACAAGAAAAGGATTACACGCATCTTATCTTTTTTTAGTTTGTAAGCCTGCAGGCACTTGTTAGATTTAAAACTTATAATCCCCTTGCTCATGTTTTTACTCCGTACAAACTGTACCTTTATGGGACGTTTTTACTGAAAAAGGGTGCTTGTCGGGTTCTTTGTGCGTGAGCGAGCCCCATGCCAAGGAACGGATCCTTGTTATTTTTAAGATAAACATTGTCGCCCGGCAACAGGCCTTGCCGTCCCCCCCGACTTCAGTCAACCATTCTCACGCTCTTGGCGGAGGCAGGGGCGAAGTAGAGTTAGGTCCCTCGTTCATTTTCTTGCCACCGCGACTACGACCAAGTTCTGACCCAGGGGATAGCTCTTGGGTACAGGGAAAGGGGAGCACGATGGTTTAAGAATATAAACGAGGTTTCACATGTCCTAGTTCCATACGGAAATGCATAACAGGGGATGAAAGACTTATCTGAATCCGCAGCCCCCGGCAACCTTGGCTTGCCGTGGTTGGATCCTTGTGTCTTCAGCCCCCGACAGTCTTGGCTTGCCGGGGCCAGAGCGCTGGTTCGTTCTCTTTCTTCCAAGTGGCTCAGCAGAAGTGTCCATGTGCCCTGCGAACCAAAGAGGACAGAAAGATGCATATTCGACCTCTAGGCTAGGGGTTAGTCGCCGCGAATCTGAAAGCACAAGTCCTCCCTAGGTGGTTTTGGTAATTAATGTCAACATATCTCTTATTGGACTAACCCTTTTACCTAGTATGTTTCAGATAAGTTCAATAATGAAGTGGCATGGACTAGAGGATGCGGAACCCCTTCAAGATGCTAAGGACAAAGGATTGGCTCAAGCTCCAAGCTCAAGACTCTACATTTTCTATTTTAGTGATCCAAGATCACATTGAGTCTATAGGAAAAGCCAATACTATCAAGGAGGGATGAGGTGTTGCTTAATGAGGCTCTTGCTCAAAATGCTTAGTGATATGCTCCAAAGCCCTCAACTACTTTCTCACATCCACATATGACCTAAACCAAAAGTCAAACTCGGCCCCACCGATTCTTTCTATCCGGCACCATCGAGTTCAGATGTCATAGCCACTGCCACAAACCATAGGCAAATCGGTCTCACCGATAGGGATCTCGGTCTCACCGAGATGGGATTGCAATCTCTCTGTATGGATCTATTACCAAAATCGGTCTCACCGAGTTTGCGTAATCGGTCCTACCGAGATTGCAATGTAAACTCTCTGTTTCCCTTTTGTATCATTTCAGTCTCACCGAAATGAGCAAATCGGTCCCATCGAGTTTACCTGACCAACTTTCTGGTTAGCTTGTTACCAAAATCGGTCTCACCGAGTTTGTGTAATCAGTCTCACCGAGATTACGTTATGCCCTAACCCTAACCATGTCAGTCCTACTGAGTTGCATGTCGGTCCCACCGAAAATCCTAACGGTCACTAGATTTGTTGAATCGGTCCGACCAAGTTTATCAATTCGGTCCCACCAAGATTTGCAAATTGTGTGTAACGGTTAGATTTTGTGTGGAGGCTATAAATACCCCTCCACCTCCTCTTCATTCGTGGAGATAGCCATCAGAACGAACCTACACTTCCAACTTACCATTTTCTGAGAGAGAACCACCTACACTTGTGTTGAGGCCAAGATATTCCATTTCTACCATATGAATCTTGATCTCTAGCCTTCCCCAAGTTGCTTTCCACCAAATCCAAATCCTGTGAGAGAGAGTTGAATGTTGGGGAGACTATCATTTGAAGCACAAGAGCAAGGAGTTCATCATAAACACACCATTTGTTACTTCTTGGAGAGTGGCGTCTACTAGATTGGCTAGGTGTCACTTGGGAGCCTCCGATAAGATTATGGAGTTGAACCAAGGAGTTTGCAAGGGCAAGGAGATCGCCTACTTCGTGAAGATCTACCGCTAGTGAGGCAAGTCCTTCGTGGGCGACGGCCATGGTGGGATAGACAAGGTTGGTTCTTCGTGGACCCTTCGTGGGTGGAGCCCTCCGTGGACTTGCACAACCATTACCCTTCATGGGTTGAAGTCTCCATCAACGTGGATGTGCGATAGCACCACCTATCGGAACCACGACAAAAACATCTGTGTCTCCAGTTTTGTTTGAATCCTCCAAACCCTTCCCTTTACATTCTTGCAATTGCATGCTTTACTTTCCGCTGCTCATATAGTCGTTGCACGCTTGCTTGATATGTATTGTGTTTGTTAAACTTGTGCCAAAACTCCACTTCAACTTAAAGAAATTAAAAACTGCAACTTTTGGTACTTAGTGTCTAATCACCCCCCTCTAGACACCTCTTCTCGATCCTTTCAATTCGTATCAGAGCTTTGGTCTCCATAGCTTTTGGTTTAAACACCATTGGAGGAAGATGGATGAGTCTACTTTGAGGAGTCTTATACATAGAGTGCCTATACTTGATGGAGAGTATTTTCATGAGTGGAAAATGAGATGCTTGTGATTTTCAATGAATATCATTTGAACAAGTATATTGCTAGCCCTTGTGCACCTCATGTTGATCCCATGCATCCTACCCTTGATGAGTCAATTGACATGATTTGCAATCTTAGAACTATCAATCTTATCATAAGAGGATTGCCCAAAAATTTGATTGCTAGTTTGCCTACTCTTGATTGTGCCTACACTATATGGAGATTTCCTGAGGAACGATTTCTAGATTATTCCTTGAAAGATCTAGATGAAATTCTCCATAAGTCTATTGCCTTGAGTAAGATGAATTCTAGTGATCCTAGCTTTGGTGATTGTCTATTTGAGCTTACTAATCTAATGCGTGCCATAGGAGATGTTGGAATCATTAGCAATATCATTTTCGAAGCTATTAGAATCCATAAAGACAATCATAGAAATGATCATTTGTCTAATGAATTACCCTCTCTAGGAATTGATCAATCACAAGATGATGTTGAACATGGATACTATGATGAGGATTATGATAGTGACTACGATCTTGATGATGCAATGAGACACTTTGGTCTTATGACAAACCTGCGCGGCTACATGGCCGGAGGAAAGGAATGGGTCCTTGATAGTGGATGTACCGATCATATGACCGGAGATAAAGATATGTTCCGTGAGCTCGCTAAAAACGCCGGCCCTCGAAAATATGTCACTTTTCATGATAACTCAAAGGGTAAGGTGGTTGGCCTCGGTAAGGTGGCCATCTCACATGATAGCTCCATACAAAATGTCATGCTCGTTGAATCTCTTGGGTATAATTTACTTTCAGTTTCTAGACTTGCTGATTTTGTTTCAATGTCCTATTCATCAAGTAGATTGCCAAGTGTTTCAGAGAGACAATCGTAAAATGGTCTTTACCGTATCGAGAGGTGATCTTTACATTGTTGATTTCACTAAAAAGGCTCAACCTAGAACTTGCTTAATTGTTAAATCTTCTAAGGGTTGGCTGTGGCATAGAAGGCTAGGTCATGTGGGCATGCGAAATCTTGATAAGCGTATTAAAGGTGATCATATCCCTGGAATAAAAGATGTCATATTTGACAAGGATAGACTTTGTAGTGCTTGTCAGGCAGGGAAACAAGTTGGAGGAAGTCATCGCGCGAAGAACATCATGACCACGAGAAGACCACTCGAGCTACTTCACATGGATCTCTTTGGTCCAAATGCCTACAAGAGTCTCAGTGGTAACTCATTTGGACTAGTCATAGTTGATGATTTTTCAAGATTTACGTGGGTGTTCTTTCTTGATGACAAATCACAGGTTCAGAAAATCTTCAAAAACTTCGCTAGGAAGGCCCAAAATCAATTTGACGTGAAGATCAAGAAGGTTCGAAGCGACAACGGAACGGAGTTCAAGAACGCAAATGTGGATAACTTTCTTGACGAAGAAGGGATTTCACACGAGTTCTCGGCTACGTACACACCTCAACAAAATGGAGTCGTTGAGAGGAAGAACCGGACTCTTATGGAGTCGTTGAGAGGAAGCACTTCTGGGCGGAAGCGGTTGAGACAGCTTGTCATGCAACAAATTGCTTGTATCTTCACGAGCTACTCGGCAAGACGGCATACGAGCTCCTCACCGGTAACAAACCACAAGTTGGATACTTTCGAGTATTCGGCTCAAAGTGCTACATTCTTGATAAGCATCGTCGTTTTAAATTTGCTCCTAAATCTCAGGAAGGTTTCCTACTTGGTTATGGCTCAAACTCTCACACTTACCGTGTCTACAACAATTTCACCCGAAAGGTTGAAGAGACGGCAGATGTGAAGTTTGATGAATCTAACGGCTCGCAAGTAGAGCAAATGCCAATTGATGTAGGAGACAAAGACCCTTCGGAAGCAATCCAAGACTTGTCTATTGGCAAGATTCGTCCAGCGGAGGTGAAGGAGAGTACCTCGTCCGTCCAAGTGGAAGCTTCTACCTCACGACAAGGTGAACCAAGAATTGATACGGAAGCATCCACAAGTGGGACACACCAAGACGAAGAAAATGAACCACACCAAGATGAACATCAACAACCTCCTTCTCCACCACGACAAGAGAATGACAACGTTAACAATGAAGAAGGGCAAGAAGAAGAACAAGATGAAGAAGATGTTCCACCCCGAGCCAAGCCAAAGCTCCCACGAGTTCGAGCAAGAATCGCCAAAGATCATCCCATCGAGCAAATCTACAATGATATCCAAACCAGGAGAATCACTCGCTCTAAAACTCGTTTAGCTAACTTTTGTGAACATTACTCACTCATCTCTAACATTGAACCTATGAAGGTTGAAGAAGCATTGGAAGATCTGTATTGGATAAACGCTATGCATGAAGAGCTACACAACTTTGAGAGAAATCAAGTATGGACATTGGTCGAAAAGCCCGAAGACAACCACAACATCATTGGTACCAAATGGGTGTTTTGCAACAAGCAAGATGAAGATGGTAAAGTCGTCCGCAACAAAGCACGCCTAGTCGCCCAAGGCTACACTCAAGTCAAAGGTATGGACTATGGTGAGACATATGCCCCGTTTGCTAGACTTGAGTCCATTTGCATCTTACTTGCCTATGCTAATCATCATGATATCACCTTGTACCAAATGGACACTAAAAGTGCTTTTCTAAATGGTGAAATAGAGGAGGAAGTTTATGTTAAGCAACCTCCCGGATTTGTCAATCCTAAGATACCTAATCATGTTTACAAACTTCACAAAGCTCTTTATGGTCTTAAACAAGCCCCTAGAGCATGGTATAAATGCTTGACCAAGTTCCTTATTGAAAAAGGCTTTGAAATTGGAAAAATAGATTCTACTCTTTTTACAAAAAGGGTTAACGGAAAACTATTTGTGTGCCAAATTTATGTTGATGATATTATATTTGGATCAACTAACCCTCATTTTAGTGAGAAGTTTGGAAATCTAATGTCGGAGAAGTTTGAGCTGTCGATGATGAGTGAACTCAAATTCTTTCTTGGTTTGCAAATCAAGCAAACTAAGGAAGGTACCTTTGTCTCTCAAACGAAGTACACTAAGGACTTATTCAAGAAGTTCAATATGCAAGAATGCAAAGGTATGACTACACCCATGCCTACTAGTGGACATCTTGATTTAACCAAAGATGGTGAACCGGTTGATCAAAAGGTTTATCGCTCTATGATTGGTTCATTGTTATATCTATGTGCTTCACGTCCCGATATTATGCTAAGTGTGTGCATGTGTGCACGATATCAAGCCTCTCCTAAAGAATGTCATCTTAAGGCTGTGAAAAGGATAGTGAGATACTTAATCCATACACCAAATTTTGGCATTTGGTATCCAAAGAGGGCATCCTTTGATCTTGTTGGCTACTCCGACTCGGACTATGCCGGTGAGAAGGTTGATAGAAAGTCCACTTCGGGTACTTGTCAATTTATTGGTAGATCTCTTGTGTCTTGGTCCTCCAAGAAACAAAACTCGGTATCCTTATCCACCGCCGAAGCGGAATACATTGCCGCTGGTTCATGTTGTGCTCAATTACTTTGGATGACCCAAACTCTTAAAGATTATGGGATATATGTGAAACATGTTCCATTGCTTTGTGACAATGAAAGTGCTATTAAGATTGCTCACAATCCCGTGCAACATTCTCGAACTAAGCATATTGAAGTTCGTCATCATTTCATTCGAGATCATGTTGCCAAAGGGGACATTAATCTTAAACATGTTCGCTTCGATAAGCAATTAGCGGATATATTTACCAAACCGCTTGATAAGAAAGTGTTTTGTTGGTTAAGTGGAGAATTGAACATCATTGATGCTTCAAACTTGGAGTAGGAACTCCATACTAATCCTTGATATTTCCCTTATGTTGACTATCTTATGTCTTGGATATATTTGCACCTTGCATGTTATCTAACCTGTGTATGTACTTGGATGAATCTAAATCTATGAGATTGCAACTCACTCATATCTTGAGCAATTTCTATATCACCAAGTCTCTACACAATGGTGGATGAAGACAAGGAAGCACGCAACCATTCAAACATATCCTTTGACAAATTCTATGTTGAGTTTCATGATTGTCATTTTGGATACACAAGTGCTCTTCCTTGCAATAACTAACCCATGTAGGTAGATGAACTCAAACTCCAAGTGGTGCTCCCAACTCTTGATGAGCTACATTAACCTTGAGCAACCCACACAAGTTCAACTACATAATCATGATCAACACCACCACCCAAGGTATGTTATTCCATCTTAGAGAAGCTTTACTCCAAGACATGAGTAAAAGCAACTCAACAAGATGTGAATACATCAACAAGCTTAAACGAAGAATGGTAAACCCATTTTGAGCTTAAACGATGAGTATGACCTATGATCAAGTGATCTCACTCCTAAGTAAATATACTCTAACATAGGTGACTTTGTCGCCGACCAATTCTAGATGAAGTTCTCTTGTCTTCTTTTCTATGCTCTTGCATTTGTCTCATGCATATTTGTTTCCCTCTTCAAAAAAAACTTCATCTAGACTCATTTTTAGATTCTTCTCTTTTATTTTCCATTCTGCATTCCATGCATGCAATTCATTGCAAATCTTTTAGTTAATTCCTTGCAAATCCTTGTGAGATCTTACTTGTCTAGTGAGCTGAGGTGACAAGTGTTTTCTCTGCAATGAACTCGGTCTCAACGGTCTGATGCTTTCGGTCCAACCGAATCCACTCGGTACAACCGAACAATACAACTCGGTGTCACCGATTTCACTATAGGAAAGACATCTTGCCCCTTGTTTCTGCATTCTTTTTGATCCAGCTCCACTCAATGAATCTTGTCCTCGACCAGCATCCCATTCAACTTGCTGCTTTGCTCTTTGACTCAAGGACCAAACCCATCATGAAAACAATCCAGAAGAACCCTTCTTGGAAATTGATGTCAAAGGGGGAGAGAGAGATTAGGGATCACATCAAAGCTTAATCATATCTATAGGGGGAGAGAATACTCAAGGGGAGAAAGAGTAATCATCAAGGACCCCAGATGCTTGGTGTTCAAGAGGAGAGAAGTCGCATGTCTTCAAGAGGAGAAAGGCATGTTCATATTTGCTCATTTGCATTAGCTCTGTTTATTTCCTTTGAGCTCTGTTTTTGCTCTGATTTTGTGTTCCCTATCTTCTCCCAGTATCCCATGCTAGATTCAGGGGGAGCAAGACATCTAAGGGAAGGAAATCCTTGAATTTATTGCACATCTTCACCTTTGGGGACATGTCTATATCCATTGTGGTACTTAGTACTCACTCTACATGTCATCCCAGTCTTGTTACTCTTGTGGTTTCTTTTGTTTGCTCTAGCCAGTAGGTGTATCTGTGTTATCTAACCTTGTTTATGCAGGTTCATCCCATCCTAAGCCAACTCAAGACCACAAGGTAAGTATATGCATCACAATCATGTGTATGAGAAATTCTTGCTGATGTACATACTGTTTGCAAGAAGGAATCATGAGCATGAAGGTACATTTCTCATATTCACATCATTTGCTCCGATGCATATAGCCAAGATACATGTAACACATTGCTTACTCTGTCATGTTTATGCATTCACATGCTCCTATATTCCATATTCACATGATTAAATACATGTAGGGGGAGCCTATGCATGTTACATGTCATTCCAAAGCTTTACTTACTATTCTCTATATCTTTATCTAAAGCTTTGATGTATGTTGTCATCAATTACCAAAAAGGGGGGATTGAAAGAACAAGTGCTCCCTAGGTGGTTTTGGTAATTAATGTCAACATATGTCTTGTTGGACTAACCCTTTTACCTACTATGTTTCAGATAAGTTCAACAATGAAGTGGCATGGACTAGAGGATGTGGAACTCCTTCAAGATGCTAAGGACAAAGGATTGGCTCAAGCTCCAAGCTCAAGACTCTACATTTTCTATTTTAGTGATCCAAGATCACATAGAGTCTATAGGAAAAGCCAATACTATCAAGGAGGAATGAGGTGTTGCTTAATGAGGCTCTTACTCAAAATGCTTAGTGATATGCTCCAAAGCCCTCAACTACTTTCTCACATCCACATATGACCTAAACCAAAAGTCAAACTCGGCCCCACCGGTTCTTTCTATCCGGCGCCACCGAGTTCAGATGTCATAGCCACTGCCACAAACCCTAGGAAAATCGGCCTCATCGATAGGGATCTCGGTCTCACCGAGATGGGATTGCAATCTCTTTGTATGGATCTATTACAAAAATCGGTCTCACCGAGTTTGCGTATTCGGTCCTACCGAGATTGCAATGTAAACTCTCTGTTTCCCTTTTGTAACATTTCGGTCTCACCGAAATGAGCAAATCGGTCCCACCGAGTTTACTGAAAGCACAAGTGCTCCCTGGGTGGTTTTGGTAATTAATGTCAACATATCTCTTGTTGGACTAACTCTTTTATCTAGTATGTTTCAGACAAGTTCAACAATGGAGTGGCATGGACTAGAGGATGTGGAACCCCTTCAAGATGCTAATAACAAAGGATTGGCTCAAGCTCCAAGCTCAAGACTCTACACTTTCTATTTTAGTGATCCAAGATCACATTGAGTTTATAGGAAAAGCCAATACTATCAAGAGGGGATGAGGTGTTGCTTAATGGCTTGCTTGCTCAAAGTGCTTAGTGATATGCTCCAAAGCCCTCAACAACTTTCTCACATCCACATATGTCCTAAACCAAAAGTCTAACTCGGCCCCACCAATTCTTTCTATCCGGTGCCACCGAGTTCAGATGTCATAGCCAATGCCACAAACCCTAGTCAAATCGGTCTCACCAATAGGGATCTCGGTCTCACTGAGATGGGATTGTAATCTCTCTGTGTATGTCCATTGCCTAAATCGGTCTCACCGAGTTTGAGCAATCGGTACTACCGGGATAACAATGCAAACTTTCTGGTTAGCTTATTACCAAAATTGGTCTCACCGAGTTTGTGTAATCGGTCTCACCGAGTTTGCCTGACCAACTCTCTGGTTAGCTTATTACCAAAATCGGTCTCACCGAGTTTGTGTAATCGGTCTCACCGAGATTACGCTATGCCCTAACCCTAACCATATCGGTCCTACCGAGTTGCATGCCGGTCCCACTGAAAATCCTAACGGTCACTAGATTTGCTAAATCGGTCCGACCTAGTTTACCAATTCGGTCCCACCGAGTTTGGCAAGTTGCGTGTAATGATTAGATTTTGTGTGGAGGCTATAAATACCCCTCCACCCACTCTTAATTCGTGGAGAGAGCCATCAGAACGAACCTACACTTCCAGCATCCATTTTCTAAGGGAGAACCACCTAATCATGTGTTGAGTCCAAGATATTCCATTTCTACCATATGAATCTTGATCTCTAGCCTTTCCCAAGTTGCTTTCCACTCAAATATTCTTTCCACCAAATCCAAATCCTGTGAGAGAGAGTTGAGTGTTGGGGAGACTATCATTTGAAGCACAAGAGCAAGGAGTTCATCATCAACACACCATTTGTTACTTCTTGGAGAGTGGTGTCTCCTAGATTGGCTAGGTGTCACTTGGGATCCTCCAACAAGATTGTGGAGTTGAACCAAGGAGTTTGTAAGTGCAAGGAGATCGCCTACTTCGTGAAGATCTACCGCTAGTGAGGCAAGTCCTTCGTGGGCGACGGCCATGGTGGGATAGACAAGGGTGCTTCTTCGTGGACCCTTCGTGGGTGGAGCCCTCCGTGGACTCGCGCAACCGTTACCCTTCGTGGGTTGAAGTCTCGATCAACGTGGATGTACGATAGCACCACCTATCGGAACCACGACAAAAACATCCGTGTCTCCAATTGCGTTTGAATCCTCCAAACCCTTCCCTTTACATTCTTGCAAGTTGCATGCTTTACTTTCCGCTGCTCATATACTCTTTGCATGCTTGCTTGAATTATGTATTGTGATTGATAAACTTGTGCCTAAACTCCACTCCAACTTAAAGAAGTTAAAAACTGCAACTTTTGGTACTTAGTGTCTAATCACCCCCCCCTCTAGACACCTCTTCTCGATCCCTTTCAATTGGTATCAGAGCTTTGGTCTCCATTGCTTTGGTTTAGACACCATTGGAGGAAGATGGATGAGTCTACTATTGGGAGTCTTAGACATAGAGTGCCTATACTTGATGGAGAGTATTTTCATGAGTGAAAAAATGAGATGCTTGTGATTTTCAATCAATATCATTTGAACAAGTACATTGCTAGCCCTTGTGCACCTCATGTTGATCCTATGCATCCTACTCTTGATGAGTCAATTGACATGATTCGCAATCTTAGAACTGTTGAACTTATCATTAGAGGCTTGCCTAGAAACTTGATAGGATGTTTGCCTACTCTTAAGTGTACCTACACCATATGGAAATTTCTTGAAGAACGTTTTCCAAATTATTCCTTGAAAAATCTAGATGAAATTCTCCATAAGTCTGTTGCCTTGAGTAAGATGAATTCTAGTGATCCTATGTTTGGTGATTGTTTGTTTGAGCTTACAAACCTTATGCATGCCAAAGGAGATGTTGGAATTATTAGTGATATTATTTCTGAAGCTATAAAAATTCATAAGCAAGATCATTGTCAAACTCACTCTAACGAATCACCCTCTCTAGGATTTTATCCACTACATGACGATGTTGAACATGGATACTATGATGAGGATGATGATAGTGACTTCGATCTTGATGATGCAATGAGACACTTTGGTCTTATGGAAAATCTTCGGTGATATATGGCAGGAGGAAAGGAATGGGTTCTTGATAGTGGATGTACCGATCACATGACCGGAGATAAAGACATGTTTCGTGAGCTTGCTGAAAACGATGGTCCTCGAAAGTATGTCACTTTCGGTGACAACTCAAAGGGTAAGGTGGTTGGCCTCGGTAAGGTGGCCATATCACATGATAGGTCCATACAAAATGTCATGCTCGTTGAATCTCTTGGATACAACTTACTTTCAGTATCTAGACTTGCTGATTTTGGTTTCAATGTCCTATTTACTGAAGTAGATTGTCAAGTGTTTCGTAGAGATAATCATAAAATGGTTTTTACCGGTGTGCGTAGAGGTGATCTATACATTGTTGATTTCACTAAAAAGGCTCAACCTAGAACTTACTTTATTGCTAAATCCTCTAAAGGTTGGTTATGGCATAGACGATTAGGTCATGTTGGCATGCGAAACCTTGACAAGCTTATTAAAGGAAATCATATCCTTGGAGTTAACGATGTCATATGATAAGGATAGACTTTGCAGCGCTTGTCAGGCAGGTAAACATGTTGGAGGAAGGCATCCCGTGAAGAACATCATGACCACAAGGAGGCCACTCGAGCTACTTCATATGGATCTCTTTGGTCCCAACACTTACAAAAGTCTCGGTGGAAATTCTTTTGGTCTAGTTATAGTTGATGATTTTTCAAGATTTACATGGGTGTTCTTTCTCGATGATAAATCGCAGGTCCAAAAGATCTTCAAAAACTTCACTAGGAAGGCCCAAAATCAATTTGAGGTGAAGATCAAGAAGGTTCGCAGCGACAACGGAACGGAGTTCAAGAACGCAAATGTGGATACCTTTCTTGACGAAGAAGGGATTTCACATGAGTTTTCGGCTACGTACACACCTCAACAAAATGAGTTGTTGAGAGGAAGAACCGGACACTCATCAAAATGGCGAGAACGATGCTTGATGAGTACAAGACGCCGAAGCACTTATGGGCGGAAGCGGTTGAGACAGCTTGTCATGCAACAAATTGCTTGTATCTTCACAAACTACTCGGCAAGACGGCATACGAGCTTCTCACCGGTAACAAACCCCAAGTTGGATGCTTTCGAGTATTCAGCTCAAAGTGCTACATTCTTGATAAGCATTGTCGTTCTAAATTTGCTCCTAAGTCTCATGAAGGTTTCCTACTTGGTTATGGCTCAAACTCTCACACATACTGTGTCTACAACAATTTCACCCGAAAGGTTGAAGAAACGGTAGATGTGAAGATTGATGAATCTAACGGCTCGCAAGTAGAGCAATTGCCAATTGATGTGGGATACAAAGACCCCTCAGAAGCAATTCAAGACTTGTCAATTGGCAAGATTCGTCCAACGGAGATGAAGGAGAGTACCTCGTCCGTCCAAGTGGAAGCTTCTACCTCACGACAAGGTGAACCAAGAGTTGATACGGAAGCATCCACAAGTGGGACACACCAAGATGAAGAAAACGAGGAAGTGCACCAAGACGAACGTCAACAACCTCCTTCTCCACCAAAACAAGAGAACGACAACGCCAACAATGAAGAAGGCAAAGAAGAAGAACAAGATGAAGAAGATGTTCAACCAAGACCCAAGCAAAAGCTTTCACGAGTTCAAGCGAGAATAGCTAAAGACCGTCCCTTCGAGAAAATCTACAATGATATCCAAACCGGGAGAATCACTCGCCCTAAAACTCGTTTAGCTAACTTTTGTGAACACTATTCATTCATCTCTAGCATTGAACCTATGAAGGTTGAAGAAGCATTGGAAGATCTGGATTGGATAAATGCCATGCACGAAGAGCTACACAACTTTGAGAGAAATCAAGTTTGGACATTGGTTGAGAAGCCCGACAACAACCACAACATCATCGGTAGCAAATGGGTGTTTTGCAACAAGCAAGATGAAGATGGACAAGTAGTTCGCAACAAAGCACGTCTCGTCGCCCAAGGCTACACACAAGTCGAAGGTATGGACTATGGTGAGACTTATGCTCCTGTTGCTAGAATTGAGTCCATTCGCATCTTACTTGCCTATGCTAATCACCATGATATCACCTTGTACCAAATGGACATTAAAAGTGCTTTTCTAAATGGTGAAATAGAGGAGGAAGTTTATGTTAAACAACCTCCCGGCTTTGTTAATCCTAAGAAACCTGATCATGTTTACAAACTTCACAAAGCTCTTTATGGTCTTAAACAAGCTCCTAGAGCGTGGTATAAATGCTTGACCAAGTTCCTTATTGAAAAAGGCTTTGAAATCGGAAAAATTGATTCTACTCTTTTTACTAAAAGGGTCAACGGAGAACTATTTGTGTTCCAAATCTATGTTGATGATATTATATTTGGTTCTACTAACCCTCATTTTAGCGAAAAGTTTGGAAAGCTAATGTCGGAGAAGTTTGAGATGTCTATGATGAGTGAACTCAAATTCTTTCTTGGTTTGCAAATCAAGCAAACTAAGGAAGGTACCTTTGTCTCTCAAACAAAGTACACCAAGGACTTATTCAAGAAGTTCAATATGCAAGAATGCAAAGGTATGACTACACCCATGCCTACTAGTGGACATCTTGATTTGACCAAAGATGGTGAACCGGTCGATCAAAAGGTTTATCACTCTATGATTGGTTCATTGTTATATCTATGTGCTTCACCTCCCGATATCATGCTAAGTGTGTGCATGTGTGCACGATATCAAGCTGCTCCTAAAGAATGTCATCTTAAGGCCGTGAAAAGGATAGTGAGATACTTAATCCATACACCAAATTTTGGCATTTGGTATCCTAAGAGGGCCTCTTTCGATCTTGTTGGCTACTCCGACTCGGACTATGCCGGTGACAAGGTTGATAGGAAGTCCACTTCGGGTACTTGTCAATTTCTTGGTAGATCACTTGTGTCTTGGTCTTCCAAGAAACAAAACTCGGTATCCTTATCCACCGCCGAAGCGGAATACATTTCCGCTGGTTCATGTTGTGCTCAATTACTTTGGATGACCCAAACTCTTAAAGATTATGGGATATATGTGAAACATGTTCCATTACTTTGTGACAATGAAAGTGCTATCAAGATTGCTCACAATCCCGTGCAACACTCTCGAACTAAGAATATTGAAGTTCGTCATCATTTCATTCAAGATCATGTTGCTAAGGGTGACATTAATCTTAAGCATGTTCGCACCGACAAGCAATTAGCGGATATATTCACTAAACCACATGATGAGAAAGTGTTTTGCAGGTTAAGAGGAGAATTGAACATCATTGATGCTTCAAACTTGGAGTAGGAACTCCAATGGATACATGCAAGACATGAGCTTATGACTAATCCTTGATATTTCTCTTATGATGATAATCTTATATCTTGGATATATTGGCACCTTGCATGTTATCTAACCCTTGTAGGTACTTGTATGAATCTAAGTCTATGAGATTGCAACTCACTCACATCTTGAGCAATCTCTACATCACCAAGTCTCTACACAATGGTGGTTGAAGACAAGGAAGCACGAAACCATTCAAACATATCCTTTGACAAATTATATGTTGAGTTTCATGATTGTCATTTTGGATACACAAGTGCTCTTTCTTGCAAGAACTAACCCATGTAGGTAGATGAACTCAAATTCCAAGTGGTGGTCCCAACTCTTGATGAGCTACATAAACCTTGAGCAACCCACACAAGTTCAACTACATGATCACGATCAACACCACCACCCAAGGTATGTTATTCCATCTTAGAGAAGCTTTACTCCAAGACATGAGTCAAAGCAACTCGACAAGATGTGAATACATCAAGATGCTTAAACGAAAAATGGTAACCCCATTTTGAGCTTAAACGATGAGTATGACCTATGATCAAGTCATCTCACTTGACTCCTAAGTCAATATACTCTAACATAGGTGACTTTGTCGCCGACCATCTCTAGATGAAGTTCTCTTGTGTTCCTTTTTTTTTGTGCTCTTGCATTTGTCTCATGTATATTTGTTTCCTCTTTCAAAAAAAATCCGTCAGTTAATTCCTTGCAAATCCTTGTGAGATCTTACTTGTCTAGTGAGCTGAGGTGACAAGTGTTTTCTCCGTGATGAACTCGGTCACGCGGTTTCTTGTCTTGGTCTAACGAAATAATTCGTGCAACGAAGCATACCACTCGGTGCCACCGATTTCACTACAGGAAAAACATTTTGCCACTTATTCCTGCATTACTTTTGATCCAGCTCCACTCCATGAATCTTGTCCTCTATAAGCATCACATTTTTATCAGTGCTTTATGCTGTGACTCAAGGACCAAACCCATTCACGACAAATTCCAGAAGGCCCTTCTTGGAAATTGATGTCAAAGGGGGAGAGAGAGATCACATCAAAGCCTTATCACTTCAACAAGGGGAGAAAGATATCTCCAGGGGGGAGAGAATACTCAAAAAGAGAGTAATCTTCAAGGATCCCACATGCTTGGTGTTCAAGAGGAGAGATGCCACATGTCTTCTTGAGGGGAAATACATGTTCATATGTGCTTATTTGCATTAGCTCTGTTCATTTGTTTCTTTGAGCTCTGATTCTACATTTTGCTCTAATTTTTTGTTCCCTATCTTCTCCCAGTGTCCCATGCTAGATTCAGGGGAGCAAGACATCTAAGGGAAAGAAATTCATTAAATTCATTGCACATCTTTACCTTTGGGGACATGTCTATATTCACTGTGGTACTTAGTACTCACTCTCTACATGTCATCCCAGTCTTGGTACTCTTGTGGCTTCTTTTGTTTGCTCTGGCTAGTAGGTGTATCTGTGTTATCTAACCTTGTTTACGCAGGTTCATTCCATCCTAAGCCAACTCAAGACCACAAGGTAAGTATATGCATCACAGTCATGTGTATGAGGAATTCTTGCTGATGTACATACTGTTTGCAAGAAGGACTCATGAGCATGAAGGTACATTTCCCATATTCACATCATTTGCTCTGATGCATATAGCCAAGGTACATGTAACACATTTCTTACTCTGTCATGGTTATGCTCTCACATGCTTCTATATTCCATATTCACATGATTGCATACATGTAGGGGGAGCCTATGCATGTTACATGTCTTTCCAAAGCTTTACTTGCTATTCTATATATCTTTATCTAAAGCTTTCATGTATGTTGTCATCAATTACCAAAAAGGGGGAGATTGAAAGCACAAGTGCTCCCTGGGTGGTTTTGGTAATTAATGTCAACATATCTCTTGTTGGACTAACTCTTTTATCTAGTATGTTTCAGACAAGTTCAACAATGGAGTGGCATGGACTAGAGGATGTGGAACCCCTTAAAGATGCTAAGAACAAAGGATTGGCTCAAGCTCTAAGCTCAAGACTCTACACTTTCTATTTTAGTGATCCAAGATCACATTGAGTCTATAGGAAAAGCCAATACTATCAAGAGGGGATGAGGTGTTGCTTAATGGCTTGCTTGCTCAAAGTGCGTAGTGATATGCTCCAAAGCCCTCAACTACTTTCTCACATCCACATATGTCCTAAACCAAAAGTCTAACTCGGACCCACCGATTCTTTCTATCCGGCGCCACCGAGTTCAGATGTCATAGCCACTGCCACAAACCCTAGGCAAATCGGTCACACCGATAGGGATCTCCGTCTCACCGAGATGGGATTGTAATCTCTCTGTGTATGTCCATTGCCAAAATCGGTCTCACCGAGTTTGAGAAATCGGTACTACCGGGATTACAATGCAAACTTTCTGGTTAGCTTATTACCAAAATCGGTCTCACCGAGTTTGTGTAATCAGTCTCACCGAGTTTGCCTGACCAACTCTCTGGTTAGATTATTACCAAAATCGGTCTCACCGAGTTTGTGTAATCGGTCTCACTGAGATTACGTTATGCCCTGACCCTAACCATATGGTCCTACCGAGTTGCATGTCGGTCCCACCAAAAATCCTAACGGTCACTAGATTTGCTAAATCGGTCCGACCGAGTTTACCAATTCGGTCCCACCGAGTTTGGCAAGTTGTGTGTAACGGTTAGATTTTGTCTGGAGGCTATAAATACCCCTCCACCCACTCTTCATTCGTGGAGAGAGCCATCAGAACGAACCTACACTTCCAGCATCCATTTTCTGAGAGCGAACCACCTTCTCATGTGTTGAGGCCAAGATATTCCATTCCTACCATATGAATCTTGATCTCTAGCCTTTCCCAAGTTGCTTTCCACTCAAATATTCTTTACACCAAATCCAAATCCTGTGAGAGAGAGTTGAGTGTTGGGGAGACTATCATTTGAAGCACGAGAGCAAGGAGTTCATCATCGACACACCATTTGATACTTCTTGGAGAGTGGTGTCTCCTAGATTGGCTAGGTGTCACTTGGGAGCCTCCAACAAGATTGTGGAGTTGAACCAAGGAGTTTGTAAGGGCAAGGAGATCGCCTACTTCGTGAAGATCTACCGCTAGTGAGGCAAGTCCTTCGTGGGCGACGGCCATGGTGGGATAGACAAGGTTGCTATTTGACCTCATCCATTTCTTGTGGGTTCTTGTCATGCTTGGCTTCATGTTGTTTGGTTATGTGGGTTTTTGCTCTTTCCTTTGTTTTGTTTTTTTACCATATTGCATTTGTGCCTCTTGTCATCTTGCATTCCCTTCTTAGCATATGGTTGTGGTTTTCCCTTGCATGTCATGTGGTTGCATGTGCCATTCCTATTTGCATTACCATCTCCTCCTTCCCTCTACTTCTTTCTTTTCCAAGTGCCATATATTTCCTTTCTTTATTAATGTTCATCTTCTCCCTGCAAATCTTGCTTTTGCTCTAAACCTCTCTGCCCTAATATCTCCTCATTTGAAGTTGTTATGGTTAGGTTCAAAAATGGCACAAGTTTGAAATATTTCCAAACTTGCATTATTTTTTCTACCTCTAAAAATGTCCATTACAATTTAGTTAAATTGTGGAGAATTCCAGGAGTGTGGGGATATTTTCCTTTCACTCAAACTCTTTTCTTTTCTTTCTGTACTTTCTTTTCTCTCCCTTTTGAATTTTTAAAAGGAAAAGAAAAGAGAGAGCAGCAGCAGCAGTGGCAGCCCAGCTAACCTCTCCACAGGCTCCGGCCACTCCGAGCCGGCCAGTTCCTCTCAGCCCTTGGCCAGAGAGCGCGCTTGGCAAGACACTTTTCCCTCTCCCTGCCTTCGCGCACCCATCGCCGCTCTTACCCCCGCTGGATCCCGTCCACGTGGACGCGTCGGCCCCGCCTGGCAGCGTCAGCGCTGTGCATCGCACCCACCTTTCCCTTTCCTCTCGCCAGCGCCATGGGGACCCCGAGCACGGAGAGCGTGAGCTCGCCCCGTCGCCCTAGCCCCCTTCTTATCCCCCTCCGCGTCAAATCGAGCCCTAGGGTTCCCCCTCTCCCTCTCGCCGCCGCCGCCAAGTAAGAAACCACCCCAGTTCGCCGCCCCGCTCCGTCCCGAGCGCATCTGAGGGCGTGGCCTCGTCGCCGGCGCGCTCTCCGGCCACCACGACCCGGCGGCCCGTGTCTACCTTCATCCTCGTCGTCGACTTCGTCCATGACGTCATCTACGGGGGCCCGGATCGCCAAGTTCGCCGACGCCCCTGCTCTGTCTTCTTCTCGGCCAGGAAATCCGGCGAGGTTCAGAGCACGATCTCGTCGCCGTCAGCCCGTCTCCGTCGCCGAATTCTTGTCCTAGGGTAAGGAGGTATACCCCACTTCCTCCCTGCTCCTTCCTGTCGTCGTTGGATCTCCATAGCGTAGGGTCCGGTCCCTGTTCGTGTCGCGCCCGGCGTGCTCCGGCGTGTCCGTAGCGCTTGGGTTCAGGGTAGTTTGGCGTGTGGTTTTGCCGCGTTTACCTTCTCGGGTTCGTCCCTTCAACTCAGTGGTGTCTTCCCGCTCGCACCCGTCGTGTTCGAAGGCGCAGAGCCCCCTGTAGCCGCCGTTGCCTCGCCGGCGTCGTCGTTCGTTGTCTCTGTTTTCAGATCGGAGCCTGTTAGTTGGTCAAGTAGCCTTCGACCCCGATCCTACCGACTCCCCTTCCCTAGCCGAGCTGGTTGACCCCCCGCTCTCTCATGGCGACACTGGTTCGAACCCAGTAGCGCCCTCCCCCCTTTTTTTATTTTCTGTTTTCGCTTCCTCCGGTGCGTCTCCTCTGCAGCAGTAGTAGTAGAGGGCCGAGGCCCTTCCTCTGTCAGTCGCCACCGCACCAGCCCAGTGGTAGCAGGGGCAGGATTCCACCGGGGAGACCCGGGTTCGAATCCCCCTGAGGCTGTTTTCTTCCCCCCTTTTAAAAACCCCCTTTGCCACTGTCTCTATGACAGTAGGGCCAGTCTGTCATCCTCTCAGCGCCTTCCCCAAATGCATATTTTTTTTCTTTTCCCCCCACGTTTCCATTTCCAGCCTTGTCTCTTTTCTGTTTTAGGCAAGTCCAAATCTGGACATTTCCAAATCTGGGAATTGCCAATTCTGTCAACTTCCATATTAGGCAGGTTTTAACTTAATGATTTTGTGATGATTTTCTCTCGCAACCCTAACATATTATATATGTTTTGGGGTAGAAAAATCCCACCAACTCAGTGGTGGCAATAGTTTTGCATTTGAGCAAGTTTGTGATCATGTCTTTTTGCATCGTGGTTATGTGTTGTCTTTCATGGGCATATTTATTTGAATCTTGCTATGAGGTAGTTTGCACACATGCATGGCTTTGTTCCTCATGCTGTTATCGTAGGTTTCTCACCATTCTTGTTTTGCCCGTCATATCCAACCCGTGCATCCGTTTCCGGTGATCTCTATATCAATTTCTACCGAAATCATCTCATCTTTCCGATGGCATGCTTGGTTTGCCAAGATGATGCCTGGTTTTCCATTTACCTTCCGGGCCTTATACGCTTTGCATATCCCATCTTGCATATCATGTCATGTTTTGCATCATGTTGATTGTGCATTGCACCGTGATTTATTGTGGTTCCTTTGTTTGTGTTGTTGTTTCGGGTAGAGCCGGGAGACGAGTTCGTGAACGAGGAACCTGTTGAGAACGTTTTCGAGGATCAAGCTTTCGACAACTCTGAGAACATTGCAGGCAAGATGATCATACCCTCGAAATCACTTCTATCTTTGCTATGCTA
Source organism: Aegilops longissima (assembly GCA_021605205.1). Classification (NCBI taxonomy): domain Eukaryota; kingdom Viridiplantae; phylum Streptophyta; class Magnoliopsida; order Poales; family Poaceae; genus Aegilops; species Aegilops longissima. The sequence goes on from CM038679.1 coordinate 354,357,251, forward strand.
GTTGCTCGCTCTTTTGCTATGCCTATGCTGCGATGCCTACCACTTGCTATATCATGCCACCCATATTGCCATGTCAGCCCTAACCATCCTTTTCCTAGCAAACCGTTGATTGGCTATGTTACCGCTTCGCTCAGCCCTCTTATAGCGTTGTTAGTTGCAGGTGAAGCTGAGGTTTGTTCCTTGTTGGAACACGGAGATGTTGTTCCTCTTTGGAACATGTTTACTTGTTGGGGTTATCACAATATATATATCTGCTATGTTTAACACATCTATATACTTGGTAAAGGGTGGAAGGCTCGGCCTTATGCCTGGTGTTTTGTTCCACTCTTGCCACCCTAGTTTCCGTCATACCGGTGTTATGTTCCTTGATTTTGCGTTCCTTACACGGTTGGGTGATTTATGGGACCCCCTTGACAGTTCGCTTTGAATAAGACTCCTCCAAGAAGGCCCAACTTTGGTTTTACCATTTGCCACCTAAGCCTTTTCCCCGGGTTTTCGCGAGCCCGAGGGTCATCTTATTTTAAACCCGGGCCAGTGCTCCTTGACGTTGGTCCAAACTAGAGCACCGTCTTGGGACCATTCCTTGGCAACATGGATTACGTCGGTTCAGACGCTTCGCTTATCCGGTGTGCCACGAGAACGAGATATGTGCAGCTCCTATCGGGATTTGTCGGCACGGTCGGGTGGTCTTGCTGGTCTTGTTTTATTCTTTGTCGAAATGTCTTGTAGTCCGGGATTCCGAGATTGATCGGGTCTTCGGTAGAAGGAATAATCCTTCGTTGACCGTGAGAGCTTATAATGGGCTAAGTTGGGACACCCTGCAGGTAATATCTTTCAAAGCCGTGCTCATGTTATGAGGCAGATGGGAATTTGTTAATGTCCGGTTGTAGATAACCCAAAGTTGACCTCAATAAAATACACATCAACGCGTGTGTAACCGTGATGGTCTCTTCTCGCGGAGTCCGGAAGTGAACACGTGTTGGAGTTATGTCGACGTAAGTAGTTCAGGATCACTTCTTGATCACTATTAGTTTCACGACCATGCTTTGCTTCTCTTCTCGCTCTCTTTTGCGAAGTAGCCACCATATATGCTAGTCGCTTGCTGCAGCTCCACTTTACTACTCAGTCCTTCCTATAAGCTTAAATAGTCTTGATCTCGCGGGTGTGAGATTGTTGAGTCCCGTGACTCACAGATACTTCAAAACAGTTGCGAGGTTCCGATGAGGTCGGTGCAGATGATTCCACCGAGCTCAAGTGGGAGTTCGACGAGGAGCGTGGTCGTTACTATGTGTCGTTTCCAGATGATCGATGAGTGGTGCCCAGTTGGGACGATTCGGGATCTGTGTTAGCAGTTGGGGTATCTTCTTTTATTTTGGTTCCGTAGTCGGACCTTGAGTGTACTGAATGATGTATGTTTAAATTATGTCTTTGTGTGAAGTGGCGATCGTAAGCCAACTATGTATCTCTTTCCTTAATTATTACATGGGTTGTGTGAAGATTACCTCACTTGCGACATTGCTTTCAATGCGGTTATGCCTCTAAGTCGTGCCTCGACACGTGGGAGATATAGCCGCATCGGGGGCGTTACAGTGGATGTACGATAGCACCACCTATCGGAACCACGACAAAAACATCTGTGTCTCCAATTACGTTTGAATCCTCCAAACCCTTCCCTTTACATTCTTGCAAGTTGCATGCTTTACTTTTCGCTGCTCATATACTCTTTGCATGCTTGCTTGAATTATGTATTGTGATTGATAAACTTGTGCCTAAAGTCCACTCCAACTTAAAGAAGTTAAAAACTGCAACTTTTGGTACTTAGTGTCTAATCACCCCCCCTCTAGACACCTCTTCTCGATCCCTTTCATTTACCTGACCAACTCTCTGGTTAGCTTGTTTCCAAAATCTGTCACACCGAGTTTGTGTAATCAGTCTCACCGAGATTATGTTATGTCATAACCCTAACCATGTCGGTCCTACCGAGTTGCATGTCAGTCCCACCGAAAATCCCAACGGTCACTAGATTTTCTGAATCTGTCCGACCGAGTTTATCAATTTGGTCCCACCGAGATTGGCAAATTGTGTGTAACGGTTAGATTTTGTGTGGAGGCTATAAATACCCCTCCACCTCCTCTTCATTCGTGGAGAGAGCCATCAGAACGAACCTACACTTCCAACTTACCATTTTCTGAGAGAGAACCACCTACTCATGTGTTGAGGCCAAGATATTCCATTCCTACCATACGAATTTGATCTCTAGCCTTCCCCAAGTTGCTTTCCACTCAAATCTTCTTTCCACCAAATCCATATCCTGTGAGAGAGAGTTGAGTGTTGGGGAGACTATCATTTGAAGCACAAGAGCAAGGAGTTCATCATCAACACACCATTTGTTACTTCTTGGAGAGTGGTGTCTCCTAGGTTGGCTAGGTGTCACTTGGGAGCCTCCGACAATATTGTGGAGTTTAACCAAGGAGTTTGTAAGGGCAAGGAGATCACCTACTTCGTGAAGATCTACCGCTAGTGAGGCAAGTCCTTCCTGGGCGACGACCATGGTGGGATAGACAAGGTTGCTTCTTCATGGACCCTTCATGGGTGGAGCCCTCCGTGGACTCGCGCAACCGTTACCCTTCGTGGGTTTAAGTCTCCATCAACGTGGATGTACGATAGCACCACCTATCGGAACCACGACAAAAACATCCGTGTCTCCAATTGCGTTTGAATCCGCCAAACCCTTCCCTTTACATTCTTGCAAGTTGCATGCTTTACTTTCCGCTGCTCATATACTCGTTTCATGCTTGCTTGATATGTATTCTGTTTGTTAAACTTGTGCCAAAACTCCACTTCAACTTAAAGAAATTGAAAACTGCAACTTTTGGTACTTAGTGTCTAATCACCCCTCCTCTAGGCACCTCTTCTCGATCCTTTCAGAAGCACTATCAACCGTACCCGAGGGAGAGACTTAACCTAGCATGCATGCAATAACTTAGGGCTCCCGCGCTTCATTTATTTATGCTCAGGGTCTGCGCCTGGCTTTGTACAGAGGGTTACATGCCTTGCCGTCAAAGCTTGTACAAAAAGGTGGCTTGCCGGGAGGCCCAGCAACCGCGCCTTATGGGTAAAACTTGCGAAGATGTTCGATGTTCCAGGAGTTGCTCACTGGAATACCATCTTCGGTCTCTAGGCGGACTGCACCAGGCCTGGTGACTCATATTACCCGATAAGGGCCTTCCCACTTCGGCATCAACTTGTTGGAATTCTTGGCCGATTGAACGCACCGAAGAACAAGGTCGCCTTCCTCAAAGCTTCGGGCATGAACCTTGCGCCTATGGTAGCGGCGCAAGGCTTGCTGGTAGCATGCTGCTCTCAAAGCCGCCCGAAGACGATCTTCCTCAAGGAGCGTTGCATCATCTTGCCGCAATTGCTCTTGCTCAAGCTAGTCGTAAGCGAGCACTAACGTGACCCGTATATGAGTTCCATGGGGAGAACTGCTTCTGCCCCGTATACCAGGGCAAAGGGTGTCTGGCCGGTGGCTCGATTTGGCGTCATCCTGATCGACCAAAGAACCGCCGACAACTCATCAATCCAGCGCCTTCCGCTCTTGTGCAGCCTGTCAAAATTCTTTGTCCTCAGGCCTCGCAACACTTCAGCATTTGCCCTCTCTTCCTGGCTGTTGCTCCGTGGGTGCGCCACGGAAGCGAAACAGACCTTGCTACTGAGGGCTTGGATGTATTGCATGAAGGTGTGGCTCGTGAACTGCGTGCCATTGTCGGAGATGACTCTGTTTGACACACCAAAACGGCACACTAGCCCCTTGAAGAACTTGACAGCTGACTGTGCTATCACCTTCCTCACTGCTTCCACCTCTGGCCACTTTGTGAACTTGTCAATCGCAATGTACAAGTACTCAAAGCCCCCGACAGTGCGGGGGAAATGGCCCAGTATGTCGAGCCCCCAGACCGCGAATGGCCAGGAGAGAGGAATGGTTTGAAGGGCTTGAGCTGGTTGATGAAGCTTCTTCGAATGGAACTGACATGCTTCACACTTGGTTACTAGTGTTGTTGCATCCTGGAGGGCAGTGGGCCAGAAGAAACCCTGCCGGAACGCCTTGCCGACAAGGGCCCTCAACCCTATGTGGGAGCCATATATGCCCCCGTGTATCTCCGCCAACTGCTCCAGTCCTTCCTCCTGGGGAATGCACTTCAATTTCACACCATTCGATCTCTTCCTGTACAGGACGTCATCGACGAAATGGTACATAGCAGACCGACGGGCTACTTTCTCCGCTTCTTCCTGCTCCTTAGGAAGCTCCCCTGTTTGGAGGAACCATACGGTATAATGTGCCCATGCCGGAGCCTGGGGCTCGACGGCAAGGACCAAAGGCATTTCTTCTACCGTTGGAGCGGTCGTCTCTACGGCCAGGGCTTGACGGCCTGTCGGAGTCAGTCACCCCTCGGCAGGCTCAGGATCCACGGCAACACCCTTGCTGGCGGCTCCTGGGGGCTCAGCGGGAAAGCACTTGCCGGGGCCTGATTTTCTCCGTTTGTTCTGCTCCGTTGATGGTTCGATGGATGGTTGAGTTAACCGAAGCAAAAAAAAGTACCTAGTTCCACAGGTAGCTTGAATGTAGTGCGCTTTGACAGGTAATCGGCGATGTCATTCTCCGCTCGGGGAAGGTGCTCCGCTTGTATACCGTCAAAGTGCTCCTCCAGCTTCCTCACCTCATATACGTAGGCCTCCATCAACGGGCTCTGATAATATTTGTTAACTTGTCTGACGACAAGATGCGAATCACCCCTGGCGATGAGCTTCTTAACCCCGAGGCCTGCCGCGATCCTGAGACCGGCAAGCAACCCCTCGTACTCAGCAGTGTTGTTGGTGGATATCTCCCTGGGAAAGTGCATCTGGATTACATACTTGAGGTGCTCTCCGGTGGATGCGACGAGCAGCACACCAGCACCGGCGCCTTGCAGCGAGAAAGCCCCGTAAAAGTACATAATCCAGTCGCGAGCTATTTCCTGGCCGGGGAGAGTGGTCTCCTGGATCTCCTCGTCAGGCGTTGAGGTCCATTCTACAATGAACTCCGCCAAGACTCTGCTCTGGATTGTCGAAGTACTCTCAAACTTCAGACCAAAGCTTGATAACTCCAAGGCCCACTCCACAATCCTTCCGGTTCCGTCTAGGTTGTGCAGTATCCGTTGCAACGGGAGGCGGGTGACGACAGTGATCTCGTGGGCTTGGAAGTAGTGACGCAACTTCCTCGAGGCCATAAGGAGGCCGAAGAGTAATTTCTGCACACCGGAGTACCTCGACCTAGCCCCCTGCAAGAGGGAGATGACTAAGTAAACCAGGTGTTGCATCAACTTCTTCTTCTGCACCACCTCACTTGGCTGCGCGGGCTCTGTCCCGATGGCGTCAGACTCTGCTGGGGGCCTTGCCTTGCCGGCACCAGGCCCTGCCGGGGGAATCTCTGACTTGCCATCCGCCGGTCCTGCCGTTGCCACTGCCTCTTCGTCGACCTCCCTCTGCGCCACCAGCGCGGCACTGACCGCTTGATTCGTCGCTGCCAGATACAGTAGCAACGGCTCTTGTGGTTTAGGCGCCACCAGTATTGGTGTAGAAGAGAGGTATTTCTTCAGATCCTGCAGTGCTGCTTCGGACTCCGGGGTCCACTCCATTGGGCCCGCCTTTCTCAAAATCTTGAAAAAGGGGAGGGCGCGCTCGGCAGACTTGGAGATGAATCGGCTCATGGCGGCAACGCAGCCAGTGAGCCGACACACATCCTTGATCCGCTTGGGTGACTCAATCTGCTCGATAGCCTTGATCTTGTCTGGGTTTGCCTCAATCCCACGCTGCAACACAAAGAACCCGAGAAGTTTGCCAGACGGAATGCCAAAGACACACTTCTCAGGGTCCAGCTTGAGGTTGATCTTGCGCAGGTTGGCAAACGTCTCTTCTAAGTCTTGTACAAGAGTTGCCCTGTCCTTGGTTTTGACCACTATGTCGTCCATATAAGCTTCCATATTTCTATGTAGCTGGGGCTCAAAACCAATTTGGACTACCTTTGCAAACATCGAGCCGGCACTCTTCAACCCGAAAGGCATCCGTAAAAAGCAGTACGTACCACATGGGGTGATGAATGATGTCTTCTCTTCATCTTCTATTGTCATGAAGATCTGGTGCTAGCACGAGTAGGCGTCGAGGAATGATAACAGATCACACCCGGCCATGGAGTCAACAATCTGATCGATGCACGGCAACGGGAAGGGGTCCTTAGGACAAGCCTTATTAATATCTATGTAGTCAATACACAGCCTCCACTTCCCGTTTGCCTTGCGCACCACCACCAGATTGGCCAACCACGTCGGATGGAGCACTCCCCTCACCAAGCCTACTGCTTCCAACTTCCTGATCTCCTTTGTGATGACTCCTTCCATTCCAAAGCTTGCTTCCTGACCTTCTGCTTGACGGGTCGTGCGTGGGGGCAGACAGCAAGATGGTGCTCAATCACTTCCCTGGGAACGCCGGGGATGTCATATGCTTTCCATGCAAACACATCGACATTCGCCCGCAGGAAAGTGACGAGCGCGCTTTCCTATTTTTTTTCAAGGGTGGAGCTTATGGTGAAAGCCCCTCCCGTGCCATCCTCCTTGACAGACACCTTCTTGGTCTCTGGTGGTGCAGCTCTAGATTTCTTGCTCTTGCCGGTGGAGCTCTCTGGCACGTCCTTGACGGTAGCACAACACTCTGAAGAGGTGCGCTTGCTGGAGTGGGTGCGAGAGGTCCTGCCGGTCTTCTTCTTCCCTCCTGGGGCTTCAGCGGCAGGAGCAAGTGCCTTGGCGGCAGTTGCTGCAACTACTTCCGGGTAGAGTAGGTCGGTGCAGATCAGCGCATCCTTCTTGTCACAAGGAACAGTGATGATGGTCATCGGCCCAGGCATCTTCCGCGTGTTGTAGGCGTAATGTGACGCCGCCATGAACTTGGCTAGTGCGGGGCGGCCGAGAATCCTGTTGTAGGGCAAGGGGATCTCGGCTACGTCGAAGACGATCCTCTCTGACCTGTAGTTCAACTCACCCCCAAATGTCACGGGCAGCATGACCTTCCCCTTCGGCTGAATCCTTCTCGGATTGACCCCTTGAAACGTGTCCGTTTCCTCGAGGTCTCCATCAGGAATTTGTAGCCTCTTGATCACAACAGGCGAGATCAAGTTCAGTCCGGCCCCGCCATCGACTAACATCTTATTCACCTTGAGGTTGTGTATCATTGGTGAAACCAACAACGGCAAGCACCCGACCGCAGTTGTGCGATCAGGGTGGTCCTCAGCGCAAAGATGATAGGCGTGCTGGACCACTTCAGTGGCTTCTGAGCGTCGAATCATGGCTCCGCTGCTGTGATCTCACGCGCCCACTTCTTGAGCTGGCGGTGAGAGGTATGCAGTGAAGCCCCACCATCGACGCACATGGCCTCTATAGCCTTCTGGAACTCATGCTCGCCGTACTCGTCGTCTTCGTCATGATCATCGTCTTCCTGCTTCTTGTCGCGGCCCCGAGCGGGCCTCTCTTGCTAGTTATCCTTGTCGCGGTGACCTCCTTGGCCGCCACGCTTTTTGCCGGATCCCTCGGCACCATCCTGGCTCTTCTCCTTGTCCTACCTCTCATACTCAGCTTTTTGCTTCTCAGCAAGCAGCTCGACTTGCCGGCAGTTCTGGAGGTCGTGGCTCTTGGTGCGGTGGATTTTGCAGTATTGCTTGTCGGAGCCTCCTGGCTTGTCGGCAGCCGCCAAGGCCCAGCAAGCGGCGCACCCGGCAATCTCCTTGCCGGGGTTGTCTGCCTTGGCCTTCTTGGCGGCGCTGGTGCCCTCGGATCCCTCGACGGCAAGCACGGTCTTATCCTTGCGTTTCCTATTGTGGCGCCATCCCTCCTTTGTCGGGGCGGCGGTGTCTTCGTCCGTAGAGTCGGTTTCCGCGCCGGCGTCCTTGCCGGGGTACTTCCTCCCCTCTTCAGCCCGAGCGCATCTATCGGCCAGAACGTAAAGTTCAGCCACATCCTTGACCTTGTTCATCGCCAGCTCTTCGTGCATCTTGCTGTTACGCACATTCTGATGGAATGCGCTGATCACGGTGGCGGGATGAACATATGGGATGTTGTATTGCACTCGGCTGAACCTCTGTATGTATTTGCGTAGGTTTTCACCTTCCTTCTGGGGAATGATATGCAAATCACTCGCCTGGCCATGAGCTCGGTGGCCTCCAGTGAAGGCACCAACGAACTCATGACATAGGTCCGACCAAGAAGAAATGGAATCCACCGGCAAGTGCATCAACCAAGACATAACATTGGGCTTCAAGGCCAACGGGAAGTAGTTGGCGAGCACCTTGTCGTCATGAGCTCCAGCGGCCTGCATCGCGATGGTGTAGATGCTGAGGAACTTTGACGGATGTGTCTTACCATTGTACTTCTCGCCAACTTCAGGCTTGAATGCGCGGTGGGATGGCCACTGGAACTTCTGCAGCTCACGGGTAAAGGTTGGGCAACCCGCCTCGTAAGGTAGGCCGCCGGAGCCTCCCGGGGCTGGGTGGTCCATAGCGGCCCCCGCCCGCCTATCTGACTGGTGGCGTGTATCATGCCGGTGCTCGATGGTGGTTCGAGCGTCTTCATGGGCTCGCTCCCAAAGAACTTGGCGCTGGTCGCGGTGGGTCCGTGGGTCGGACGACGCGATGGAAATGTTATCACAAGCGCCATCACGACGGATCGACACCCTCGGTAGCTGGCGTGGAGGAGAAGAGTGCACCGTGGCCGCAGCACCTCCGGCCCCTCCACCGCTGGCATGTGGTGGTTCGACGGAGCGCCGGCCTGAGGCCCCCGCTGGTCGTGGCTCGACTTGGTTGGCGACGTCGACAAGGCTCCGGATGGTGGCCCTCCACTCATCGAGCTTTTCCGCAACAGGAGGGAAGTCGAGGAGTAGCTGCGCGCACGCCAAAGCTTCCGCTGGCGTGGGTGGCGGCGAGAGCTATGTGGACCGTGGTGCGCTTCGACTTCTAACCATGTTAGAAGGAGCTCTACCACGGCCAAGCGGCTGCGTGTTCGGCAGCACTTCGGCGGGCATGCTGGTCTCCTTCGTCCCGCAGATGATGCACATGACTCTTCTCACGGCAGGGTCCGGGGTCTCCAGCGTGGTGGCGCTGCTCGTCGCGCGCACCCTGGGAAGAGCAAGCCGTGGGTGCCGGCGTTGGCGTCTTGGAGGTTGCTGCGCCGCCCGTAGGTGGCACAGCGACACCCCTGGAGGGCCCCGCGCCGCTTGTGGGGGGCCCAGACCCGTCTTTGGATTTGGCGATGTGGGGCCCGCCGTCCGGCGAACAAACGATGCCGCTCGCTGATACGTCTCCGTCGTATCTACTTTTCCAAACACTTGTGCCCTTGTTTTGGACTCTAACTTGTATGATTTGAATGGAACTAACCCGGACTGACGCTATTTTCAGCAGAATTGCCATGATGTTGTTTTATGTGCAGAAAACAAAAGTTCTCGGAATGACCTGAAACTCCACGGAACGTCATAGAAAAAATGATAAAAAATCCTCGCCAAAGATGAAGATCAGGGAGCCCACACCCTGTCCACGAGGGTGCCCTCCCCCTCCTGGGCGCTCCCACTACCTCGTGGGCCCCCTGGAGACCTTCCGACGCCAACTCCAACTCTATATATTGGCTTTCTGGGAGAAAAAAATCAGAGAGAAGAAATCATCGTGTTTTACGATACGGAGCCGCCGCCAATCCCTAAAACCTCTCGGGAGGGCTGATCTGGAGTCCGTTCGGGGCTCCGGAGAGGGGGATTCATCGCCGTCGTCATCATCAACCATCCTCCATCACCAATTTCATGATGCTCACCGCCGTGCGTGAGTAATTCCATTGTAGGCTTAATGGACGGTGATGGGTTGGATGAGATTTATCATGTAATCGAGTTAGTTTTGCTAGGGTTTGATCCCTAGTATCCATTATGTTGTGAGATTGATGTTGCTATGACTTTGCTATGCTTAATGCTTGTCACTAGGGCCCGAGTGCCATGATTTCAGATCTGAACCTATTATGTTTTCATGAATATATGTGTGTTCTTGATCCTATCTTGCAAGTCTATAGTCACCTATTATGTGTTATGATCCGACAACCCCAAAGTGGCAATAATCGGGATACTTCTCGGTGATGACCATAGTTTGAGGAGTTCATGTATTCACTATGTGCTAATGCTTTGTTCCGGTTCTCTATTAAAAGGAGGCCTTAATATCCCTTAGTTTCCATTAGGACCCCGCTGCCACGGGAGGGTAGGACAAAAGATGTCATGCAAGTTCTTTTCCATAAGCATGTATGACTATATTCGAAATACATGCCTACATTACATTGATGAATTGGAGCTAGTTCTGTGTCACCCTAGGTTCTAACTGTTACATGATGAACCACATCTCGCATAATTATCCATCACCGATCCAATGCCTACGAGCTTTCCATATACTGGTTTACGCTTATTTACTTTCCCGTTGCTACTGTTACAATCACTACAAAATACCAAAAATATTACTTTTGCTTCCGTTACTTTTCTTACCGTTACCACTACTATCATACTACTTTGCTACTTAACACTTTGTTGCAGATATTAAGTTTCCATGTGTGGCTGAATTGACAACTCAGTTGCTAATACTTGAGAATATTCTTTGGCTCCCCTTGTGTCGAATCAATAAATTTGGTTTAATACTCTACCCTCGAAAGCTGTTGCGATCCCCTACACTTGTGGGCTATCAAGAACAATTTCTGGCGCCGTTGCCGGGGAGCATAGCTCTATTCTTTGAGTTACTTGGGATTTATATCTGCTGGACACTATGAAGAACTTGAAAGACGCTAAGACAAAATTTATCCCTCAACTACGAGGGAGGTAAGGAACGCCATCTAGCTCGCACTTGATTCACCTTACGTTATGAGTAAGCTTGCGACACCTAAACCTGCTTCATTATTCGTTCGATATGTCGCATGTTATTGATGATGCCACTTCGCTATGCATGATACTTATGATGAAACTGCTTCTATGCTTGATACTCTGTGCCCTTGGTGAATTTCTTGATGAACAAATTTCTAGGTCTAGAGAGAGAGAAACTATTGAAACTGAGTATGTTGATGGAAGTGATGATGAAGATATGCCTGCTATTCCTGAGGGTTATCTTTTCGATATGGAATCTCCTGCAGCTATTTTTGCTTGCCAGGATAGATACGAACTTAAGAGGTTGTTAATTAATTGGAGTAAAGAATCTCTTAGAGACAGAATGAAACTTGACCCTGCTTTTGCTACTTCACCTATTTGTGTTCCCGATAAGGATTATGAATTCTCTGTTGATCCTGATATAATTACTTTGGTTGAATCTGATCCTTTTCATGGTTATGAATCTAAAACTGTTGTGGCACATCTTACTAAATTAAATGATATAGCCACCCTGTGCACTAATGATGAGAGATCTCGCTACTTTTACATCCTTAAAATATTTCCATTCTCATTAACGGGTGATGCTAAGATATGGTTCAATTCTCTTGATCCTGGTTGTGTGCGTAGTCCCCAGGATATGATTTATTACTTCTCTGCTAAATATTTCCCTGCTCATAAGAAACAAGCTGCTTTAAAGGAAATATACAACTTTGTGCAAATTAAAGAAGAGAGTCTCCCACAAGCTTGGGGGAGGCTTCTCAAGTTACTTAATGCTTTGCCTGATCATCCTCTTTAGAAAAATGAAATACTCGATATCTTTTATAATGGACTAGCCGATGCTTCCAGAGATTACTTGGATAGTGGTGCTGGTTCTCTTTTCAGGGAAAGAACACCGGATGAAGCTGAAATTCTATTGAATAATATGTTGACAAATGAAAATAATTGGTCACCTCCTGAGCCAGCTCCTGAGCCAACTACTGAGCCTGTTCCTAAACCAACTCCGGAGAAGAGGGGTGTTCTATTTCTTAGTCCTGAAGATATGCAAGAGGCAAAGGAACTATGAAAGAAAAAGGTATTAAAGCTGAAGATGTTAAGAATTTACCTCCTATTGAAGAAATACATGGTCTTAATTTACCGCCTGTTGGAGAAACATATGATCTTGGTCCATTACCTATTGAAGAACCTCCTGATCCTGATAACCCGACACAGGTAGTAAAGGTAAACTCTCTCTATAGATTTGATGAAGGTGATATTCCTCACTATAAGTCTGCTAGACAATGCTTGGATGAGTTTGATAACTTTATTGTCAAACAAGAAAATTTCAATGCTTATTTTGGTAGACAATTAAAACAAAATACCTTTATGATTAAACACTTGGGTGATTATATGGCTAATGTTAGAGGTGAACTTAAACTCATTAGCAAACATGCTTCTATGGTTACCACTCAAGTAGAACAAGTACTTAAGGCTCAAAATGATTTGCTCAATGAAATGAATAGTAAGAAAAATGATTATGCTGTTAGAGTGGCTACTAGAACTGGTAGAATGACTCAGGAACCTTTGTATCCTGAAGGCCACCCTAAGAGAATTGAGCAAGATTCTCAGAGAAATAAAACGGATGTGCCTAGTTCTTCTAAAAGGAAGAAAAAGAAAAATGATAGGACTTTGCAAACTTCTAACGAACATATTGCTGAACCACCTGAGAATCCAAATGATATATCTATCTCTGATGATGAAACACAATCTGGTAATGAACATGAACCTAGCGAAAATAATAATAATGATGTTCATAATGATGCTCAACCTAGTAATGATAATGATGTAGAAGTTGAACCTGCTGTTGATCTTGATAACCCACAATCAAAGGATCAACGTTATGATAAGAGAGACTTTGTTGCTAGGAAACATGGTAAAGAAAGAGAACCATGGGTTCAGAAACCCATGCCTTTTGCTCCCAAACCATCCAAGAAAAGGGATGATGAGGATTTTGAGCGCTTTGCTGAAATGATTAGACCTATCTTCTTGCGTATGCGATTAATTGATGTGCTCAAAACAAATCCTTATGCTAAGTATATGAAGGATATCATTACCAATAAGAGAAAGATACCGGAAGCTGAAATTTCCACCATGCTTGCTAATTATACTTTTAAGGGTGGTGTACCAAAGAAACTTGGAAATCCAGGAGTACCCACTATACCATGCTCCATTAAAAGAAATTATGTTAAAAGTGCTTTATGTGATCTTGGAGCCGGTGTTAGTGTTATGCCACTCTCTTTATATCGTAGACTTGATTTGAATAAGTTGACACCTACTGAAATATCTTTGCAAATGGATGATAAATCAACTGCTATACCTGTCGATATTTTTGAGGATGTGCCTGTCATGGTTGCAGAAGTTACTATTTTAACGGACTTTGTTATTCTTGATATTCCCGAGGACGATAGTATGTCTATTATTCTTGGAAGACCTTTTCTGAATACTGCAGGGGCTGTTATTGATTGCAACAAAGGCAATGTCACTTTTCATGTTATGGTAATGAGCATACAATACACTTTCCGAGGAAACAACCTCAAGTTTATAGCATCAACTCTATTGTAAAAGTTCCATCGATTATTTTTGGAGGTTTTGAATTTCCTCTTCCTACTGTCAAGAATAAATATGATATTCTTATTATAGGGGATGTGCATATCCCCGTTGAGGTAACATAGTGTTATTTGAAATTTCTCCGGTTCCATGTTATTCCGAATGAGTTTGTTAACAAGACCTGATCAACCTTGTTAGTGGATTCCTTTTGATGAGCATGAGACGGATGAAACTAGAAGGCACAACCTTCTGTACCCTCTTTATACTTTCGGTTATTTAGTTGAAATAAAGTAAAAATAGTATTTTTCTGTCTGTTCCCTGATTTATCTGTGCAATATAAAAATATCCCGAAAATAAAAGTTCTCAGAATGGCATGCCAATTTAATATGATTTTTTCGGGAATATTTGAGGAGTTTTAGTGCAAAATTACATGGGGAGCTGCCACTGCCACGAGGGTGGAGGGCGCCCTACCCCCTGTCTTGCGCCCGCCTCGTGGGCCCATGGTGGCCCTCCTCCACTTATTCCTGCACCCATCCTCTTCTTCTTCCTCCCACAAACACGAATAACCAGCTCAAACACGAGTTCCAACCCACGTTGCTGTGATTTTCGATCTCTTTGCTCAAAGCACCTCTCACAAAACTGCTTGGGGAGATTGTTCCTTGGTAAGTGACTCCTCCATTGGTCCAATTAGTTTTTGTTCTAGTGCTTTATTCATTGCAAATTTGTGCTGCATAGGTGACCATGTTCTTGAGCTTGCATGTCAAATTTATATGGTTCCAAGTAGTTCTAATGCTTGATATAGGCTCTAGGCACTTGTAGGAGTAGTTGCTATCGATTTTATTGAAGTTGGTTCACTTTTGTTTGAAGTTACTAAAAATTTCAGATTATTTCAGAAAATAATGAAGAGATTTTTGAGGGGCTCGTCGAGCTGAAGCTCGAAGGAAAAACAAAAGGAAGAAGCACAAAAGCCCAAATATAATTTGCCTCGCACCGCGGAGGTCCGGCCGTGTGAATCGCCTTCCGATGACTTCTTGAGGAGAGCCGGAATTTATGAGGATTTTTAATTATTGATTGAGAATGCTGGCCTCACCAACTTCCTCCACGACCAACGTCATCAGTATCTCTTACTCACAAATACTTTTGTGCAAAACTTCTACTATTTTCCTAAGGAATCACCTCCATCAGTAGAGTTTCATTTATATGACGTTGTTAAGAAGATGCCATTAGCCAAATTTTGCGAGGTTTGCAAAATACCCTTTGAGGGAACCTTAGATGAACCACACCATAATGAAGTGGAAGCATTTATTAACACTATCACTGTGGGAGAAACCAGGAAGGTTTCTGATGCAAGAATTACTAGCATACATTTTCCTGTTTTATGCTACTTTGCCTTATTTGCTAGTCGTTGCTTGATTGGTTGCAGAAACTGTGGAAACCTTAGTATTCCTGATATTATCATTTTGTTCCATGGTTTATACCGCAATAACTCTGTTAGTATGGGTGGAATTGTTGCTAGACGGTTAAGTCTGAACCGTACTAAGGTCCCCATCTTTGGAGGCATTTATGCTTCACGCCTAGTTGAATATTTTGGCATACCTATTAGGCATTTTGAGAAAGAAGAAAAATTGTTGCCTAGTGCTTATCAAGATTATAAGAGTATGCTAGCACATGATTTTATTGTTAAGAGTCGTGAAGGGGAGCTCAAATGTAAATTGTACTTTGATAAACATCACACTGAGACTATTACTTTGCCTGCTCCTTCTTTGTTTAACTTGTCTGAAGGTCCTTACCTTGATCCGTGGGCGGCCGTTCAAGCCTATCGGAATCCTGCACCAGCCCCAGAGCTGGAACCACAATATGAGCCTCCACGCCAGTCTGTTTATTCTTGGGATCCGGAGGTGGCTGTCAGTCAGTGGCTGTCAGAGTCCTCTTCATCGCAGTACGACCCCAGCTACACCTACGGGTATCCTCCATGTTATCCCTGGCAATGAACCAACTTAGGCCAAAAGCCTAAGCTTGGGGGAGTATGTATTTCCCACCGACATTACATTTATGCTCACACACACTCATTGCTAGATGTCGGTGCTCTTACTTTTTCACTGTAATATCCATGCTAGTTTATTTTCTTTTTCCTGCTTTCTTCTTGTGTGTTTAATAAACTTTAAGAAAAACAAAAAAAATTGTAGTTTACTTTTTCTGTTGTAGTAGTAATAATTAAAAAGAAAACCCAAAAATAGTTCGTGTTCTTCTTTTTCTTGTTGGGAGCTTTCCCGTGTAAATAGTTTTATTTCCTTTCTTTTCTTTGAGGGTCGATAGGAGAAGACCATAATTAAATTGTTGGAGTGGCTCTTATATGCTTTATTGTTGATTTAACCAAAGAGCCCATATTGCCTTGTCTTCTCCTGCTTATTGAATGCTCGCAAATTCCAGCTTAGTCCAATGCACGTGCACTCTTATTATTATTCACATCGTTCGGTCGTGCAAGTGAAAGGCAATTATGATGATATATGATGGACTGACTGAGATGGGAAAAGCTAGTATGAACTTGACCTTTCTTGTTTTTGTAAATATGATGAGTTCATCGTTCTCGATTCAGCCTATTATGAATAAACATGTTTGCAATGACAATTAGAGATCATAGTTGCTTATACCATGCTTGATTAGCTATGAGTTATAATGGTTTACCTTGCGTGCCAACATGCTATTAAAATGGTTGTGATGTGGTATGATGGGGTGGTATCCTCCTTTGAATGATTCAGGTGACTTGACTTGGCACATGTTCACACATGTAGTTGAAACAAAATCAACATAGCCTTCACGATATTTATGTTCATGGTGGATTATATCCTACTCATGCTTGCATCCAATGTTTATTAATTTTAGTGCATGTTCATGACTGTTGTCGCTCTCTAGTTGGTCGCTTCCCAGTCTTTTGCTAGCCTTCACTTGTACTAAGCGGGAATGCTGCTTGCATCCAATCCCTTAAACCCCAAAGTTATTCTAGATGAGTCCACTATACCTTCCTATATGCGGTATCTACCTGCCGTTCCAAGTAAATTTGTATGTGCCAAACTCTAAACCTTCAAATAAACATTTTGTTTTGTATGCTCGTATAGCTCATGTATCAACTATGGTTGTCCTTATCTTCCATGTTAGGCGGGTTATTCTCAAAGAGGAGTGGACTCCGCTCCTCACTAACAAGAACATGGCTGGTCACCCGGATGCCCAGTCCCATGCTTTATGCAAACTAAATCAAAATTAATTGCAAACAAAACTCCCCCTGGGACCTGATGTATGTTGGAGGCACTCGTTGTTTCGAGCAAGCCATGGATTGATGCTTGTTGGTGGAGGGGGAGTAGAAACTTTACCATTCTATTTGGGAACCTCCTATAATGTGTGTAGCATGGAAGATATCGCCATCTCTTAGTTGTTATGTTGACAATGAAAGTATGCCGCTCAAAATATTATTTATCTCTATTTCAAAATCGAGCTCTGGCACCTCTACAAATCCCTGCTTCCCTCTGCGAAGGGCCTATCTATTTAGTTTTATGTTGAGTCATCACCCTCTTATTAAAAAGCACTAGCTGGAGAGTGGAGCTGTCATTTGCATTCGTTACTATTAATTTATATTGGGTATGACTATGACTGGATCTCTTTTACCATGAATTACAATGTCTAGTCAGTCCTTGATCTTTAAAGGTTCTCTGCATTTATGTTTTGCGGTCTCAGAAAGGGCTGGCGAGATACCATCTTGTTATATCATATTATGATTGTTTTGAGAAAGGTGTTGTCATCCGAGATTTATTATTATAACTCGCTAGTTGATTATGCCATTGATATGAGTAAACATGAGACCTGAGAATTATTGCAAATGTGGTTAGTTATAATATTTGTTGAAAACTTGAATGCTGACTTGACATATTTACAACAACAAGAGCAAACAGAGTTTGTAAAAGTTTTTCTTTTTCTCTTTCAGTTTGTCAACTGAATTGCTTGAGGACAAGCAAGGGTTTAAGCTTGGGGGAGTTGATACGTCTCCGTTGTATCTACTTTTCCAAACACTTTTGCCCTTGTTTTGGACACTAACTTGTATGATTTGAATGGAACTAACCCGGACTGACGCTGTTTTCAGCAGAATTGCCATGATGTTGTTTTATGTGCAGAAAACATAAGTTCTCGGAATGACCTGAAACTCCACGGAACGTCATAGAAAAAATAATAATAAATCCTCGCCAAAGATGAAGATCGGAGGGCCCACACCCTGTCCATGAGGGTGGGGGCCCCCCTCCTGGGCGCTCCCCCTACCTCGTGGGCCCCTTGGAGACCTTCCGACGCCAACTCCAACTCTATATATTGGCTTTCAGGGAGAAAAAAATCAGAGAGAAGAAATCATCGCGTTTTACGGTACGGAGCCGCCACCAAGCCCTAAAACCTCTCGGGAGGGCTGATCTGGAGTCCGTTCGGGGCTCCGGAGAGGGGGATTCGTCGACGTCGTCATCATCAACCATCCTCCATCACCAATTTCATGATGCTCACCGCCGTGCGTGAGTAATTCCATCGTAGGCTTGCTGTACAGTGATGGGTTGGATGAGATTTATCATGTAATCGAGTTAGTTTTGTTAGGGTTTGATCCCTAGTATCCATTATGTTCTGAGATTGATGTTGCTATGACTTTGCTATGCTTAATGCTTGTCACTGGGGCCCGAGTGCCATGATTTCAGATCTGAACCTATTATGTTTTCATGAATATATGTGTGTTCTTGATCCTATCTTGCAAGTCTATAGTCACCTATTATGTGTTATGATCCGACAACCCTCAAGTGACAATAATCGGGCTACTTCTCGGTGATGACCATAGTTTGAGGAGTTCATGTATTCACTATGTGCTAATGCTTTGTTCGGTTCTCTATTAAAAGGAGGCCTTAATATCCCTTAGTTTCCATTAGGACCCGTTGCCACGGAGGGTAGGACAAAAGATGTCATGCAAGTTCTTTTCCATAAGCACGTATGACTATATTCGGAATACATGCCTACAGTACATTGATGAATTGGAGCTAGTTGTGTGTCACCCTAGGTTATGACTGTTACATGATGAACCGCATCTGGCATAATTATCCATCACCAATCCAATGCCTACGAGCTTTCCATATACTGGTTTACGCTTATTTACTTTCCCGTTGCTACTGTTACAATCACTACAAAATACCAAAAATATTACTTTTGCTTCCGTTACTGTTGTTACCGTTACCACTACTATCATACTACTTTTCTACTAAACACTTTGCTGCAGATATTAAGTTTCCAGGTGTGGCTGAATTGACAACACAGTTGCTAATACTTGAGAATATTCTTTGGCTCCCCTTGTGTCGAATCAATAAATTTGGGTTGAATACTCTACCCTCGAAAGCTGTTGCGATCCCCTACACTTGTGGGCTATCACCGCTTGAGCTCGACTGCCTGTGGCGATCTTTGGTGCTGCGGGGCATGCTCGGGTTCTGTCCATGATCGCCCGCTGCTTTCGCCAAGACTGGCACGGCGATTCGGCTCCCGACGAGCCGATCGCCGTGATCGTCTTCTTCTTGGGAGCCATGGCGATGAAGAACTGCTAGGCTAACTGCTAGACCAGATTTTCACAACTGCGCCCCCTACCTTGCGCGCCAAAGATGAAGGGGAAACGACACCTATGGGATCACTGGAATCCCTTCTATGGTTGGCGGGCGCGGGGTTGTGAGAAGAGTAGGTCTGACAGGAAGCACATGGATCGTTTACCCAGGTTCGGGCCCCGAAGATGCGTATACCCTAGTCCTGCTTTGGTGGATGTATTGAGCGTTCTTGTGTTCTTGAGCTAGCTACAGGGTGTAACTTGCCCAAAAGAGCCGAAATCCCTCTCCTGGTCGCCTCGGGCCTCCTTTTATATGCAAAAGGGGTCGCCACAGTGGCACACAGGAGGTGGAAAGGTCTACAGTGCATGAGCTTATCGCCCGGCGTTACAGGGCAAAGCGAATTAAATGCGCTACTTAGGTGTCCATTAGCTTTATCGGGGACGGGAACGAGGCCCATCCTGTCCGTCGCCGCCCTGCCTCGCATCGACACGCCCCCGGGCCTGTGAGGCGTGCGGTGCCATGTAGGCAGGCAGGCTGCTGAGGTGGCGCGGTGGTGGAGCCTTCACGAAGATCTCCATGCCACAACGCAGGTGCTTGCTGAGTCGGTGCAGAGGCCGACCGTCGCCACGCACGTGCCTGCCCAGCAGGTTGAGCTAGCAGCTGCTTGGGAACGGCGGTGGAGTCTTGGATGGTGCGGGCCTGCCGTGGCCCTGCTGATGCCCTCGGCAAGGGTCTTGCCGGGGGGGCGGCAAGGGTCTTATCGTGGCGCTGCGGTCGTCCCCGGCAAGGCTCTTGCCGGGGGTCTTGTGGGTTTCCTCGGCTAGAATCCCACCGAGGATCGTCGTCTTCTGGTCCTCATCTGATCTCATGTATTCTTGATCTTGACAAAGATCTGCATGCCACCACGGAGGTGCCTTCCGAGCCCTGGTTCCAACGGATTTGGTAGTGTTAGAACCCGTGGGCTCAAGGGTGGCTCGCTCCGCTGGTGTTGGGCAAGTTGCCCCGGCAAGGCTCTTGCCGGGGCCACGGAGGCCGCCCCGGCAAGGCTCTTGCCGGGGGGAGTCCACCTCGCCTCTCTGCTCTTTAGTGCTTCTGGCCTTGGCGTTGTCTCGGGCTTCGGCTTCCCTCCTCTGCCCTGTTAAGTGTGGTCGTGGCACGTGGCTCTGACTGCCCGTGCACAAGTAAAGGGGTCAAAAGGAGATCCCCTACTTTTGTACACCGACACGGTTACATATATTTAGTTTTTAGCTCACTGTATCCACTATCTTCAAAGTTGTATGTTTATTTTTTTGGAAACAAGTGTTGGAATATTGGCTTCTAGTACACTAACTTAAGTATATCCCAAGGAACACTATATGCCCAGCAATCGTACAAACTAAATGATGCATTTCCTTCCAAATGGATATACCAAAAGTTGAGGGTTTCTATGACACATCCATGGTTACTGCTAGAAGTCGATTGGCAAGCTTCATGTTCGGATATGCTACTTTTATAGATTAGGTAAGTGTATTCTTCATTTTGTGTTGTCGTGAGTGCGTAGTGCACATGTGAATTGTGCCTGCATTCAATTTCATAGATTAACTAAGCATTGTAATATTTGAGATTTGTTTGACTTTGGCAGGAACCAAACACAAGGATGGACTCACTATGAACCATGAAGCCAACGATCCACATCAACTGGATGTTTTAGCTCTCATTTTGTATAACTGATGTATCATAGTTGCATATTTTAGCTGTCCTTCTGTGAACCTGATGTGTGGTGTCTTGGCGGTTATGTCTAGAACAGACTGAAGTGTATGTACGTGACATGGTGTCTTGGTTGTTATGTCTAGAACAGACTGAAGTGTATGTATGTGACAGTTAGTTAAATGGAATCAAGAATGTTTGGTGCATGATGACCCACAAGTATAGGGGATCTATCGTAGTCCTTTCGATAAGTAAGAGTGTCGAACCCAACGAGGAGCAGAAGGAAATGATAAGCGGTTTTCAGCAAGGTATTCTCTGCAAGTACTGAAATAAGTGGTAACAGATAGTTTTGTGACAAGATAAATTGTAAAGAGAAACAAGTAACAAGAGTAAACAAAGTGCAGCAAGGTGGCCCAATCCTTTTTGTAGCAAAGGACAAGCCTGGACAAACTCTTATAATAGGAAAAACGCTCCCGAGGACACATGGGAATATCGTCAAGCTAGTTTTCATCACGCTCATATGATTCGCGTTCGGTACTTTGATAATTTGATATGTGGGTGGACCGGTGCTTGGTGTTGTTCTTACTTGAACAAGCATCCAACTTATGATTAACCTCTATTGCAAGCATCCGCAACTACAACAAAAGTATTAAGGTAAACCTAACCATAGCATGAAACAAGTGGATCCAAATCAGCCCCTTACGAAGCAATGCATAAACTAGGGTTTAAGCTTTTGTCACTCTAGCAACCCATCATCTACTTATTACTTCCCAATGCCTTCCTCTAGGCCCAAATAATTGTGAAGTGTTATGTAGTCGACGTTCACATAACACCACTAGAGGCTAGACAACATACATCTCATCAAAATATCGAACGAATACCAAATTCACATGACTACTAATAGCAAGACTTCTCCCTTGTCCTCAGGAACAAACGTAACTACTCACAAAGCATATTTATGTTCATAATTAGAGGGGTAATAATATGCATAAAGGATCTGAACATATGATCTTCCACCAAATAAACCAACTAGCATCAACTACAAGGAGTAATCAACACTACTAGCAACCTACTAGCACCAATCCCGAACTTGGAGACAAGAATTGGATACAAGAGATGAACTAGGGTTTGTAGATGAGATGGTGATGGTGAAGATGTTGATGGAGATTGCCCTCTCCCGATGAGAGGAGCGTTGGTGATGATGATGACGATGATTTCCCCCTCCCGGAGGGAAGTGTCCCCAGCAGAACAGCTCTGCCGGAGCCCTAGATTGGTTCCGCCAAGGTTCCACCTCGTGGCAGCGGAGTCTCGTCCTGAGAGGTCGCTTAATGTTTTTTCTCATCGAAAGACTTCATATAGGAGAAGATGGGCGTCGGAGAGCCACCAGGGGGCCACGAGGTAGGGGGTGCGCCCCAGGGGGGCCCACCCTCATGAGCAGGGTGTGGGCCCCCTGGCCTTCATCTTTGGCGACGATTTTTCTTTATTTATTTTAAGATATTCCGTGGAGTTTCAGGACTTTTGGAGTTGCAGAGAATAGGCCTCCAAGATTTGCTCCTTTTCCAGCCCAAAATTCCAGCTGCCAGCATTCTCCCTCTTCATGTAAACCTTGTACAATAAAAGAGAATAGCCATAAGTATTGTGACATAATGTGAAATAACAGCCCATAATGCGATAAATATCGATATAAAAGCATGATGCAAAATGGACGTATCAACTCCCCCAAGCTTAGACCTCGCTTGTCCTCAAGCGAAAAGCCGATAACAATAAATATGTCCTGATGTTTAGAGGTAGAGGCGTCGATAAAAAATAAAAAATAAAATACGGACATGAAGGCATCATGATTATTCTCATAACAACAACATATATAGATTTTGTCATATGATTACTTATGTTCAAGTGATGATCTTTTCACAATGCAAAAGTATGAATCAGAAACCTTATTGAGTACCAACAAATTATAACCTCAGTCATTGAAGCAATTGCAATTTATCATAACATTGGAAAGAGTCTATGTCAGAGCTTAAAAGCAAGTCCACATACTCAACTATCACTTAGTCCTTCATAATTGCTAACACTCACGCAATACTTGTGGTTACGGAGTTTTAATCGGACACAAAGGAAGATAGGGGCTTATAGTTTTGCCCCGCAACCTTTTACCTCAAGGGTAATGTCAACAATAATAATTCATGCTCCCCTACATCCAATTAGATATCATGTTCTTTCCAACATGCTGGGCTTGCCAAAGGATAAAACGAAAAAGGAAAGGTGAAGATCACCGTGACTCTTGCATAAGGTAGAGGATAATAATAAAAGATAGGCCCTTCGCAGAGGGAAGCAGAGGTTGCCATGCGCTTTTATGGTTGGATGCACAAAATCTCAATGCGAAAGAACGTCACTTTATATTGCCCTTGTGATGTGAACCTTTATTATGCAGTCCGTCGCTTTTATTACTTCCACATCACAAGATCGTATAAAGCTTATTTCTCCCACACCAATCAATCATACATGTTTAGAGCAATTTTTATTGCTTTGCACCGATGACAACTTACTTGAAGGATCTTACTCAATCCATTGGTAGATATGGTGGACTCTCATGGCTAAACTGGTTTAAGGGTATTTGGAAGCACAAGTAGTATCTCTACTTGGTGCTGAGAATTTGGCTAGCATGAGGGGGAAAGGCAAGCTCAACATGTTAGAGGATCCATGACAACATACTTTATCTCAGATATAAGAAAACATAACTCATCACGTTGTCTTCCTTGTCCAACATCAACTCTTTAGCATGTTATATTTTAATGAGTGCTCCCAATCATAAAAGATGTCAGTGATAAAATATCCATATGTGAAACCTCTCTTTCCTTATTACTTCCTATTAATTGCAACGATGACCAAAGCTACATTTGCCAACTCTCAACAACTTTTAATCATCATACTCTTTCTATGTGAAGTCATTACTCTCAATAAGATCAATATGAACTCTTTGTTTATTTTTATTCTTTTTCTTCTTTCTATTCTTTTGTTCACCCAAGATCATGGCAAAATAATCAAGCCCTTGACCCAACTAACTTTATTATATATATAGCTCACGGACTCGATTACATAGAGAGATCATAAAGCAAAACTCAAAACTAGATCATGCCATAAACTTTATTCTACTAGATCAAGATACTACTAAAAGGATCGAACTAAGAAAAACGGTAAAGATAGGAGTTGTGATGGTGATACAATACCGGGGCACCTCCCCCTAGCTTGGCAGTTGCCAAGGGGAGTGCCCATACCCATGTGATTATATCTCCTTTGCTGGTGAAGAAGGTGGAGGTGTTGTTGATGATGCAGGCTTGTCGTCCACCTTCCATGGCATAGGCTCACCATCATAGAAGGATGATCGAGTCTCCGGAATCCTCAAATCTGCAGCCAAACTCATCGTTTTGAATCTATATTCATACTCACAGTTTTGATTTTGCAGATCATAGATTTGGGCTTGGAGGTGCTCGATCTTCTCATGTAGCTTGAAGATGGCCTCCTCGGTGTTCTTGGCATCCGGCTCGTAGTTGTTGGTGAACTCCGCGAGCATCTTGTGGCTAGCGTTGATTCCACGCTCCACCATCCCCTGGCACTTGAAAACTTGTTGCTCCATTGCTTCGAGCCTCGACTCCACGCTTCCGGTTCCCTTTGGTCCCTCAGCATCGCGGATGTGCAGCAACCCATCACGCATCTCAATGGTTTGAGGGTGTCGCAGCACCTCCGCGAGGTAAGGGTTGATCACCTTCTCAAGAACTTGTCCTTGGAAGCACTTGGGGACGAATGATGATCTAGACCTGTCGGAAAAACAGCTCAAACAAGAACAGAGAGATTTGCGTGATACGAGAGTCAAAACCTTGGGAGAATATATAATGAATTTTACCGACCAAAATGCGATCGTGCAAGAAAACGGAGTCCAGAGGGCACACGGGTGCTCACGAGGTAGGGGCGCGCCAGGGGTAGGCGCGCCCTCCACCCTCGTGGAGCCCTCGTGTCCTTCCCGGACTGCCACTTATTTTTCTATTTTTCTAAATATTCCAAAACGGAGAAATATTGCCTTCAAAATTGTTTTGGAGTCGATTTACTTACCGTACCACATACCTATTCCTTTTCGAGTGCAAACGGTCCGAATGTGTCCCTTATGTATTCCTCCGGGGTTACGGTTTCAATAATATTGGTTTTAACATTTATGGGATTACCTGAAATATAATGTTTGATCCTTTGACCGTTTACCACCTTTGGATTTGTACCTTCAAAGTTGTTGATTTTTATGGCACCGAAACGATAGACCTCCTCGATAACGTAGGGACCTTCCCATTTAGAGAGAAGTTTTCCTGCAAAAAATCTTAAACGAGAGTTGTATAGCAATACATAATCACCTACATTAAACTCACGCTTTTGTATCCTTTTGTCATGCCATCTTTTAACTTTTTCTTTAAACAACTTGGCATTTTCATAAGCTTGGGTTCTCCATTCATCAAGTGAGCTAATATCAAATAACCTTTTCTCACCGGCAAGTTTGAAATCATAGTTGAGCTCTTTAATAGCCCAATATGCCTTATGTTCTAGTTCGAGAGGTAAGTGACATGCTTTTCCATAAACCATTTTATACGGAGACATACCCATAGGATTCTTATATGCAGTTCTATAGGCCCATAATGCATCATCAAGTTTCTTGGACCAATTCTTCCTAGACCTATTAACAGTTTTGCAAAATTAATTTGAGCTCTCTATTACTCAATTCTACTTGACCACTAGACTGTGGGTGATATGGAGATGCAATCCTATGATTAACATCATATTTAGCAAGCATTTTACGGAAAGCACCATGAATAAAGTGTGAACTACCATAAGTCATTAAATATCTAGGGACTCCAAACCTCGGAAAAATAACTTCCTTAAGCATTTTAATGGAAGTGTTATGATCAGCACTACTAGTTGGAATAGCTTCTACCCACTTGGTAACGTAATCAACAGCAACCAAAATATGTGCATATCCATTAGAGGCAGGAAAAGGTCCCATATAATGAAAGCCCCAAACATCAAATGGTTCAATAACAAGTGAATAATTCATAGGCATTTCTTGACGTCTACTAATATTACCAATTCTTTGACATTCATTGCAAGACAAAACAAACTTACGGGCATCCTTGAAGAGAGTGGGCCAATAAAAACCGGATTGCAATACCTTATGTGCAGTTCTATCTCCAAGTGGTGTCCTCCATAAGCTTCGGAGTGACACTTATGTAGGATTTGTTCCTGTTCATGCTCAGTACACAACGCCTAATAACACCATCTACTCCTTCTTTATAAAGATGTGGGTCATCACAAAAGTAATGTCGCAAATCATAGAAAAACTTTTTCTTTTGTTGGTATGTGAAGCTAGGTGGTATAAATTTAGCAACAATATAATTAGCATATCATCATACCATGGAGTGCTACGAGAAGTGCTTATGACATTTAATTGTTCATCAGGAAAGCTATCATCAATAGGTAGTGGGTCATCAAGAACATTCTCTAACCTAGATAAGTTATCTGGCAACGGGTTCTCAGCTCCTTTTCTATCAACAATATGCAAATCAAATTCTTGCAGCAAGAGAACCCATCTAATAAGTCTAGGTTTAGCATCTTTCTTTTCCATAAGATATTTAATAGCAGCATGATCAGTGTGGGTAGTTACTTTAGAATCAACAATATAGGGTCTGAATTTATCACAAGCAAATACAACTGCTAAAAGTTCCTTTTCGGTAGTGGCATAATTTCTTTGAGCATTGTCTAGAGTCTTACTAGCATAATGGATAACATTTAATTTCTTATCACTAGCATCACGCATAATTTCAAAGGGTAAATTCCAATCAGGTGGCTGAACAACAGGTGCGGAGACTAATGCTTTCTTAAGTATTTCAAATGCTTCTACACAATCATCATCAAATACAAATGGTACATATTTTTGTAATAAATTAGTCAGAGGCCGAGAAATTTTTGAGAAGTCCTTAATGAACCTCCTGTAAAATCCGGCGTGACCAAGGAAAATTCTTATACCTTTGATGTCCTTGGGAAATGGCATCTTAATACCTCTTTTCAGAAACTTTGTGCCCCAAGACAATACCTTCATTAAACATAAACTGTCACTTTTCCCAATTCAAGACAAGATTAGTTTCTTCACATCTCTGCAAAACTCGATCAAGATTGCTCAAGCAACCATCAAAAGAGGAACCATAGACGGAAAAATCGTCCATGAAAACCTCACAAATTTTTTCACAAAATCAGAGAATATAGCCATCATGCATCTTTGAAAGGTAGCGGGTGCATTACATAAACCAAAAGGCATACGTCTATAAGAAAAAGTACCAAAAGGGTAAGTAAAAGTAGTCTTTGATTGATCTTTAGCCGACACAGGTATTTGAGAGAAACCAGAATAACCATCTCGAAAGCAATAATGTGTATGTTTGCATAATCTCTCTAGCATTTGATCAATAAAGGGTAAGGGGTAATGATCTTTCTTAGTAGCTTTAT
Organism: Aegilops longissima; assembly: GCA_021605205.1. Taxonomy (NCBI): domain Eukaryota; kingdom Viridiplantae; phylum Streptophyta; class Magnoliopsida; order Poales; family Poaceae; genus Aegilops; species Aegilops longissima. The sequence goes on from CM038679.1 coordinate 354,384,616, forward strand.
TTAATTTGCGGAAATCAATTACCATCCTATAACTTGTGATAGTTCTTTGCGGGATCAATTCATCTTTATCATTAGGGACAACAATAATACCTCCCTTCTTAGGGACACAATGGACAGGACTTACCCACTGACTATCAGCAATGGGATAAATTATACCTGCCTCCAGAAGCTTGAGTATTTATTTTCTTACCACTTCTTTCATTTTAGGATTCAAACGCCGTTGAGGATCACGAACTGGTTTGGCATCCGCTTCCAAATTTATTTTATGTTGACATAGAGTGGGACTAATGCCCTTAAGATCATCAAGAGTGTATCCAATAGCGGCACGGTGCTTCTTTAGAGTTTTCAATAATCTTTCTTCTTCATGCTCTGGAAGGTTAGCACTAATAATAACATGATATATTTTCTTTTCATCAAGATAAGCATATTTAAGATTATCAGGCAACGGTTTAAGCTCAAACACAGGATCACCCTTGGGTGGAGGAGGATCCCCTAGGATTTCAACAGGCAAATTGTGATGCAGAATAGGTTCCTGTTTAATGAATACTTCATCTATTTCCCTTCTTTCATTCATGAATATATCATTTTCATGGTCTAGCAAATAGTGTTCTAAAGGATCACTAGGAGGTACGGCAATAGAAGCAAGACGAATAATTTCATCTTTACTAGTCAATTCTTCCTCACAATGTTGTTTACTAAATTTAGAGAAATTAAACTCATGAACCATATTATCCAAGCCAATAGTAACAACATTCTTTTTGCAGTCTATCTTAGCATTAAAAGTGTTCAAAAAGGGTCTACCAAATATAATGGGACAAAAGCTATCTTGTGGAGAACTGAGAACAAGAAAATCAGCAGGATATTTAGTTTTCCCACACAAGACTTCAACATCTCTAACAATTCCCATTGCAGATATAGTATCTCTATTGGCAAGTTTAATTGTAACATCAATATCTTCTAACTCAGCAGGTGCAATTTCATGCTTAATTTATTTATATAAATCATAAGGTATAACACTAGCACTAGCACCCATATCACATAAGCCATGATAACAATGATCTCCTATTTTAACAGAAATAACAGGCACGCCTACCATAGGTCTATGTTTATCTTTAGCACACGGTTTAGCAATTCTAGCAGTTTCACCGCATAATTGAATAACATGCCCATCAATATTATCAGACAAGAGATCTTTAACAATAGCAATATTAGGTTCTACTTTGACTTGCTCAGGAGGTGTATAAGTTCTAATATTGCTTTTACTTAACCACGATTGAAGCTTTAGCATGATCCTTTATTCTAACAGGGAAAGGTGGTTTCTCAACATAAGAGGTAGGAACAATAGGATCATTATAAGTGACAGTCTTTTCTTCAACTTTAATAGGTGCAGCTACATTTACTTCTATGGGAGGATGATATTTGAACCACTTCTCCTTGGGGAGATCAACATAAGTAGCAAAAGATTCACAGAATGAAGCTACTATCTCAGGGTCAAGTCCATATTTAGTGCTAAACTTACGGAAAATATCGGTATCCATAAAAGATATAACAAAATCAAACTTAGGTGTCATACCTGACTCCTTACCTTCGTCGAGGTCCCAATCTTCAGAGTTGCGTTTAATTCTATCCAATAAATTCCATCTGAATTCAATAGTCTTCATCATAAAAGAGCCAACAAAAGAATCTGAACATATGATCTTCCACCAAATAAACCAACTAGCATCAACTACAAGGAGTAATCAACACTACTAGCAACCTACTAGCACCAATCCCGGACTTGGAGACAAGAATTGGATACAAGAGATGAACTAGGGTTTGGAGATGAGATGGTCTTTGGTGAAGATGTTGATGGAGATTGCCCTCTCCCGATGAGAGGAGCGTTGGTGATGATGATGACGATGATTTCCCCCCCGAGGGAAGTGTCCCAAGCAAAACAGCTCACGGAGCCCTAGATTGGTTCCGCCAAGGTTCCACCTCGTGGCGGCGGAGTCTCGTCCTGAAAGGTTTCTTAATGTTTTTTTCTCATCAAAAGACTTCCTATAGGAGAAGATGGGCGTCGGAGAGCCACCAGGGGGCCCATGAGGTAGGGGGCGCCTGGGGGCGCCCCACCTCGTGAGCAGGTGTGGGCCCCGGCCTTCATCTTTGGCGACGATTTTTCTTTATTTATTTTAAGATATTCCGTGGAGTTTCAGGACTTTTGGAGTTGCATGAATAGGTCTCCAATATTTGCTCCTTTTCCACCTAGAATTCCAAATTGCCAAGCATTCTCCTCTTCATGTAAACCTTGTAAAATAAAAGAGAATAGCCATAAGTATTGTGACATAACGTGAAATAACAGCCCATAATGCGATAAATATCGATATAAAAGCATGATGCAAAATGGACGTATCAGTGCACCTGATGTATGGTGTCTTGTTGACTATCCTTAGAAACATGACTTATATGTATGTGAAAATCAGTAACAACGTTAATTAAAGTTGTGGCTGGTGTAGGATCGAAAGTATGTCTAGAGGGGGGTGATTAGACTACTTGACCAAATAAGAATCTAGCCTTTTCCCAATTTTATGTCTTGGCGGATTTTAGCAACTTTAGAACAAGTCAAGCAATCAACCTACACATGCAAGTCTAAGAGTATAGCGACGGAATGTAAAACATTGCATATGAAGGTAAAGCGAGGAGTTTGGAGGGAGCAAACGCAATATAGACACGGAGATTTTTTTCCCATGGTTCTGATAGGTGGTGCTATCATACATCCATGATGATGGAGACTTAAACCACAAAGGGTAATGGTTGCGCGAGTCCACGGAGGGCTCCACCCACGAAGGGTCCACGAAGAAGCAAGCTTGTCTATCCCACCATGGCCATCGCCCACGAAGGACTTGCCTCACTAGGGTAGATCTTCACGAAGTAGGCGATGTCCTTGCCAGTACAAACTCCTTGGTTCAACTCCACAATCTTGACGGAGGCTCCCAAGTGACACCTAACCAACCTAGGAGACACCACTCTCCAAAAGGTAATAGATTGTGTGTTGTTGATGAACTCCTTTCTCTTGTGCTTCAAATGATAGTCTCTCCAACACTCAACTCTCTGTCACAGATTTGGATATGGTGGAAAGATGATTTGAGTGGAAAGCAACTTTGGGAAGGCTAGAGATAAAGATTTATGTGGTTGGAATGGAATATCTTGGTCTCAACACATGAGTAGGTGGTTCTCTCTTAGAAAATGTATGCTGGAAGTGTAGGCACGTTCTTATGGCTCTCCTCATGAATGAAGAGTGGGTGGAGGGGTATATATATATATATAGCCTCCACACAAAATCTAACCGTTACACACAATTTACCACACTCGGTGGGACCGAATCGGAAAACTCGGTCAGACCGATTTAGTTCATAATGTGACCGTTAGGCATTTCGGTGGGACCGACATGTCAACTCAGTGGGACCGATTTCATTAGGGTTAGGGCATAACATAATCTCGGTGAGACCGATTACACAAACTCGGTGGGACCGACTTTGGTAATAAGCTAACCAGAGAGTTGGTCAGGCAAACTCGGTGGGACGGATTCGCTCATCTCGGTTGGACCGAAACGTTACGAAAGGGAAACAGAGAGTTTGCATTGCGAACTCGGTGGGACCGATCGCTCATCTCGGTTGGACCAAAAGTTATGAAGGGAAACAAAGAGTTTGCAATCCCATCTCTGTGAGACCGAGATCCCTGTCGGTGAGACCAAAGTGACTAGGGTTTCTGGTAGTAGCTATGCCAAGTGAACTCGGTGGCGCCGGATAGATCAAATCGGTAGGGCTGAGTTTGACTTTTGGTTTGAGACATATGTGGACCTGAGAAAGTGGTTGAGGGATTTTGGAGCATATCACTAAGCATTTTGAGCAAGCAAGCCATTAAGAAACACCTCATCCCCTTTTAATAGTATTGGCTTCTCCTATGGACTCAATGTGATCTTGGATCACTAAAATGAAAATGTAGAGTCTTGAGCTTGAGCCAATGTGTGTCTTTAGCATTTTGAGGGGGTCCACATTCCTAATCCATGCCATGCCAATCATTGAACTTTCTGAAATGATCATCTTGAAATAGTGTTAGTTCAATGAGCTATATGTTGTTAGTACTTACCAAACCACCCAGGGATAGTTGCACTTTCAGCTGGCTAAACAATGTTGGTCGTCAAAAGAAAACACTGTCGGATTGCTGGTCGGCAAAACAAACCCCGTCTTACAGTTGGTCGGGAAAGGCTAATGCAAGCCCCAAGAGAATGTTGGTCGGGAAAGGTACACGGCTGCCCCAACAAACCGTTGGTCGGGAAAGGCCCATGACTACCCCAAAAGACTGTTGGTCAGGAAAGGCCCGTGGCAGGCCTAATAGACTTTTGGTTGGGAAAGATGCACCATAGCCGCCCAACAGTCGGTCGAGAATGATATGTCGGTCGGGAAAGGGCTTTCCCGTCTGGAATATTCCTAATAGACTATATCGGTCGGCAATACTCTTTCCCGACCGACTGCCTATCAGTAGAAGCTGTATTTCTGACCAACCTGGCTGTCGGGGATGTAGTGTTGTGGTGTAGTGGCAAGAACAAGACTCTTGTTGAGATGGATCGCACTATGCTTGATGAATACAAGACACCTTGTTGCTTCTGGCCCGAGGCTATTGGTACTGCATGGCCCATCATCAACAGGGTATATCTTCACAAATTCCTCAAGAAAACCTCATATGAGCTCCTCACTGACAAAAAGCCCAATGTGAGTTATTTCAAAGTCTTCGGTGCTAAATGTTGGATTAGAGATCCTCATCACAATTCCAAATTTGCACCGAAAGCACATGAAGGTTTTATGCTTGGTTATGGAAAGGACTCGCACACCTATATAGTCTTCATCACCTATCACAACCAGGTTGTTGAAACTGTAGATGCATGGTTCGATGAGACTAACGGCTCGCAAATAGAGCACCTACCTCTTGTGTTAGATGAAATGCCTCCTAAGGAATCCATTAGGTTCAAGGCTACTCAGAATATTATACTCACTGAAGAACCTGCTGAAGAGTTATCCAAATAATGAAGACTTTCATGCTGGTGCACCTGAGGAAAATGGCACTGAAGAAAATGCTCAGCCTAATCAAAGTTGTCAACCTGCCCATCCTCGCATGGCCAACAAAGTGCAGATTGACAAAATCCTCGATGACATCAATGCACCAGGTCCCCTCACTCGCTGAAAAGCTTCCATTTGTCTAACTTTTGTGGGCACTTTGCTTTTGGCTCTATTACAGAGCCCACCAAAGTTGATGAGGCATTTCTGGAGCCTGAGTGGATTCAAGCAATGCAAGAGGAATTGCATCAATTCGAGCTCAACAACTTGTGGGACCTTGTCAAGCAACCATATCCTCGCAAGCACAATGTCATAGGTACCAAGTGGATCTACCGCAACAAGCAAGACGAAAATGGCCAAGTTGTGAGGAATAAGGCTCATCTTGTAGCTCAGGGCTACACACAGGTTGGAGGAATTGACTTTGATGAAACTTTTGCACCTGTTGCTAGACTTAAAGCTATTCACATGATCCTTGCTTATGCTAACCATCATAATATCATCTTATATCAAATGGATGTGAAAAGTGCATTCCTCAATGGTAAGCTTGAGGAAGAAGTAAATGTTGCTCAACCTCCAGGTTTTGAAGATCCTAAGCATCCTAACAAAGTCTTCAGACTCAACAAGGCCCTCTATAGCCTCAAACAGGCCCCTCGGGCGTGGTATGACACACTGAAGGAATTCCTCAGGAAGAAAGGCTTCAAACCTGATTCAATTGACCTAACTCTTTTCACAAAATATTACGATGATGAATTATTCGTGTGCCAAATATATGTGGATGATACTATCTTTGGCTGTATAGACAAACATTACAATGACAAATTTTCTTATATGATGAGTGAAAGAATATCAAATGTCTGTGATGCGAGAACTGAAATTCTTCTTAGGTCTTCAAATTCATCAACAACGCAATGGCAACTTCATCTCTCAAGAGAAATACCTCAAGGGTGTCCTGAATAAATTTGACTTGCAAGATTGCAAAGGCATCAAAATCCATATGCCCACAAATGGCCAACTCTGCACCAACGAAAATGGTAAAGATTTCGATCAAAAGGTATATCACTCCATGGTTGGTTCTTTATTGTACCTATGTGCATCTAGGCCAGATATTATGCTTAGTGTTTGCATATGTTCCCATTTTGAAGCTCGCCATAAGGCTCTTAAACATATTCTTCGATATCTAGCACACACTCCAACATTTGGGTTATGGTATCCATGGGCTCGGCGTTTGATCTCATTGGATATTCTAACTCTGACTATGCTGGTGATCGGGTGGATCACAAGTCAACATCAGACACATGCCATTTCCTCGGATGGTCCTTAATATGTTGATCCTCGAAGAAGCAGGAATGAGTGTCACTTTCTACTAGTGAAGCTTAGTACATTGTTGCTTGTTCCCGATGTACTCAATTGTTATGGATGAAGCAAACCCTCAAGGAATAAGGCATTAATGTGAAGAATGTGCCTCTCTATTAGGGCAATGAGAGTGTCATCAAGATTTCTCACAACCAGTTCAGCACTCGAAGACTAAACACATCCAGATTCATCATCATTGTCTTCAAGATCATGTGTTGAAGGGTGACATCTTCATCGACCACATGAAGACTGAAGAACAACTGGCTGATATCTTCACAAAGCCCTTAGATGAAAAGAGATTTTGTGGTTTGCGGTGTGAGCAAAATATCTTAGAATTTATGATTTTGATGTGCAACACACGAAGTAATGTTTTTCTTCAATCAATGAAAACTTACCCTCTAAGTGTGAAGAAATCAATGACAAATTTTGATTCTCAAAACCCTACGATAATTGTACACGGTGTCTTAAATCATCATTATTATACAGTGGGTCACGCCACCAACCATAGTTGAAAATCTTCAAAATTGAGACTTTAGTCATTTTGCAAATTCTTCAAATTTTCAAATTCCTCAAGTTTGTAATTTCTTCAAACTTTACATCTTGGTGTTCTTCATTGACTATATATATATATAGGCTTGCTAAAGTGTGCCTGGACGCACTGTGGCCTATCCTACGCTCTGGCCACTTCGAGCCAATTGGCGCGCTAAGTAGGTGGATGCGCTAACCAGGTAAAAGTCCACCGTGACGTTTGACGACCAACCCCTCCTCGCTCGCCTAAATGACCATCGTAAAAGGGCATGTAGGACATAGTAACGATATTACTATCAGTATTATAGCGGCAGTAAATGGACCTTACCAAGTAGTAAGGGATTACCATCACGTACAGTTTTCCTTAAAATAACTCCATATGCCATCTCAGTGCGCAGTAAAATACCTAGGTCCATGTTTAATATGTTACTATAGTGCTACATTACTACTTGTCTACCGAGGGTTTTACTACATTTAGGGATATAACCATCGATAACTCAACGCCCATTAAAAAAACTAGGTCTATTACTATCTGTACTTAATCTATTACTGGCAATGTTTAGGATGAAACCTTGGATATATTAGTGCCCAGTAAAAAACCTAGGTTCATTACCATCAATACTTAATATATTACTGGCAATGTATAGTGACCAACACATGGTAATAGAATTAAATGTATTACATATCCTCCACATACCGTTACCCTCAACAAGCTGCCTTTTCCGCTCTCTGCCCGCGCATGATTAGGAGCGCGACCCAGCGTGTGATTGGGAGCGGCCAGCGCGTAGTTTAAGTCAAAATGCACGCACGCTTACAATAGCGCAGAAACGCTAATCCCGCGCTCCACCCGCTGCGCGCACCGCCCGGCCGAACCAAGCCTCCTATCGCATGCTAATGATAGTAAATGTGCTGCCTAATATAGTAATGAAATTAATTGCGTTACCAGCTAGCACTAAACGATCTCCGTCTTGCCGATCTCCAACATAGTACTACGTGGCAATGCAAGTAAATACATTACCATCTCGTTTTCTTTTACATCAGTAAACGCGTTACTAGCTTTTGTGACTAGTCAATGCAGGAGTCATGGAGTGCATGCGTACATGCAAAAATAAATGGTAATTCAGAACGAAGTGGATGGTAACTATGTTACGACCGGTGGGATGGTAATTATGTTACGACCTAGTACAGATCCATTTGCTAATACCTGCAATGTAGATAGTAAATACATTACAATATCTTTAAAAAATGCATTACGATATGAATATGCCAATTTTTGTTAAGATCTAAATCTAAATAGTTCGCTTTTTTTAAACAAATATGCAAATGAATGCATGGTAAAAATTAGAGGACGGGAAAATGCAAAGAAAGTGATGATCAAATGAAAATTTCACGTCAATTATATTCTCGAAGCGAAAAATAGTATGATTTAGAAAGACTGTATCAGTTTGGCTATGAGTTTGCTTTCTATTTCTACGAGCCATTAATTTATTACGTTGGATTTGCACATGGGGCAGGTGTCACGTCAACTATTTTCATCATTACTATATTCTCAATCGCTAGTTACAACATGTAAGCGAAACAGGTGCTAGACGGGTTTCCTTTACTATGGTATATTTTCCATTACTATGTACCAATCATTTATTATGATGGAGTTTGGACGCGCGGGATAGGTGGCGCACACTGTTTCGATGAGTCTAATTAGGAGTCCTCGAACGGTCGGAGTGTACGCTTCTTATAATAGGCTCATGCTTATTTTAGCAAGCCTATATATACATAAACACTATTCTGATCACGGGATCAGAATAATATTCGGATCACAACCTAAACTGCCTGAGTAACGTGTCTAAACTTCCCTCTGTACGAACCCGACCTTCGAGCTATCTTCGCAACCGTGGCTTCCGCCGCGAATTATTCTTGTTAGTCGTGTTCTATATGATGTTAGTGTAATCTAAAAACATTTCCTTATTACTTCCTATTAATTGCAACGATGACCAAAGCTACATTTGCCAACTCTCAACAACTTTTAATCATCATACTCTTTCTATGTGAAGTCATTACTCTCAATAAGATCAATATGAACTCTTTGTTTATTTTTATTCTTTTTCTTCTTTCTATTCTTTTGTTCACCCAAGATCATGGCAAAATAATCAAGCCCTTGACCCAACTAACTTTATTATATATATAGCTCACGGACTCGATTACATAGAGAGATCATAAAGCAAAACTCAAAACTAGATCATGCCATAAACTTTATTCTACTAGATCAAGATACTACTAAAAGGATCGAACTAAGAAAACGGTAAAGATAGGAGTTGTGATGGTGATACAATCATCGGGCACCTCCCCTAGCTTGGCGGTTGCCAAGGGAGTGCCCATACCCATGTGATTATATCTCCTTTCTTTGGTGAAGAAGGTGGAGGTGTTGTTGATGATGCGGGCTTGTCGTCCACCTTCCATGGCATAGGCTCACCATCATAGAAGGATGATCGAGTCTCCGGAATCCTCAAATCTGCAGCCAAACTCATCGTTTGAATCTATATTCATACTCACGTTTTGATTTTGCAGATCATAGATTTGGGCTTGGAGGTGCTCGATCTTCTCATGTAGCTTGAAGATGGCCTCCTCGGTGTTCTTGGCATCCGGCTCGTAGTTGTTGGTGAACTCCGCGAGCATCTTGTGGCTAGCGTTGATTCCACGCTCCACCATCCCCTGGCACTTGAAAACTTGTTGCTCCATTGCTTCGAGCCTCGACTCCACGCTTCCGGTTCCCTTTGGTCCCTCAGCATCGCGGATGTGCAGCAACCCATCACGCATCTCAATAGTTTGAGGGTGTCGCAGCACCTCCGCGAGGTAAGGGTTGATCACCTTCTCGAAGAACTTGTCCTTGGAAGCACTTGGGGACGTAATGATGATCTAGACCTGTCAGAAAAACAGCTCGAAACAAGAACAGGAGAGATTTGCGTGATACGAGAGTCAAAACCTTCGGGAGAATATATAATGAATTTTTACCGACCAAAATGCGTATCGTGCAAGAAAACGGAGTCCGAGGGCACACGGGTGCTCACGAGGTAGAAGCGCGCCGGGGGTAGGCGCGCCCTCCACCTCGTGGAGCCCTCGTGTCCTTCCCGGACTGCCACTTATTTTTCTATTTTCTAAATATTCCAAAACGGAGAAATATTGCCTTCAAAATTGTTTTGAGTCGATTTACTTACCGTACCACATACCTATTCCTTTTCGAGTCCAAACGGTCCGGAATGTGTCCTTATGTATTCCTCCGGGTTACGGTTTCAATAATATTGGTTTTAACATTTATGGATTACCTGAAATATAATGTTTGATCCTTTGACCGCTTACCACCTTTGGATTTGTACCTTCAAAGTTGTTGATTTTATGGCATCAAACGATAGACCTCCTCGATAACGAGGGACCTTCCCATTTAGAGAGAAGTTTTCCTGCAAAAATCTTAAACGAGAGTTGTATAGCAATACATAATCACCTACATTAAACTCACGCTTTTGTATCCTTTTGTCATGCCATCTTTTAACTCTTTCTTTAAACAACTTGGCATTTTCATAAGCTTGGGTTCTCCATTCATCAAGTGAGCTAATATCAAATAACCTTTTCTCACCAAGCAAGTTTGAAATCATAGTTCAGCTCTTTAATAGCCCAATATGCCTTATGTTCTAGTTCGAGAGGTAAGTGACATGCTTTTCCATAAACCATTTTATACGGAGACATACCCATAGGATTCTTATATGCGATTCTATAGGCCCATAATGCATCATCAAGTTTCTTGGACCAATTCTTCCTAGACCTATTAACAGTTTTGCAAAATTAATTTGAGCTCTCTATTACTCAATTCTACTTGACCACTAGACTGTGGGTGATATGGAGATGCAATCCTATGATTAACATCATATTTAGCAAGCATTTTACGGAAAGCACCATGAATAAAGTGTGAACTACCATAAGTCATTAAATATCTAGGGACTCCAAACCTCGGAAAAATAACTTCCTTAAGCATTTTAATGGAAGTGTTATGATCAGCACTACTAGTTGGAATAGCTTCTACCCACTTGGTAACGTAATCAACAGCAACCAAAATATGTGTATATCCGGACACAGCACTTGAACTTCTTTCAACAAACCGTTTAAGCTTTTATTTTTCCATACTTTTATTCTCCCCTGAAATGCATTCCTTGCAGTACTTGAACTTCTCGTTGTTTTCACTATGAACTTCTTTCTACAGGTAAGAATTTTTTGAATACATCAAAACGTGTTTTAAATGGTATACATGAAAATTTTAAACCGTTCATCGAAATGTGGCACATAATATACCCGGTGGAGAGCTTATGAATCACAACAAGTTTTTCATGTAGACATGTGTTACAAATTCGTTGCAATTTGAGAGCAGTTTTTAAAATGGCTAAACAACATTTTTTTGCCTTTTAAAACAACATGTAAATGAACGACAGACGTCTCGTAAATATGATTTTTGAACCGTGCAGGGTGGAGCACGTGAACTTCTGGCAACAAACCTTTTAGGCTTTTAGTTTTGTATTCTTTTATTCTCATCTGAAACGCATTTCGTGTAGTAGTTGAACTTCCTGTTGTTTTCACCCCTGAACTTCTGTCACGTTTGTCTATTCGTAATTCCCTACCTATACATCAGAGTTGCACAAATAATATACCTTTTGCAAACCCGCTGAAAAGACATAACTTTTTCTAATACGGTTAAGCTTTTGTTTTGAACAACATGCACCATTTTGTTTTAACCGTTTTTTGGAATAAGAATATTTATAAACCTTGGAAAGTTGTTGAATATGACAAACTTTTTAATGTAGAGCATTTTGGTTTTAAATTTGTAATGGATTGAGAGAATTATTTTAATTCACAAAAACAACATTTTTTGTGTGTTTTTGCACATGTAAATACATGGTGAACCCCTCTCACAAGTATTTTTGAACTTCCCCTGGCCAAGCACTTGGACTTCTTGCAACATTTTTTTAGAGTTTACCTTTTATTTCTTTTTTCTCACCTTTTATTTATTGTTTCTCATATGAAACACACACCATGTATTGCGTGAACTTCAAGCGGTTATCACTTTGAACTGCTCTCTGCTTTTTTAGCCCCAAGTCTTAAAAAAACTCATCAAAATTGACCATGTAAATCCTAGGGTTTTTATCTCTAAACTTCTTTGTTTTTTAGTTTGAACTTCTTAGTTTTATTCTTATAAAAGGAAAAAATGATTTTTAAGTAAACATCATACAACCTTTTTGAGATTGAACTTCATACGTTAAAAGTAAACACCATACAACCTTTTTAAAATTGAAATTGATACAACCTTCTTAGTTTTATTCTTATTTATGAATTTTGAACTGCTCTATTATTAAAATTTGAACTTCTTGTTTTATTTTTTTGAGCTTCCTATTCTTCATTCTTTAATAACAAGGAAATCTGAATTTTGTGTAAACATTGAACTGTTTTTTTATTTGGACTTATTGGTTTTATTTATTTTAATAGCAACAAAAATTCTAGCTTTTTTAATAAACATCAAACCGCTTCATTTTTAAAGTTGGAACTTCTAGGGTTTTTCTAAAAAGAGGATGTATACTCATGAATTATCAATGTATTTGTTTGAATAGTCATGAATCTTCCTATTCCACATCATAAAAAACACAAAAGGAATCATTAATGTTTGACAAATCAAATGTCCTGTATATATCGCGCACCCTTTGAAAGAAAGATCTCAACCAAAAAAAAGCTTTGAAAAAATCACGGTTGCTTTTAACTTTTTATAATATACCTTAGCTTTTCTCGACAGGATGGCATACTCGTCCAAAACCAAACATTCAAACTTGACCTTCTCAAACACAACATTTTTGAAACTTTGGCAAAAACAACAATATACACTCACTAATTCGCCATGAAACCCAGTAATACACCTTTTGCTCTCCAACACATAGCCTCCGTTAATTAGCTCAATAATTCGGAATGGAACCACAAAGCCATAGCTTTCCTTTTTGAGTGTGTTTGTGTTCCAGAAATATACTAAACATACTTTTGACCTTCTTGAACAAAACATTTGACCTTCAACCACTTTTTCTGTTCCAATATAATGCTTCCATTTTGCAGCTAAACTAATGTATAATGCTCATTTAGTTGCTTTTTTGTAGTGGAATTGTTTTGCCCTTTTTTAGTGGAATTGTTTTGCTGAAAAGAATTGAAAAATATATGTTACAAAACACATGGGAGAGATGCATATTTGTGCTTCCTCAGCAGCAATACACGAACTTCTCGACACATAATTACTTTCCTTCACATAAACATGTGCATATTTGTTTTTGGCAATATAAATCCTCCAAGGGGAGCAGCAGCATAGAAAATCCAGAATGGCAAAGCTGTTCACCGGGTCAGCAGAAAAATAATTTTGTTCCAGTCAGAATTTTTCAGGGATTCAACATCCATTTTTAGTCACTCTTTTTTTTTGACAAACTAGATGAACAACAAGAAAAAACGGGGGGCACTAACAGACTGCGCTTTTATTATTATTTTTGGCTGGAGCGTGCGACACGAACTACAGTGCACTTTTTGCAAAGTTCACTGCCCCAACACACAAATCTTGCAAGAACAGCAGGAATCGAAACAACAACATCAACGGACGTGGTGCTCGGTGTCTGTGCCGACGAAGCAGGAGCGATGGAGGAGGGCGCGCCGGAGGAGAGGGCAGGCCGCACAGGAGGGGATGGAAGGCCGCACCGGAGCAGATGGAAGGTCGGATCGTGCTGGTGGGCCAGGGTCTTGGTAGTAGTGGGCGGCGGCGCCGCCGGATCGAGGCCGCGCCTGGGCAGAGGCGGTGACGCGTAGTGGAGGAGGGAGAAGGAGGCGGCAGGCATGGAAAAGGGAGGGGCCAGGAGGAGGTAGGGGCGGAGGCGCCAGGAGGAGGCGGAGGAGGCGGGGGTGGTGCGTCGGGGGGAGGCAGGGCGGAGGCGCGCCGGGAGAAGGCGGGCGGGGCGGAGGCACGCCGGGAGAAGGCAAGGCAGGGCGGTGGCGCGCCGGGAGGAGGCGAGCCGGGGCGGGGTGGAGGCGAGCCGGGGCGGGGTGGAGGCGCGCCGGGAGAAGGCAAGGCGGGGCGGTGGCGCGCCGGGAGGAGGCGGTCGGCTGTGCCAGGAGAAAGCGGGGGCGGGGGCGGCGGCGTGCCTGAGGGAGCCGGGGTAGGCGGCGGCGGTGGATTTCAGGAGGATGTGGTGGAGGCGCGTCGGCTGTGGATCGGGAGGATCTGGTGGGCAGCGGGTGGATCGGGGGAGTTGGGGAGAGGTATGGTAGTGGGGTAGGTGGGTTGGATTCTTTATTCAGTGCGTCGGTTCCGGAACATGTCCATCGGACCCTATATAAGCGCGCCGTGATCTAAATAGTTACTAGTACAATGCCCGTGCGTTGCCACGGGTCTTTTAATTTTTTCTGATTGCATACATAAATATAATGCACTTCCAATTTCACATGTATAGAAAAAATTATAGTAACAACCGAAAAATGTACTTGATGCAATGTATTTTCATTATTCCACCTCACTTGCATCTCCTAAAATATCAGGAATATTGTCTTCAGTTTCCTTCGCACAGTACTTGAGCAATTATAGTAAAAAAAAATTCGTTGACTTGTAACCATCCTGCATGAGTACTTAATACAGTTAGCTTGAAGATTTCACATGAAAATGTAAGAACATGCAAACATAGAGTACTCAACTTGTAAATTGGATGAACCAATTTTTTACCATTTCATGAGAGCATATTAAAATCAAAAACAAAATAATTCAACACATCTTGGAATAAATAAATATTTATTATCTTGATTGTAATGATGATAGATAATTGTATGTATCTTTAATATAAAATAGAATAGACAAATATGAACAGCCTCCCACAAAAGGAAAAGCCACTCCTCGCCTCTCACCACACAAGCACATCACACGTCCCTTATCCCCACCGCAGAAGTCACAACTTCAGCAACTCACATGGCGTAGTCTTCACCTTCTCTCCCTGCCATCGCCTCTTGTCCCGCCACAACACGCCCCCGGCTCCTCTCCCCACCAGCCATCGCCTCCTTTCCCTGTCTATGGGTCGACACAGAAGCGTGATCGCGACAATTGCTGGCCTAAATTCTATTATCGCATGGGTGCTCGTGGACACCGACCGAGGAAAGTAGCAACAGGCCATAGGTAATGAGCATCGACAAAGTCGGTGGAACCAGAAACAATACCATCAAACATGAGTGGCGACCTTGACCAAGCTCCATGTAGGTTAGTTCTTCCCCTTTCTTGTCATGTTTTGTCTCTGTTCTCAAATGAATTATTCATATAATGAACAAACATAAAGAAAAATAATAATCTCACGTGTATCTATCAAATAAAAATTGTGCAGCAAACTTGCAGTGAACTTCGCTGATAGTGAATTTAATTGCTTCTATGATGAATGCAGAAAGAATTTCTAAGAGATAGTAACAACTGACATGAAGTAAATCCGGTAGTCTATTTACATGGGAGAGATATGGCAGGTTACACTAATATCAAGTAGAAAGACATGTACCCAATTTACATGGGAGAAGTCATGTATAACAGAAAAATATCTAAAGCTGATGAACCTGAGATTATTCTTGACCTGATATGCTTCACAACTTGAGGGATATTTCTATTTGGTTCTCAATTTACTCAAGCTCCTCCATGCTAAGTGGACCCAGATTCTCACCAAAATATTTATACGATAGGAGAACGAGGGCCGATAAGTTGGATCAACATTGTAGTATATATACAGAAATTGTAACCTGAAAACAAGTAGGATCAACATTGCATTATTGTAGATACATATACATGATTCGAGCAAGTGTGCGTTCGTGCGCGTGGAGCTTGAGAATTGCACGCCTGTGTCGTTGAGGATGCCGACGCCGGCGGACGCGAAGTTGGCACCGACGAGCAGGTTCTCGCCGTGCATGTAGGGGCTCAGGTACGGTAGCGCGGGCTCTGCCCCGAGGTACTCGCCTGATCAAACATGTGGCAATGTCAAGAACTACTCTCCCAACCGAAAGAGAAATGGTGCAGCAGGGAGGATAACGTACTGATGATGTCGGGGAAGGACCGGGGGGAGGGGTTGACCTTGCAGGTGGGCGTCAATGATGTAGAGGTTGCCGGTGTCTTCGCCGTCCAAGGAGGTGCGAGTCCGTCGGAGGGACAGAGATGGCCAGCGGCGAGTGCTTGTACCCGTCGAGGCTAGGCATTGTATCAATGTAGCTGCAACCGTCAATGGTGTCGAAGCGTAACATGCGGTTCGCGCGATCAGCCAAGATGACCTTGCTCTCCGAGGCCGTGGGCAAGAAATGAAGACAACGAGGAGACCTGATGGAGTAGGAGAATTCCTGTGGCCTCACGAGCAGCTCGCTTTTTGGCGGATGATCTTGGGTGCCGCGGCCTCTGCCGTTGCCAAGTCGGTCTTGCAGATCCTTCTCCTGTTGGGTGCACATGCCTTGGCGGGCGTCAGTGTTGGCACCACCTTGCCATGTGTGGGCGCCTCTTGTGCGGTCCGGTGAAAAAAGTCCATCTTGGAGAGGTCCAAGCGGCGCAGCGAATACGCTGCGTTCGCCCGTCAAACAGCCCTGTGTTTAAGAACGGCTTGGGTGCCGCTGCCTCTGCCGTCGCCAAGTCGGTCTTGCAGATCCTTCTCTGTTGGGCGCACATGCCTTGGCGGGCGTCAGTGTTGGCACCACCTTGCCATGTGTGGGCGCCTCTTGTGCGGTCCGGTGAAAAAAGTCCATCTTGGAGAGGTCCAAGCGGCGCAGCGAATATGCGCGTTTGTGCCCGTCAAACAGCCCTGTGTTTAAGAACTGGCGCGGATGCCGCCGCCATGTCCGACGATCCTTCTCTCCGGAGGGTAATAAGGACAAAAATTAGATCGATTGAACTTCCAAGGTTGGTTAGTATGAAGTGAGGTTCTGAAACCCGCATACTCGGTGAATCACGTGAGGTTCTTAAAACATTTGCATGACCAGGTTAGTATGAAGCTTCAGGCTACAATGCTTATAAATGAATAAAACAAATGATTAAGACCGTCTCTAAGGTTTAACACTAATTTTATTTAATGGGGCATACATATTCTAATGGTTTAACAAAATCTTATTGAACATACATCTGTATGATTTCATACACTTGGACAACTTTTTAACTTCTTCATAAGTCACATTGGAAAATCTTCTAAAATAATATCAAGCACTATCCAAAAAAGGCTTAGGACATTGGGATGTGGTTGACCATTGCCTCTTCTTGCAACTGCTCCATTTTCTTGATTATTAAACAGGTAATACCTTGACATCTAATAGATACCTTGATATCTGGTGGTGGAAGGTCTATTTGCAAGTTTACCAAGTGAGATGAATAAGTCAAACCTTGTGGCTTGGGTTCTTAGTATTTTTCAAGATGGCCTGAGTTGGGGAGCAGATAATATCAACCGCACATCATGACTTAGCAGCTTTTCAACGAAATGTCATATACTAATTGCTTTTCATGTACTATGCTTGTACACAAAACTGAAAGTTAACACTCATGCATTAGTGTTTATTCAAGGAATATACGTACGTATATCAAACCGAAACTAATGAAGCACCAATTGTTTGCCGTAACCAGTAATACATATGGATCCGAAGAGAATGATATTTCCGGCCGGTCATCACCACCAAACAATTCAGCAAGAGTACAAGAAACATACCCACAGGAACAAAAACAGTGGTGATGCTTGCCTACATCAACATTAGAACCTAAATATGCACGAAAAAATGAAAAGAATAACACTTTTCCCAACATATCCAACTATGTACTAAGGAGTGATGTTGAGTAAATTGGCACCACCAACAACAGTGGATCTCAAGATCACCTTTTGAAGAATTGGAGATCCTCAGCAAGGGTTGCATTGATTCTCTCCCACTTGTTGTTGGCACCTGGGTATCATAAAGAGTGAAAATGCTTCATCATTATTGTTTGGGCAGAACGGAAAGACGCTAAGGATACATAATTTTAGCCAAATAGTTCAAAGCCATGTAGCACTAACAAGAATATGTTGCACTAATCTATCACCAACAACGTTATAGTGGAATCTAAATATATAAGTAGCAAATCATGGAATTTTGTATTTAGACACTAATCCATAAGTATCTTTGGAATTCTCATCCTAATCTTCTCCTTTGGTTGCACATCATCTTCCTTGAGTATGAGCAGACCTCACTTCCGATAAGCCATTGAACAGTCCACTCTGCACTGGACTTCTCTTTACATAACCTATATCTGATATGGTATAATGGCATAATAAACATACTTATTTTCTAAATTGCATAATTGAAAATAAATCATGAACTATAGGAAAAAAAGAATGACGAACCAAGCATTGCAGATTAGGCAGAGCATGAGCCATTCATTGGCATGCATGCTAGTACCTTAGGACCTCCTATAGGTATACTCCTATGGGTGGTGGCTGGTGCCCGATCTTATTATGAGATCTTAACATTTTTTTTGTTTCTCATTATCGTTTCCATTTTACTTCTCTTCCCTGCACAGTTAGTGTGCTCACGCCCTTCCTCTATCAATAACAATGCAGCTCTCCTGTGTACTTTCTATGCTCCTGTCTGTGTTATTTTTGTTGAAGAGAAAGTTTTTGTGGTAGCGAGAGAGAGGTAGAACTGCCTTACGGACCTCCAATTAATCATGAAAAAAAGCAGGATAATATGAAAGAAGCTCATGTCCCAGCAGTTGTCGCTGAATTTATATAAATCTGTGAGAAATTATGCTGCTTAATTTTGGATTGCTTGGAGTAAGATTTTCGCATAGGTAGGTGCAGCAGGTAATAACTCTGAATCAAACTGGAAAAAATCAAGATTGAATCATTTCTATGCCTCGCAATTTCTATGAACTGTACATAGTCATCGTTTAAACACCACATGGATAAAAATTAAAATATGAACTCAACTTGACACCATTCTGTAAAAATCAGAACCTTCTATGGCTGGCCATCGAACACCATATACAGCGAGGTAAGTAGGCATATACGTACAAAAAAGCAAACAAGCTTGATTAATACTTCAGTTTAACATCAAGTCAGTTGAGTTAGGAGGGTTTAGTAAGCAATAAAAAATACTTCAGTTTAACATTAAGACCTTGTACGTATCCTGAGAAAGAAATCAAACGAATATGCATTGATCTTCGATTCAGTGGCACAAAGTAGGGAGCAGCATGTGGAACCTCTGTACAGGAAGTAAAATTACCTGAACACCAATCTTCCTCCAACAGTTCTCAATTCTGTAAACTCCATCATACCGCACACCAGATTCAGGAGCATATGAAAAACACTTCTCTTTGAGGGACCTTTTTAAGTTCACAAACAAGATGATATAATAACAAATAGCAGCAGAATGGTAGATGGCCTGCATATATGCAACAAAATGTAACAGTGAAAAACAAATCATGGAAGATAATAATGCACTGAAACAACACATAAATGAAAATAGTTTCAATTTAATTTTGTTTCACTGAAACGACACAAATGGAAATTGAAAACCATTTCATCTACATGAATCAAATTAATTTATCTTCATGCTTTTCTGGTCAAAAATTAAAGAAAATACTTCAATGGTAGTTAATGCTTCAGTCAATACTTCAAATGGTGAGCAATTTCAGTCAATGCTACATTATTTTCAGGTGACTACAAAATTATGCACTAAGGCGAGCGGCTTCAGTCAATACTTCAAATGGTAGTTAAAAGGTAAAAAATAGGAAAAGAAGATACATATGTCATGAATCCTAACATACTTTGCAGTCTCAGGGCAAGTCTGATCACTTTATAAGATTGCAGGCGACCTTTTGTCTCAAGATAACTCGCTAGATCACCCTATTGAGTTAACACACTTCCAGTTATCGGCAATAGAAGAGTAATGTTTTCCAGGACAATCCAGTAAGATCCTTTCTTATGGTTGCAATAACAAAATAAAATTGTTCACGAAACTTATATGCATACTGCTTTCAAAAACCCTATTACATGGAGGAATGATTTTCTAGATATTTAGAAAAAGGAATACACGCATTTGTTCTATTTGTAAAGTAATCTGGATATGCATAAATTGACCTGGATATTCGAAAAAAATGTTCACGAAACTTATATGCATACACGCATTTTCTAAATATGATGAAAAGTATTGTAAAGTGATCTGGATGAGATGCTTTGAATAGAAATCACGTCTTGCAGACTCCTATTAGGCCAATCACAAGCAATCCAGTGTTCCATTTACCTGCACATAGATTCACAAATCATGTCCAACTCTTGACATCAGGCTTAACAATAGCAGAAACTTCCTAAGTGAGCACTTTACCTCTATATATTTGACTAACAACATGACAGTTTGTGTGTGCTATTATGAACAAAATACAATGAACAAATTGATGGACCGATATGGTTGCTTCATTTTACTTCCTAATAAGTGGATTTCTTTTCCTGAACAAATTGACTGCTGATTTCAGGCAGTAGGATAGATGTTAAGCAAGCAGATATATAAACCCGAGAGCACAAGACAAGATCATGCATGTATTGTAACGGGGAAGATGTGAATTACTTAACAACGTATCCAAACGAAGCAGATCGAAGACACACGTACGTACATATACAAATCCAATGAGCAACACCAAAATCACTTAAGTACGCATCCAAATTAACCTTGATGGGGAAGGAAGGAAATTGAGATGGAGAAAGCACCTTACCTTGGCGGTGGCTGGAGCAGTCACGACGGCGGGCTAGCTAGGTATTCATGGCGCTTCGCTCTGAAGCGGACGGAGCCAGGCGCCTCGCCTTTGACGCTGCGTGGCGGGTTCCTCACTGGCGCTGAACACTCCTCCTGCCCGGCGGCGGGTCGTCGCCAGCGGCGACGGACGGAGTCCACGAGACCCTCGCCTCGGCGTGGTAGGTTCTCGAGGCGAAGGATGGGCGCCAGACGCTTCGCCGTTGACAAGCTTGGAGGAAGAGAGGAATGGAGCGGCGGCGGCGGGATGGATCTGCGGTGGCGAAGGATGGAGGCGGCGGTGAAGGGATCTGGTGTGCGAGTCGTGCGTGTATTTGGTCGCTCGAGGCAGGAGGCCTCGCTCGTGCGATCGTTCTCTGGTTTTTGGCTGGTTTTCTTCGTAGGTTTTTTGGCCGTTTTCTCTGGTGCGAGGGAGGTTTGCGCGTGGACTGGGTGGGCGTCGCTAGGAGTTTTTGGTTCATGGTGACTCAGCCTTAGGTGGGAGTCGGTACCAAAAAAAACCATGGTAGGTGGGACGAAAATTAAACCCGAACGCGACCTACCAACTGAGACATTAGGAGTAGAGATTCTAATCCTGGGATTAGAATAGTGCTATTTATATATATATATATATATATATATATATATATATATATATATATATATATATATATATACATATACATATACATAAACACTATTCTGATCACGGGATCAGAATAATATTCTGATCACAACATGAACTTCCTAAGTAACGCGCCTGACCTTTTTCGAGTACTAGGTTGATCTTCAGCTAAAAGGTGTCCAAATGGGGCTTGTGATATACCGTTAGAAAGCTATGGACACTAGTATCATGAGCCAAGTTAAATTTTTGGCAAAATGTAAGCGGTTTAAGAGTAGTTTTGAAAACCGTTTTTTCTTCGTACAAAAAACGTGAATCGTATTTTCGATCGCATTTCTAAGACGTTTATCGGAATGAGGTAAATAATATGGCGTTGGAAAGCTGCTGCAAAACCGCTCATTCGACATGTTGAAAGTTTTCTCTAATTCCCTATGGATAAAGAGTAACTTGGAAAATAATAAAATTTCACAAACAGAACAGCTGAGTTTGTATTTTCAATGTAATTTCTAAACGGCTAATCCAATTGGGGAAAATGATATGTCGTTGGAAAGCTTGTGAAAATGCGCTACT
Source organism: Aegilops longissima (assembly GCA_021605205.1). Classification (NCBI taxonomy): domain Eukaryota; kingdom Viridiplantae; phylum Streptophyta; class Magnoliopsida; order Poales; family Poaceae; genus Aegilops; species Aegilops longissima. The sequence continues at coordinate 354,406,579 of CM038679.1, forward strand.
TTTTCGTGTTGAAAGTTTTTCCTAATTTTGAATGGTTTAAAAGTAATTTAGAAAACGGTACAAGTTCCATCGAGTTTGTGTTTTCAAGCTAATTTTTTAACCATACGTCCGAATTCAACAAATGATATGGCACTGGAAAGCATGAGGAAATGCGAAACTTTTTTGTATATATTGTTTCTCTCAATTCCTTACTGTTTTAAGTCAATTTTGAAAATAGCTAAAAACATATTTCTACCATAATTTTTACAAACTTAATCGGAATGGGGCAAATAATATACAGCTGAAAAGCTATGGAAAAATGTGAAACATTTTCATGTTGATGGTTTTCTCTGATTCCTAGCCGTTTTAAAGTAATTTCAAAAACAGCGAGATCATTCATTCTGCCTCTATCGCGAAACAGATTCTTCGTTAATGCACCGCGTGAAGAACTAGAACTTCTCGGCATGTCTACCTGAACTTCACTCTGTTTTTCACGTGTTTTTTTCTTGTAGATCTCCATCCACTCATCCGAATTGAGCAAGTGATATACCAGTGGAAAGCTGTTGTGAACACCCAACTTTATCATGTTGATCGTTTTTTCATACTCGCGACAATTTTAAAAGTTTTTTATCAGAAATTCATCCACTATAGTAGTTGAACTTCTGTGACGTATTTTCGTTTTTAATTTTCTCATCCATTCGTCAGTGTTACACAAATGATATTTTTTTTTGTACAAATCTCTCTCACAATATTTTTTTTAACTTTCTTCGACGAAAGACTTGAACTTACAACAACAAACATTTATCATTTGCTTTTTTATTCTTTTTTAATACAAAATGCACACCGTGTAGTGATGAACTTCTGGCAGTTATCAACCTGAACTTCTATTGGTTACGTGAAAATATTTGAGATTTTTTTAATCTAATTTTCATAATCATTTTTTAGGAATTTTGAAGCGCTCTATATTTAATAGTTGAACTTCTTGTCATTTTATTTTTAACTTCTTGTTTCCATTATTTAATAACGAGGAAAATATGAGTTTTCTATAATCATCGAACTTCTCATCTTTTTAATATGGACTTCCTTGTTTTATTTCTTAATCTTTTTTATGAATTTTGAAGCGCTCTATTTTAATAGTTGAATTTCTTGTTATTTTATTTTTGAACTTCTTGGTTCCATTATTTAATAAGGAGGAAAATATGAGTTTTCTATAATCATCGAACTTCTCCATCTTTTTAATATGGACTTCTGGTTTTATTTCTTAATCTTTTTTATGAATTTTGAGCGCTCTATTTTTAATAGTTGAACTTATTATTATTTTATATTTGAACTTCTTGTTTCCATTATTTAATAAGGAGGAAAATATGAGTTTTCTATAATCATCGAACTTCTCCATCTTTTTAATATGGACTTCTGGTTTTATTTTCTTAATCTTTTTTATGAAATTTTGAAGCGCTCTATTTTTAAAAGTTGAACTACTTGTTATTTTATTTTTGAACTTCTTGTTTCCATTTCTTTAATAACGAGGAAAAATCTGAGTTTTCTATAATCATTGAACTTCTCCATATTTTTAATTTGGACTTCCTGGTTTTATTGTTTTTCCTTGTTTTTCGCTCATACATAAAATTTATTGGATTATACGCAGAACACAAATTTATGAGAAAATTTGGGGGATGGGCAGAATGGAATCAGAGTGTGCACTTCAGAAAGAACTTGCACTCTATATGTACTTGTGTTCTTGTTCTATCCGAACTTCTGAATTTTTTCCTTTTGAACTTGTGTTGGTGTTCCTGACCAAACCTTGTAGTATTTTCATCATGTTGTTTTCCTTTTTTCTTGATGGGGTTATCTTTTACTTTCCCATAAACATGAAAAGCCACAATAGCAGATCGAGAAGCTAAGATTAGGTTTTGTTCAGTGAAAGCAACTAATGAGGACATGGTTCAGATGGTGAGTATGATAGCAAAACCAATGTTCACTCCAGCAGAATTTTACAACAACAATGTTCAGAGGGGAAAGTGATAGGGAAGACTTCAACACTCCATGTGTTTCATTGAACACAATAAATTCACAAAAATGCAGGCGGAGATATATTGGTCTCAGAGCTAGTATATAGTAACTAACAAGACCACTGAATCACTACAAATGTTATGTCTAAAGAGTCTGAAATCCAGTATTTAGAAACAACCATCGTAGAAAGGATGGAATCTACTCCTAACTCATGTTCATTCAGAATTTCAGTCACAAAAAGTCACATTTTTTTAGGGAACACAAACATTCACCTTGGAACCATTCAGAAAGCAACAGCAACATTTCATTTTGAGGTATCGCTCTACCTCTGCTAACCATTCATAGCCTGATGCGTCACTACTACTATCCTAAAGAACTTTGCTGTAGTTGCTGCCTAAAAGATCCTGCGACTAGCGGTGGCCATAGAAAACTAAAATTATGACTAGGAAGGTACTTTGCTTCATCTGAATTTCCGTCTAAGGCAATCATCTTGGACCCCCATTTAAAAGCGACAACATTATTCAGAAACTTAAATTAAGTACTCAGAAGCTGCAAGAATGGAATGGAACCTTATGCTAACTTGTGTTCACTATGAATTCTACTGACACACAATCACCAACGTTCAGAGGCACGACTCTATGATCCAACAACGAGTCGACGAAGAAACTAAATACATGTGCCATGTATGCTTCAGGGGTACACCAAATGTACTTTGGCCCACTATGTACATGTCGTTTCATGAATCATTCAGACCGCTGGCTCATGGGGCTGTGGCCGCCCGGCCGCAGTCGATCTGGAGGAGATGGTCGGATGCTGCCATTCTCATTGCTGCATCGAGGAGGAAGAGGAGTAGGACAACACCAGGTGAGTTTTCTGAACAACACCAGACAGTGTAGTTGAACGACCGGCTGGTGCTCGAGGTAGAAAACCGGCCGCCTGGTCCCTGGTCCCAGGCAACAGTGGTGAGGCGGCGACTCGTGCTAGCTGGGGGTGCATCTCGCGCTGCGCATGCTGCTGGAGAGGATGGTTGGGGCGGCGTATTATGCTGTTGAAGGAGGGAGGTAGGGACAGCGGCGCGTTCACTTTGGGGTGGGAGGTGGGGGGCAGCCTTGGTCGCCGGGTGGGAGGTGGGGCTGGCGGCGCGGTCACCGGGGTGGGAGGTGGGGACAATGACGCATCTGGGGAGGGCAGGAGAGGAAGGTGGGGGCGGAGAGAGGTGGGGGCGGTGGTGCTTGCTGCCGGAGGAGGAGGTGGCGGCGACGGCACAGGATGGGAGGCGGAGTGGCGGCGGCAGGGGGGTTCAAGGAGGCGTGGGGATAAGGCGGGATGTGATAGTGGGCGGTTAGGTTGATCTGATTTTGTTTCTCGAGATCGAGAAATGTCCCATCGGGACCTTATATAGACGTTGTGATCCAAATAACTATTATAATCCAGAATTAGAATAGTGCTACTATATATATATATATATATATATATATATATATATATATATATATATATATATATATATATATATATATATATATATTCGGCGGGAGAGGTGGGGCGGTGGTGCTTGCTTGGGAGGAGGAGGTGGCGGCGGCTGGGGTGGGAGGCGGAGTGGCGGCGACGGGGGTGTTCAAGGAGGGCGTGGGGATAAGGTCGGGATGTGATAGTGGGCCGGTTAGGTTGATCTGATTTTTGTTTTCTCGGATCCAGAAATGTCCCATCGGGCCTTATATAGACGCTGTGATCCAAATAACTATTCTAATCCCAGGATTAAAATAGTGCTACTATATATATATATATATATATATATATATATATATATATATATATATATATATATATATATATAGTAGCACTATTCGATCCTCGATTATTCGGATCACGATCGGCCCTATATAGGTGGCGACAGGTTATTCGAACTCCGGAATGGGACCGAGCACCCGATAAAAGAAAAACAAACACACCCCGGCCCAGGCTCATCCCCAACCTTCCCACTCATCACGGCTCAACACCGCAACCGCTGCCGCGCCCACTCCCAAGATCTCCCGCCATCGCGCGCCCTCCCGGGCACCCCCGCCGCCGCACGCCATCCCCACGCCTCGCCCTACCCCCCGCCGCGCGTCCCCCTCTTCCCCTGCCTTCTTCCACTACGATGTCCCGGGCCTCCACGCGAAGCAGCCGCCGCACTGCGATCCACCCATCGGCGAATCCCGCGCCCGCGCGCCACCTAGGCCTTGCCGTTCCGGACCCCCGCGCCACTCACCGCCGGGGTTCAGCGACACGGCCGGCTCAAGCCTCCACCACCTGCCTCCGCTGCGCTCCGCGTCCCACCCTTCCCTCCGGCGAGCCTCCCCCTGACCTCTGCCTTCCTCTCTCCTTCTCTACCTCCGGTGAGCTCTGCTCGATCCTCCCGCTCGTTGCTGCCCCTTGCCACCTAGCTCCTCTTGTGCACCGCCCGACCACCATCTCTCCGGCCGTCGTCCCAATCACCCACTGTTTCCACCTTCGTACTAATCCATCATCCACCTCGTGTGAGACATCGACAGCGGCATCAAACTGGGAAGTAAGGTGCCTCTCCTTTCCTTTCTATCCCCTTTGCTGCATGAAATGGATGCTCAGTCCCTCCTCTCCATGTGTGTTTGAACTCCAGTGAGTATTCAATTTGAGCCGCCTCTCTCTCTCTCTCTCTCTCTCTCTCTCTCTCTCTCTCTCTCTCTCTCTCTCTCTCTCTCTCTCTCTCTCTCTCTCTCTCTCTCTCTCTCTCTCTCTCTCTCTCTCTCTCTCTCTCTCTCTCTCTCTCTCTCTCTCTCTCTCTCTCTCTCTCTCTCTCTCTCTCTCTCTCTCTCTCTCTCTCTCTCTCTCTCTCTCTCTCTCTCTCTCTCTCTCTCTCTCTCTCTCTCTCTCTCTCTCTCTCTCTCTCTCTCTCTCTCTCTCTCTCTCTCTCTCTCTCTCTCTCTCTCTCTCTCTCTCTCTCTCTCTCTCTCTCTCTCTCTCTCTCTCTCTCTCTCTCTCTCTCTCTGAGGCAAGTTCGCAAACATCCTGTTCGTCCCAGCAGCCCGGAGGTGCTCACCGATGTACCTCGGCCATCCTATCCTGCCAGACGAGTTGGCCTCCCGCACCACTTCGTCGAGCGCCGGGGTTCTCCTAGTGTGAGAGCACACCCAGGCGGCCACACTTTGACTCCCCTGCCCACAGGCTAGGAGAAGTTCAGGTATTACTACTCGCGGGGAAAGTTTATTTTGTATAAAAATAAAGAAACTCATGGAAGTTTGATGCTTATGCGTGTGAGGCTGAGAATTTTTTCATTTGTTTCTTTTTTGCGAGATGAAACTTTTTTCATTTTATGTCAGCCAAAAAAATTGTGGATGTGATGTACACTGAATTGTGTGTGCGAGCGTGCGTAGTACACTGAATTGGAAACTATTTTTTGTCATGTGTGTTTTCCATATTGGTTTCACAGTGTCTGTTTTTTATGTTAATGGAGTAAACAAAATAGGAAGTTCAAATTTGAGAAAGCGGCAAGATCAACTAATATGGAAACACTAAAAATTACATTGAATACAATTTTTTGTTAGTGAAGTTCAAGTTGGAAAAACATGATAAAAAAGTATTCTCTCACTTTGCACTATAAAAAAGTATATCATGTGTTGGATTGTTTCCCCAACTAGGATCTCTCTCACACACATTCTGTTTCTGCTTCGCTTCTCCTTCATATAGTTGTTACAAAAAGAGCATAGGATTTCAAAATTAGAAGCAAAAAAGCAAGCATTTCTTAAAGACAAAAAAATGTAGATGCAAAGTTCAGATTCTCCTTCGTGGATAGTTCAAAATGTTCGGTTAGAGCAAAACACACACAACGGATAGTTCAAAGATTGTAATTATAGATTTCCTCTGCTTTTAGGGAAACCCTAGAAGTTCAAATTTAAATAATGGAGTTGTTCAATGTTTGTTACAAGACTAGAATTTTTTTGTTATTAAATAAATAAACAAAGAAGTTAAAATTTACAAAAATGGAGCAGTTGGTTTTTATAAAACCCCAGATTTTCTTCATTACCAAAGAATAAAATAAAGAAGTATAAACTAAAAATAAAAACAGAGTAGTTTGATGTATACAAACACCAAAACTTTTCTTGAATTTCAATAGCATGCGAAGTTCATGTTTCAGAAATTCATAAGTTCACGTGTACCAAATACTGAAGAAAATCATCAATGAAAAAAAGATTGTAAACATGGATTTCCCCCTGGTTTTTTAAGATCTACAAGTTCAAATTAAAATAAGTGAGCGGTTCGATGTTTATTACATAACTAGGACTTTTCCCTATATTAATGAATAACACCAAGAAGTCCTAATTAAAAATGGAGTTGTTTGATGTTTATAAAAATCTTAGATTTTCCCCGATACTAAAGATTAAAACCACAAAGTTCAATTTTTAAAAAGGGAGTAGTTCAATACATATTAAAAACTCAGTTTTTTCTCGTTACTAAATAATAAAACCAAGAATTTCAATTTTAAAAGCGAGCGATTCGATATTTATGTGAAATCTTTATTTTTCCGCTTACTAAATGTGACGCCCCGATTCAATCGTACACTAATCATATGCATAAGCAATTATACGATCAAGATCGAGGACTCACGGGAAGATATCACAACACAACTCTAAAACATAAATAAGTCATACAAGCATCATAATACAAGCCGGGGCCTCGAGGGCTCGAATACAAGTGCTCGATCATAGGCGAAGTCAGTGAAGCAACAATATCTGATCTGAGACATAAGTTAAACAAGTTTGCCATAAGATGGCTAGCACAAACCAGGATCAGATCGAAGAGGCGCAGGCCTCCTGCACAGGATCCTCCTAACTACTCCTGGTAAATCGTCGGTGGCTGCACGTAGTAGTAGGCGCCTCGGTGTAGTAGTCGTCATCGACGGTGGCGTCTCGCTCTGGCTCCATCGTCTGGTCGCAGACAACCGGGTAGAGATAGGGAAAAAGGGGAACAAGGCAACCGTGAGTACTCATCCAAAGTACTGCAAGCAAGGAACTACACTACATATGCATGGATATATGTGTAAAGGGCCATATCGGTGGGTTGAGCTGAGAATGCCGAATAAGAGGGGATAGCTAATCACGCCGAAGACTACGCTACGCAGCCTCCGTCTTGCAAACATGTAGAAGAGAGTAGGCCGAAGTCCTCAAGTAGCATCGTATAGCATAATCCTACCGGCGATCCCTCCCGTCATACGATAGAGAGCGATCACGGGTTGTATCCGCACTTGGAAGGTGTGTTTTATTAAGTATCCGGTTCTAGTTGTCATAAGGTCAGGTACAACTCCAAGTCGTCACATTACGGAAGATCACGGCTATTGAATAGATTAACTTCCTGCAGGGTGCACCACATAACCCAACACGCTTGATCCCATTTGGCGGACACACTTTTTCGGGTCATGCCCGCCGCGGAAGATCAACACGTCGCAGCCCACCTAGGCACAACAGAGAGGCTAGCACGCGGACTAAACCTAAGCGCCACGAAGTGCAGGCCCATCGCCTGAGAGCACACTGCATGTTGCGTCTGTGGCGAGCAGACCTAGCCTAGTGGCGTTCGGTCCAATCCGCGGCGCGCCGCTCGATTCTTGGCGTCACGAAGTGCCGGTGATACCACGACGGCAGGATACCCATAACTACTCCACGTAGATGGTTAGTGCGTATAGACCAAATGGCGGACTCAGATCAAATCTGAGATCTCGTTAAGCGTGTTAAGTATCCGCGACGCCGACCAGGCCGAGCCCACCTCTCACCAGTGTAGTCTCAACCTGCCCGTCGCTCCGCCACAAAGATCCACTGTGGGTGCTCCACCGGTAGACCCGACTTTAGTCTCCACATGTATCATGTATAAAGTATATAGTATATACCGTGATCACCTCCCGAGTGATCACGGCCCGATAATATAACACAATGGACGGACAAGAATGTAGGGCCACGAGATGGAAATACTAGCATCCTATAGTAGGCAAGTAGGAATGCGGGTAAGGTATCAGAAGTAGCAAAAAACAGGCTATGCATCATGATAGGAATAACGGAAGCGGTAACATGCTACACTACTCAAATGCAAGCGATATAGAGGAGAGTAGGCGATATCGGTGATCAAGGAGGGCTTGCTGGTTGCTCACGGCAAAGAGAGAGGGTCGTCGACTCCGTAGTCGAACTGGGCAGCAGCGGCGTCGGTCTCGTAGTCTACCGGAGAGAAGAGGGGAAGAAACAATGAATACCATGTAAACATATGCATATCGATGCATGACATGACAAATAACGATGCTAGGCGTGCCCTAACGTGGTATGAGGTGGTGCAGGTTAAGAAACATCAGGAAAGTATTCCGGTGTTTAGCGTTTTAGCGGAAGGCGGAGGGGAAAGTTGCGAGTTCGATAGGTTAGGGGTGTGGCGGATGAGCAGGTTGCGTGTCAGGAAGCGTCTCGTCGTTCGAGCAACTTTCATGTTGAAAATATTTTAATCGAGTTACGGATTAAAAGATATGATTTTCTAAAGATTTTATTAATTTCGGAATTTAATTAATTATTTAATTTAATCCGAAAATGGAATTATGACATCGGCATGATGTCATCTTGACGTCGACAGTCAACAGGGGTTGGTGGGTCAATCTGATGGTGGGACCGGTTGTCATTGTCTAAGACTAACTAATCGGGTTTAGTTAGTCTAACTAAAACGATTAGGTTTATTAACTACAATTAATTAGGTTAACTAATCGAGTTAGTTAAGTTAATTAATTCTTTAATTAATTAATTAATGTTTTAATTATTTTAATTATTTAATTATTTATTTATTTATTAAAATCATCTTTTAAATCCTTTTTCCCTTATTAAAAGCGTTGCAGGCGGGCCCCTGGCGATGTGAGCCTTAGCGGGCGGGCGTGCCTGCAGCAATGGGCACAGAGCCGCCTGATTAGGGCGCCCTTGACCACCAGGGAGAGGCCTTGAGCGGCAGGCGTGGCCAGTGAGGTGGGCGGTCTGAGGTATGGCGGGCCAGGCCGGCCGGCATGGCGATGGCGAGCCACAGTGGCAGGCGGGCCCGCAAAGCTAGGGAGGCGGAGGGCAGGGCACGGCCACTGGCGAGGCGTCAGGTAGGCGGAGGTGTCCATGAGCCGGCGTGAGCACGGCGCAGCCACAGCGAACATAGCCGCGGTTGAGGGAGGCAGGAGGAGGGAGGAGGCGGCTTGGGAGGCGGCGAGAGGAGTCGAGACGAGGGGGGACGACGCGGTGGTCGCAACATTGGCCGGCGAGAGCGGCGTCGATCCGTCGATAGAAGCGCCCTGACTTCGTCTTTGGTGGGCGAAATCGCGGTGGTCGCGCCGATGCGGTGGGACGGTGTCTGAGCGGCGTCGGGCTTGATCGAGCGCGGTGGCCTTGCCAGAACGGTGGCGCCGGGCCGCGTCGACCATGGCGGAGAGGGCGGCGACCGTGGCGACCTAGGGGAGAGAAGGCGAAGGGGATCTCACGGGGAGTAGGGTTCGTGGCAGGGTGCTCGGTGGAGGTTGGGGAGGACCGGCGAGGAGGAGGACGGGGAGGTTCCGACGATGGCGAGGCAGCGACGGCGGGGTCGTCCACGGGCGCTGGGGACGGCGGCGGGCGAAGCGTGATCCGGCGGCGATGGCGCATGTGAGGGGAGAGGCGAGGATCGGAGTTGCCCCGATCCAGACCAATGAGGGGAGTGGGGGTCGAAGTGCGGTTAGGGTTTTGGGAATGGATAAGGGAGGCGTGGCGGTTGGGTGAGGGGATTTGGGCGGCCCGTTCGAACAGTGAGGCCAGTGAGCCACTTGGCCCGGCGAGAGCTTTCTCTTTTTTTTGTTAGTTTAGTTTTCTTTATTAATTCCTTTCTGTTTAAATTTATTTAAAAGTATTTAGGCATTTATAAAATGTGTTTACTTCACCACAATTACCTTTGTAATATTTGACAACCACGAACATTTTAGTTTTAATTTTTGAAAACTTTTATTGTTATCATTAACTTGAATTTGAATTTGAGCGGTTCGAATTATTGTGAGGATATAGCGAAGAATCGAGGTGTCATGGCACGATTAGCATGGGATTACTGTAGCATGATTATCCGGGCGTTACACTAAAGAATAAAACCAATAAGTTCTATTCAAAATAATGAAGAAGTTCAAAGTTTGTAACAAACTCCAATTTTCACATTTCTAACACAACACCCAAAGAAGTTAAAGTAATAAAGTTAGAGTGGTTCGATGTCTATTAAAAACTCAGATTTTTTCCGTTGCTAAGGAGAAAAGGAGAGAAGTTCGAAGTGATAACAGACAGAAGTTTGCGCACTGCATGGTGTGTGTTTCATATGAGAAAAAAATAGTAAAAAAGCAAAGTCTAATTTTTTTTTTGTTGCTAGAAGTTCAAGTGCTCTTCCCTCGGAAGTTCAAAAATTCTTGCTGAGCAAAAATATCTGCTCATCGTGTTAACGGGTCGTGGCCTAGGAAGTTCGAACCTTTTGCTTGTGGAAAAAATGTCGGTTTCAAACAAGGTAAACAATCCGACATATGATACACCAGGATATGGTTGGTTTTTTAAATTCATTTTGCACATGAATGATCATTGGAGACATTGACATATTTGTCTTGTTATTTCTCACTATGTTTATTTTTTAGGTGTTGGAAAATGTGCAACAGAAGTTCATGTCAAACTAACGGGGCGATTCAACATTTATATAAGAATCAAAAAATTCATTTTTCTAAATAAATCAAAATTTTCATTTTTCAAGAATAAAAATGACGAAGTCCAAATTTAAACAGAGGAGTAGTTCGATGTATACGTGAAACTCAAACTATTACCATTTCTAACAAAAATAAAACTATGAAGTGTAATTTACAAAAAAACGCTTGATGCTTATTTAAAAACATATTTCCTTTCTAAGTATATAACTAAGAAGTTGAAACTAAAATAACAGAGAAGTTTGAAGTATATAAGAAAACTCATATTTGTTGCAAGAAGTTCACGTGCACCTCCGTGCATGTCGGGGATATACCCCGCGGTATGACCCGGCCGGAGGTATGACTTCGGCTGAGGCGTGGCGTGGACCGTGACCACTTTGGAGCTTGGCGATTCACAGATAACCCGCCCGATCTTGGTGACTCATTAGTAACCCGGCGGGCGGGTCAGATGGACAACAAGGCCCAAAGCCCAGAAGGCCAGCTCACGTTATGATGGGCCGGCTTAAGAGGAAAGGGCTGACGAATATTTCCTTTATGAGGAAGCAAGACCCGGACTTGTATTCAACTTGTAAGAGAAGATAGACTAGTCCTAGTCCTACTAGGACTCCACATGTAACCCGCCCCTCTAACTTATATAAGGAGGGGCAGGGCAACCCAAGAGGGGAGAAGCAACAAGAAACAATATCTAGGGCTAGACACAAAAAGCCGGTTACCGGTGACTTCCTCATGATCATAATGAGACCTAGCCACAAACAGCATGTAGGGTTATTACCGGATAATGTTTCCCGGGGCCCGAAGCTGTCTAAATCCGCCTCTTGTGTGTTGCGTCTCTCGATTCCGCTCAACCCCTTCAAGCTACCACATAGATGCGTTGGCCTCGCGACTAAGTCCTTACACTAGGACATCTGACGTGACAATTCCACGACAGTTGGCGCCCACCGTGGGGCGAGCACGGTGGTGTTGAGTTCTTGGAGGGATTTCTTCAGGGATTGAGAAGCTTGCAGTTCATCAGATGAAGGAAAATTTGAGAAATTAGGATTGTGTCAGCTCGGGCATGTTGGCAAGACCGACTGGTTTGTTTTTTATCAAGAGCCGCCACGGAAGTATCTTATCGTCTGACCTGACTAGGGCCCAATCACGAATTTGTTGCAAAGGATCTCATCAAAAATAATCTCGCCGGACAACGCGGTGGAAAAACCGGGCGAAACAGGTCTCGAGGATAACCCGGCGGAGCACAAATCGCACCACGATCTCGCCAAATCCTTCCATCAGAGTACCCATAATTTTTGATTTCCATACATGTGGAATTGGAATCAAGGGAATAGGGGCGTTCCGTTTTCTGCACAATCACGTTGACCGATACGGTGTGATACAACTCCAACACAGCTGCCGATGCGATCTCTGCGGCCTCAAACCGCCCGCTGCTGCGGGTCTGATTTCCTGTCCGAATCATTCTCGGGCTTGCCACTGCTGAGTCGCCCCTGTCCAAACTTCCCTCGCTGACCGTGCCACAGGCCGCAGCCGCGGTGTCCACCTCGCGCCCACACGCGCTGTTTTCCTCTGCCGCGCAAGGCGCCGGGTCGCTGCAAGCCTGCAACCAACCGAGTGGCCTTGAGCCGTTGCATTTTCTACTCCAAAGCTGCCAGATGCGGGGCCTATGAGCCGCCCTGGACTCTTTCCATCTACGCGACATCAATTTTTGAATTCTAGCATGAAAGCCAAGAAAAGAATTCATCTACTAGAAGGAGACCTCCAAGGAAGCTCTCACGTGGTCACAAGGGACAAGCCATCACATCAAAAATCAAATGACAACCTGCGTCTAGGCGGTCGTCTGATGCTGTTCAACGTTATCCACCATCAGTACCATATTCATCCGATAAAAATACCAGGTGCTATTTAACCTATTTATTGTGAAAGCACATATTAATTCATTCGAGCACAACTACTCTGCTCTATGGTGTTTTTTATATCCAGATAACCATTTACTACAAAAGTGGCATTATCTGACGACATCGTACCACACCGACTTATAACTTGGCGGCATCTCTCGCGATCAAGACCGGCTTAAGACATCGTGGTCGTCTCTCGCGACCGCACCGGTTTACAACGAGGAGGACAATTTGCCCAGTTGCACCGGCTTACAATGCCATGGCTGATTCATCCGTCTACTCCTGCATGATGGTGTTTATCCAGTTTATTTTATTAAACATATTGTTTTCATCAAGGAACAATTACTTTGGTCTGTATATTTTCATGTGCAGCAAAGGTGGTGCCATGTTGTGCCTATGAAGTGTATGTCAGCATCATTACGCACCGGCGTCTGTGCCTGCTCACTGATGGTACAAGTGTGTGCAAGTCGCCGCCCGTGCAGCCTAATCTACATCAACCCACCGGAGCCGCGTTGAGCCGCCCTTGCCGCCTTGAGCCGCCGGGGTTATCTTAAGTCGTCGGTCTGCCATGAGCCGCCGGAGCTATATTGAGTTGCTGGTCTGCCTGAGCCACCTCTGTCGTGATAAACGGATCATCAGTCATCCAAACAAATCAGGTGATATCCATCCAAATTTACTTTATTAGCACATGTTGTTTTTGTCAAAGAACAAGTTTATCTTTGCCTTGGTATGCAATATTGTTTACGCAGGGCAATTATTTATTACAAAAGGTGATATTATACCGCGAAGATGGAGGCACGCCAACATCTTCTGGCACAGGTGGTCGTCGTTAACTCAACGGACTCCTGCACCGGCTTACAACGCCATGGCCGTCTCTCGCGACCGCGCCGGCTTACAACGCCGTAAGCCGGCTTAAAACGCCACGACTGGTTCATTTGTCTGTGCCGCCTCTGATGCTACGGTTGTCTTTACCGTCGGTCTCTTGCGGCCTGGTCTACATCAACACACCAGGTCGCACCTATTTGGATGAGCTGTTTATTGAGTATGAGCAAGTCACTGCTTGGGAAGCCCGGTTTTCTTCCAACAAATTGGAGGCAAATTATCATATATTATCAGCCGCCGTATGCACTGGATGGTTCAATGGGCGTGCACGCCAGTTGCCGCCACTAACTTCAAAACAGCCAGTTGGGAGGAACCATTGGCTGAGTTGCTGACACAACTCATATGGGATCATTTATAACTCGCTGCAGTCACCTCAACCTTCTGTGGATTCACATCGCGCTATCAACGCCGATGATATACACCTTCTGATTTGGTCAAATATGGAGAATCTCAAGCCAACTCCTCGAGTCGTCTTGAGACTCGGGGGCTACAATGGTATGACTCGGCAAAATTAGCCGGTTTCAATGAATTCAAGAACTCCGGGTCATTGAAGGAAAAAAATAACCCGGGCCCTGAAGATTACTGCTAGATCGATGAAAATATAAAAGCCGTCAGAAGATTTCCGGCTCAAAATAAGGGCTCTGGTTTAAAATCCGGTTCAAGAGACATCTTTCAGATCTGGTTCAAATCCGGTTCAAAAGCCGGCCCAGGGTAAATTTGTCCCTCACAAATTTTTGAAGCTCTCATATCCGGTTCAAAATCCGGCTCAAGGTAAATTTGCCCCTCACAGATTTTTGAAGCTTTCAATCTGGTTTAAAGTTCCGGTTCAAAAATAATTAATCTCTCGCAAGTTCGAGTTCTAAGAAAAATCAAAGGTTGCCAAAAAGAACTTGCTGCCATGATGTGCGGTTCAAACATAGGTATCCTGCCTTACGGCTTATCTTATTATGGTCACTTGGGGGCTTCCTGCTCATCGAGCATAGCTGTCGGTACCATCTTGATCGGTGCAATGCTAATATATGGTCACTTGGGGGCTTCCTGTTCAAACATAGGTCGTATTCAAACCAAAGAGAACATAACTGTCGAAACCCTTTTGATCGACACACTGCCAAACTCACTAGGGGGCTTCTTGATCGTATCCGAATCATAGCTTAACCTCTTTTGGGTCCGACGTGGATCGTATTCGAATCAGCGTCGTTAAACAACTCTAAAGGTCATTTGGGGGCTTCCTGTTCAAACATAGGTCGTATTCGAACCAAAGAGAACATAGCTGTCGGTACCCTCTTGATCGGCATCGCCAAAGCCACTGGGGGCTATATGATCGTATTCGAATCTTAGCTTAACCCCTTTGGAACGGTTTACTGATCGTATCCGAATCAGAAGCCTCAAAAAGCTTTATTCTGTCTCTGGCAAAGTTTATTGCAGCCACAATTACTTTACTTGAGAAATTTTTGGGATTATATCTCAAATATATATAAGTGTTTTATGCTTAACCCGGCTTGACTTTTGACTATAAGTCGCCAGTTTATGACAATCATCATCTATGTGGAAGCATTGGCTTCTAAGGATTGGTTTATCACCCTTACTGCACAGGTCATGTAAGCCGGCAGTACAAATTCAATATCACAGTGGTTATATGTGAGATATTATGACCCGCCCTGGTTTTGACGTTAAGTCGCCAGGGCATATGTTGTTTAAACTCTCTGCAGGATTTGCAGAAATATGACATATAAATGATTAAGTTCAAGCTCATTACCAAAGTTGATGCTTCAATATGATTATCCGTTCTGGATTTTTCTCAAAAGGCTATAAGCCGTCGGGTCATAAAAATTCCGGTTTACAATGAAGGCGTATTAAATCACCATCTGCCAAGAGCCGCCGGGTATTTAAACTCCGGATTTACTTGTCAACAGATAAGGTATTTGAAATCTTTAAATAGCCAAACTTGGCTGGATTTTCATTATGATATTGAATGATTAAGGTCTTCATACCGGATTATATTATTCAAATCTTGAATAGCCAACATGGCTGGATTTCTCTTATGATTATCAATAACCAGTATTATGATTGAGGTTTTCAAAAGTCGCTTTAGCGCAACTGCTGTTATTTTTATCAATGGGCATGATTTATTTTACAATGGAGGAAATAATCCTAGTCAGCAGAGGCTTACGACCCAAAGACTTGAGGGCTACATTATTCAAGTTGAGGTTACATCCAATATGCAAGTCTCATGTCGCTGCGAGCATACACCATGACACTTGGGGGCTAATGCAAAGTCATTTTTTATTGGCCTTATTGAAGACCCGACTCA
The DNA here is from genome assembly GCA_021605205.1 of Aegilops longissima. Classification (NCBI taxonomy): domain Eukaryota; kingdom Viridiplantae; phylum Streptophyta; class Magnoliopsida; order Poales; family Poaceae; genus Aegilops; species Aegilops longissima. The sequence goes on from CM038679.1 coordinate 354,422,366, forward strand.
TCCCATTGTAATGAGCCGGCCCTTGGGGGCTACCAATTGCTCCTGTTAAAATTCAAGGTACACAAGCCTTATCCCATTATATTAAAGGATCCACTACTCAGTTGGTAAAGCACAAAGCTCTTAACCTTGTGGACTTGGGTTCAAACCCCAGGATAGGGGTTACATCATATGATATTATTTTCAATGAAAAGTCCCAGCTCAGTATTATCTTACTAAGCCGGCCCTTGGGGGCTACATGTTACTACTCAAATTTACATCATCATATTTACAAAGTCCCTGCTCATCATTACATAATGACCCGACACTTGGGGGCTAATGTATATTGTTCTTTGCTGAAGACAATTCTATGATGACCTGGCTACACTACTATGACTATAGCCGACTCATGGGGGCTACACAACTGGATTTTATTTAAAGCCATGGTGATAAGTCCCGTCTTATTCATGCTGATTAAACTGGCCCTTGGGGGCTACAGGTAATATGGATATAAGGGAGAAATATCTTCAAATTGTCAGTTTGAGTAAATCAGATTGACCTGGTGTCTGCAAAAATCATAAATCGGTGTCGGCGACAATTATGACTCGTCATCATCTATTTATAAACCGACAATTTTGAAGATCATAAACCGGCAAGTTTTACATCTTCAAGCCGGCTGAATAGAAGTTGAGTATTTGAAGACCAATATTTTTGTCAAGTAAGAGCATTGAAGGCCGACTCAAATGGATTATTTCTTATAATATTTCTCTATCCAATGTCAGCAAATTGGTTATAAAGCTGGCCTATTGACCCGGATTTTTTAGAAGAAGAGCCTGGATTTTTTGCATTGGCAAGGTTTGGACATATCTGTTAAAAGAGATTTGCTATAAGATCTTGAGTATGCATCCGAGGAGGAAATGACAAGGACTTAAAGATGATCAAAAGTGCGGTTCAGAAAATATTTAACCGGAGCACAACCTATCAAAGTTTGTTCTTGTATTTATTTTACAGATCAGTTTAACATGGATAAATCCAAATTAAGCAGGGGCTAATGTCGGGATATACCCATGGTATGACCCGCCGGAGGTATGACCGGTGGGCGTGGCGACTCACTGGTGACCGCTTTGGAGCTTGGCGAGTCACAGATAACCCGCCGATCTTGGCGACTCATTAGTAACCCGGTGGCGGGTCGATGGACAACAAGGCCCAAAGCCCGAAGGCGGCTCGCGTTATGATGGGCGGCTTAAGAGGAAAGGGCTGACAAATATTTCCTTTACGAGGAAGCAAGACCCGGACTTGTATTCAACTTGTAAGAGAAGATAGACTAGTCCTAGTCCTACTAGGACTCCACATGTAACCCGCCCCTCTAACTTATATAAGGAGGGGCAGGGCACCCCAAGAGGGGACAAGCAACAAGGAATAATATCTAGGGCTAGACACAAAAAGCCGGTTACCGATGACTTCCTCATGATCATAATGAGACCTAGCCACAAACAACATGTAGGGTTATTACCGGATGATGTTTCCCGGGGCCCAAAGCTGTCTAAATCCGCGTCTTGTGTGTTGCGTCTCTCGATTCCGCTCAACCCCTTCAAGCTACCACATAGATGCGTTGGCCTCGCGACAAGTCCTTACACTAGGACATCTGACGTGACAATTCCACGACAGTGCATGATTCAGAATTTATATTGTGGGACGTCCGACCTCCAATTACATGTTTTAAAATGGCAAAAAATGACGCCTGACCTTCAGTTGTGTGTAATTCGACGTATACACAAAAATGGGACAGAAGTTCATAGTGAATACAACCAGAAGTTCAAGTACTGCAAGGAATGCATTTCAGGTGAGATAAAAGCATAGAAAAATAAAAGCTTAAAAAGGTTTGTTGAAAGAAGTTCGAGTGCTCTTTTCGGGCAAGTTCAAAAATTCTTGCGAAAGAGGTTCACCTTGTATTTCCATGTTTGAAAACAGAAAAAAGAAATGGTTTTTTTTTGCGTTTTAAAATAATTCTCTCAATCCACAAATAAATTCAGTTATTATTTGGGAGAAATTTGATTTCAGAAAGAAAATAAAAATTCAAATTATCAAAATGGAAAAAGTTAATGTACTACATGGTGTGTGTTTAATATGAGAAAAATGAATTAAAAGGCAAGGTTCCTTTTTGTTGTTGCAAGTCATCGGTCGAAAAAAGTTAAAAAATTATTATGAGAGAGGGTTGTACAAAAGGAATATCATTTCTGTAACACTGATGAATGGATGAGAATATTACAAACGAAAAATACGTCACAGGAGTTCAACGTGAAAACAGTAGGAAGTTCAACTACTACACTCAATGAATTTCAGATGAAAAACTTTTAAAACCGTCGTGAGTTTGAAAAAAGACCAACACGGAAAAGTTGCGTGTTTACAACAGCTTTCCATTGATATATCACTTGCTCAATTCCGGTGAGTGGATGGAGAGCTACGAGCCAAAAAACCACGTGAAAATAGAGTGAAGTTCAAGTAGACATGTCGACAAGTTCAGGTTCTTAACGCGGTGCATGTTCGAAGAATCTGTTTCGTGATAAAAGCAGAAGGAATGATCTCACTGTTTTCGAAATTACTTGAAAACGGCTAGGAATCAGAGAAAACCATCAACATAAAAAAGTTTCGCATTTTCCGTAGCTTTTCAACGGTATACAATTTGTGCCCCGTTTCAAAGAAGTTTGTAGAAATTACGGCGAAAATATGTTTTTATCCATTTTCAAAATTGGCCTAAAACCGTAAAGAATTGTGAGAAACAATATATACCAAAACGTTTCGCACATGTTCAAGCTTTCCAACGCCACATCATTTCCTGCATTGGGACGTACAGTTAAAAAATTAACTCGAAAATACGAACTTGATGGAACTTTTAATGTTTTATAAATTACTCTTAAACTGTTCAAAATTAGAAAAAACTTTCAACATGAAAAAGTAGCGCATTTTCATAAGCATTCCAACGCCATATCATTTGCCTCAATTGGATTAGCCGTTTAGAAATGGCATCAAAAATACGAACTCAGCTGTTCAGTTTGCGAAATTTTAAGATTTTCCAAATTACTCTTTAACCATAGGGAATTAGAGAAAACTTTCAACATGTGGAAGGAGCGATTTTACAGCAGTTTTCCAAGCCATATTATTTGCCTCATTCTGATAAACGATTATAAAATGTGATCGAATATACGATTCACGTTTTTTGTATGAATAACACACGATTTTCAAAACTGCTCTTAAACCGCTAACATTTTGGAAAAAAATTAACTTGGGTCATGATAATTGTGTCCATAGCTTTCTAATGGTATACCGGAAGCCCCATTTGGACAATATTGTCAAAAATTCAACCCAGCACAGGGGGACGTTCAGGTCGAACAACTCAGGCAGTAAAATTACAAAAGATGCAAGTTCATCATGACCCGAGAGCAAAATCCGCCAACAAGTGAGATTCTTGTTTAAAACGGGCATTTATTTGCTAAAACCCATTTCTAGATTAAGACATACATCATATAAAACACGACTGACCAGAATAATTCGCGCGCGGAGACACGATTGCGAAGATAGCCCGAAGGTCGGGTTCGTACAGATTGAAGTTCGGGCTATTATTCTGAGGAAGTTCTGGTTGTGATCAGAATATTATTCTAATCCCGTGATCAGAATTGTGTTTATATATATATATATATATATATATATATATATATATATATATATATATATATATATATATATATATATAGGGTGGGTCTATTATGATAACACCCTTAAGAGTCTTATTCTAATAACACCCGGCCTTATTCGCACATCCCCACCGGATCGCGTCGCCTCCCTCCCGACCTTCTTGGTGGCTGACTTTGGGAGCACCGTGGCCCCTCCCCTCCTGGCATTCTATCGCGGCAGCGGCCTGGGAGCGCCGTCGCCCCTCCCCTCCAGGCCTTCTTCCGCGGCAGCGGTCTGGGAGCGCTGCCGCCCCTTTACTCCTGGCCTTCTTCCGCGACGGCGGCCTTGGAGCGATGTCGCCCCTCCCCTCCCCACTTTCTCCCGCGGCGGTGGCCTGGGAGCGCCATCGCCCCTCCCCTCTCGACCTTCTTCCGCGGTGGCGGCCGGTAGCGACGCCGCCCCTCCGCTCCCAGCGTTCTTCCGCAGCGGCGGCTAAGCAGCGACGCCGCTCGTCGCCTGTCGGCCTTCTTCCGCGGCAGCAACCGAGCAACACCTCCCCCACTAGCATATCGACCTTCTTCCGCGGCGGCAGCTCGGCAGCACCGCCGTCGAACTCCTCTGGGCCTTTAATTAGTTGTACTTCATCATATGTGGATTGGTGCTGCCTCGACATCAAACCAATTCGAGCAAGGAGGACTATGCGCAAGGTTCCTTCATCCACGGCAGCTTCTTGGAATAAGTCTGCAACGACCTTCAGAGCAAATCCTCTGTCACCACTCGCCTTGAGTAATGTCCAGACCGCTCATGAACTTCTGAAGTGCAAGTGGACTGCACGGGTGAACCCAAAAGTTCTGCAGATGCACGAGAGGGGAACTTCTTCATGCAAAAGCAAGAAAGCAGTGCAACATGAGGTAAGCAGTACACTCCCTCAACTATCTCAGGTTACTTATTCCATACAAAGCAGTACAAGCAGTACAGTACACCTCAAAAAACGATGTAGTACGGTTGCTTCAGTTCGTCATGGGGAAAAATGCAGTGCACTTGCTTGGTTATGTAGTACGCTTGCTCGGTTATGCAGTACGCTTGTATAGGTTCATTACGGATAACGATGCAGTGCGGTTGCTTCATTTCACCTTGCGGGGTGATGCAGTCAGTGTGCAATACTTTGCAGTACCCTCTCAAAAACATTGTAGTTTGCATGATTCTGTTCATTTAACCTGACAATACTTTGCAGTCAGCTCGGTCATTTTGTGTGCAGGAAATGATGTTCAGCAGATACAAAATGCCACGCATAATTGACAACACTGAGAACAACAACTTTCAGAAGAGTAAAGCTTCTCCTGAAAGAGATACTGGCCGGGTTACCCCTGAGATTCCTCGAGGATTCTTCACGACAACAAACAGGGTGCGGTACTCTCCGGAAGAGGATTTTTTTCCAACAAGAAGAGGTAGTCGAAGATGATGATGATGTCACATTCGTCTGGGAGGGCACTCACCGACGGGATGATGAAGATGATGACGATGAAGATGAGCCAATAACAGTTCTCAACCCAGAGTATAAGCACGATTTCACTATGTTTGGACAGCATGTCCGAACAGACAATGATGATGCAGTTGAACACGATGTTGCAGCAAATGATGATTATGACTATGATGATGTGCCACCGATCCAAAATTTTCAAACCAATTCACTGAGACATCGTCACAACACTAGATTACCACCACATCCACGTGCTGCACCCCAAGACAGAGCTCAGCATCCATGTGCTACACTGAAAAACAGAGCTCCAAGCAGACCTGCTGCATCAGCTTCAACACTGCGACCACCAGCGGTTCCTCGGTCAAAAGTCAACAGTAGGTACAAATCCTCCTCACCATTGCCGCTGCGAGATCCTCAACTACACAGATCTGCTATAACCCCGCAATGTCCAATACAACCCGGCGAGCTGCAAACACCATCGGGTAAACGACTCTACACACATGTAAGTTTATGTTCCGAAAAAATAATAACAGTTGTAGTCCATTCTGATAACATTGCAGTGCACACTGATATTTCTTGTGAGGTTTGACCTAGCGTCTAATAAATTGGATTCCTCTCAAAACATAGGAACATTGGAATGCTTTATTAAAATCGTATGCACTCCTGGTATTAAAAAAAAGAACAGAACAAATTATCTCATAGAGCATTGCACTTAATGCAGGATAAAAACATCCCGCTAAACCTCATACCTGCCGCTGGAATGAAGTTCACCACGTACAACAAGGCATGGACTTTTACAACAGTTATGCAAGATGTGCAGGGTTTGGCATACGCAAGAGGGCAAAACACAGGACAAATGCCTACATTGTCTGCTCAAGAGAAGGGACGCTGTCGGTGTACAAAAGTAGGGGTCCCTTTTTGTACCACTTTACTTGTGCGTAGGCAGTCGCAGCCACACACCCACAACCATGCTTGGCGGGGCAGAGGAAGCAAAGATTACCAGAACCGTGCTCAAGACCAGAAGCATGAAGAGCTAAGGGGCGAGGTGAAACTCCTCCGGCATTGTCCTTGCCGGGGCGGCCTTCACGGCCGCAGCAAGAGCCTTGCCGGGGCAACTTGCCCAACACCAGCGGAGCCGCCACCCTTGAGCCTGAGAGTTCCGACGTCCTCAACCACATTGGAACCAAGGCTCGGGAGGCGCCTCCATGATGGCATGCAAATCTTGTGAAGACCAAGAACATACAATGCTAGATAAGGACCAGAAGACGGAGACCCCCGGCAAGATCCTTGCCAGGGACAACTACGAGGCCCCGGCAAGGCCCTTGCCGGGGACATCTGCGGGGCCGCGGCCAGGCCCCCACCTGCTAAGGCTCCACCACCGTTCCAACAGAACGATCAACACGCCAACAAGGCAAGCGCCTGCGTGGCGACGTGCAGCTTCCAGGCCAACTCGACAAGCACCTGCGTGGTGGCATGCAGATCTTCGTGAAGACTCTGCCACCACGCCAACTCAGCAACCAGCCGGCTAGCATGGCGTTGCGCGCCTAGTCAGCCTAGACGCGCGTCAGAGCGAGGCAAAGCGGCGACGGACGGGACGGGCTCCATTACCGCCCTCGATAAAGCAAGAGGACACCTAAGTAGCTATTTTAATGCGTTTTGTCCTGTGATGTCAGGCGATAAACTCGACCACTGTACAACTTTCCACCTCCTATGAGCCACTGTGGCAGCCCCTTTTAACTATAGAAGGAGGCCCGCGGCGTACTGAGAGAGGATTCGGACTTTTTGGACCCAGCACACTTTGTAGCTCATCCAAGAACACCAGATAAACACAAGCCAGCAGGAGTAGGGTGTCACGCATCACTTGCGGCCCGAACCTGGATAAACTTCCCGTGTTGATCTCTTAAACCCGCTCTTTCCACAGCCCCGCGCCCGCCAACAATAGAAGGGATTCCCCGGGATCCCATAGGTGTCTTTGGCACGCCAGGTAGGGGGCTTAAGCTGTGAAAATCCGGTTTTGGAGCCAACATATTGACTCCCTCGTTGCGGTGGCCCGAGAAGAGAAGGCGGCATCAATCAGCCGCACTCCGGTGCCACCCACTGCTACCTCTTGAGCACTGCGTTGGTTTTCCCTTAAAGAGGAAAGGGTGATGTAGTAAAGCAGCGTAAGTATTTCCCTCAGTTTTTGAGAACCAAGGTATCAATCCAGTAGGAGGCCACGCACAAGTCCCTCGCACCTACACAAACAAATAAAATCCTCGCAACCAACGCAATAAAGGGGTTGTCAATCCCTTCATGGTCACTTACAAAAGTGAGATATGATAGATATGATAAGATAATATTTTTGGTATTTTTATGATAAAGATGCAAAGTAAAGAAAGCAAAATAAAAACGGTTCCAGAAATAGCTAAGTGTTGGAAGATTAATATGATGGAAAATAGACCCGGGGCCATAGGTTTCACTAGTGGCTTCTCTCGAGAGCATAAGTATTACGGTGGGTAAACAAATTACTGTTGAGAAATTGACAGAAATGAGCATAATTATGAGAATATCTAGGTACGATCATTTATATAGGCTTCACGTCCGAGACAACTAGACCGACTCCTGCCTGCATCTACTACTATTACTCCACACATTGACCGCTATCCAGCATGCATCTAGAGTATTAAGTTCAAAAGAACAGAGTAACGCTTTAAGTAAGAAGACATGATGTAGAGGTATAAACTCATGCAATATGATGTAAACCCCATCTTGTTATCCTCGATGGCAACAATACAATACGTGCCTTGCTGCCCCTACTGTCACGGGGAAAGGACACCGCAAGATTGAACCGAAAGCTAAGCACTTCTCCCATTGCAAGAAAGATCAATCTAGTAGGCCAAACCAAACTGATAATTCGAAGAGACTTGCAAAGATAACCAATCATACATACAAGAATTCAGAGAAGATTCAAATATTGTTCATAGATAAATTTGATCATAAACCCACAATTCATCGGTCTCAACAAACACACCGCAAAAGAAGATTACATCGAATAGATCTCCACAAGAGAGGGGGAGAACATTTTATTGAGATCCATAAAGAGAGAAGAAGCCATCTAGCTAATAACTATGGACCCGAAGGTCTGAGGTAAACTACTCACACATCATCGGAGAGGCTATGGTGTTGATGTAGAAGCCCTCCGTGATCGATGCCCCTCCGTGAGCTCTAAAAGGCCCCAAGATGGTATCTCACGAATGCATGAAGGTTGCGGCGGTGGAATTAGGTTTTGGCTCCGTGTCGATAGTTTGGGGTGCGTGAGGTATATATAGGAGGAAGAAGTACGTCGGTGGAGCAACGTGGGGCCCATCAGGGTGGAGGGCGTGCCTTGGGGGGGTAGGCGCGCCCACCTACCTCATGCCTTCATGGTTGATGTCTTGGCGTAGGGTCCAAGTCCTCTGGATCACGTTTGTTCCGAAAATCACGTTCCCGAAGGTTTCATTCCATTTGGACTTCATTTGATATTCTTTTTCTGCGAAACTATGAAATAGGCCAAAAACAACAATTCTGGGTTGGGCCTCCGGTTAATAGGTTAGTCCCAAAAATAATATAAAACTGTACAATAAAGCCCAATAATGTCTAAAATAGAATATAATATAGAATGGAACAATAAAAAATTATAGATACGTTGGAGACGTATCAAGCATCCCCAAGCTTCATTCCTGCTCGTCCTCGAGTAGGTAAATGATAAAAATAGAATTTTTGATGTGGAATGCTAGTTGGCATAATTTCAATGTAATTCTCTTAATTGTGGTGTGAATATTCAGATCTGAAAGTTCAAGACAAAAGTTTAATATTGATATAAAAATAATAATACTTCAAGCATACTAACTAAGCAATTATGTCTTCTCAAAATAACATGGCCAAAGAAAGTTATCCCTACAAAAACATATATTCTGGCTATGCTCTATGTTCACCACACAAAGTATTTAAATCTTGCACAACCCCGATGACAAGCCAAGCAATTGTTTCATACTTTTGATGTTCTCAAACTTTTTCAATCTTCACGCAATACATGAGCGTGAGCCATGGACATAGCACTATATGTGGAATAGAATGGTGGTTATGGAGAAGTCAAAAAAAGGAGAAGATAGTCTCACATCAACTAGGCGTATCAACGGGCTATGGATATGCCCATTAATAGATATCAATGTGAGTGAGTAGGGATTGCCATGCAACGGATGCACTAGAGCTATAAGTATATGAAAGCTCAACAAAAGAAACTAAGTGGGTGTGCATCCAACTCGCTGGCTCACGAAGACCTAGGGAATTTTGAGGAAGCCCATCATTGGAATATACAAACCAAGTTCTATAATGACAAATTCCCACTAGTATATGAAAGTGATATCATATGAGACTCTCTATCATAAAGATCATGGTGCTACTTTGAAGCACAAGTGTGGTAAAAGGATAGTAACATTGTCCCTTCTCTCTTTTTCTCTCATTTTTTTTGGGCCTTTTCTCTTTTTTTATGGTCTTTCTCCTTTTCTTTATTTAGTCCGGAGTCTCATCCCGACTTGTGGGGGAATCATAGTCTCCATCATCCTTTCCTCACTTGGGACAATGCTCTAAAAAAATGATGATCATCACACTTTTATTTACTTACAACTCAACAATTACAACTCAATACTTAGAACAAAATATGACTCTATGTGAATGCCTCCGGCGGTGTACTGGGATATGCAATGAATCAAGAGTGACATGTATGAAAGAATTATGAACGGTGGCTTTGCCACAAATACAATGTCAACTACATGATCATGCAAAGAAATATGACAATGATGGAGCGTGTCATAATAAACGGAACGGTGGTAAGTTGCATGGCAATATATCTCAGAATGGCTATGGAAATGCCATGATAGGTAGGTATGGTGGCTGTTTTGAGGAAGTTATATGGTGGGTGTATGATGCCGGCGAAAAGTGCGCGGTATTAGAGAGGCTAGCAATGGTGGAAGGAAGAAAGTGCGTATAATCCATGGACTCAACATTAGTCATAAGAACTCATATACTTATTGCAAAAATCTACAAGTTATCAAAGCAAAGTATTGCACACATGCTCCTAGGGGGATAGATTGGTAGGAAAAGACCATCGTTCGTCCCCGACCGCCACTCATAAGGAAGACAATCAATAAATAAATCATGCTCCGACTTCATTACATAATGGTTCACCATACGTGCATGCTACGGGAATCACAAACTTCAACACAAGTATTTCTCAAATTCAAAACTACTCAACTAGCATGACTCTAATATCACCATCTCCATATCTCAAAACAATTATCAAGCATCAAACTTCTCATAGTATTCAACACACTCCTAAGAAATTTTTTACTAATCTTGAATGCCTATCATAATTAAAGCAAATTACCTCGCTGTTTTGTAGGACTCTCAAAATAATCTAAGTGAAGCATGAGAGAACAATAGTTTCTATAGAACAAATCAACCACCGTGCTCTAAAATATATAATTGAAACACTAGAGCAAAAACTATATAACTCAAAAGATATAAGTGAAGCACATAGAGTATTCTAACAATTTATGAATCAAGTGTGTCTCTCTCAAAAGGTGTGTACAGCAAGGATGATTTTGGCAAACTAGCAAATAAAGACTCAAATAATACAAGACGCTCCAAGCAAAACACATATCATGTGGTGAATAAAAATATAGCCCCAAGTAAAGTTACCGATGGAAGTAGACGAAAGAGGGGATGCCTTCCAGGGCATCCCCAAGCTTTGGCTTTTAGGTGTCCTTAGATTATCTTGGGGTGCCATGGGTATCCCCAAGCTTAGGCTCCTTCTACTCCTTGTTCCAGAATCCATCAAATCTTTTACCCAAAACTTGAGAACTTCACAACACAAAACTTAATAGAAAATCTCGTGAGCTCCGTTATCGAAAGAAAACAAAACACCACTTCAAGGTACTGTAATGAACTCATTCTTTATTTATATTGGTGTTAAACCTACTGTATTCCAACTTCTCTATGGTTTATAAACTATTTTACTAGCCATAGATTCATCAAAATAAACAAACAACACACGAAAAACAGAATCTGTCAAAAACAGAACAGTCTGTAGTAATCTGTAACTAACGCAAACTTCTGGAACTCGCAAAATTCAGACAAAATAGGAAGACCTAGAAAATTTGTTTATTGATCAGAATCAATTGGAATCAATATTTTATCACGTTCTGGTGATTTTTAACAATTATTTTCATGAACAGAAAGTTTCTGGAATTTTCAGCAAGATCAAATAACTATCATCCAAGAAGATCCTATAGGTTTAACTTGGCACAAACACTAATTCAAACATAAAAACACATCTAACCAGAGGCTAGATCAAATATTTATTCCTAAACAGAAGCAAAAAGCAAAAAACTAAAAATAAAATTGGGTTGCCTCCCAACAAGCGCTATCGTTTAACACCCCTAGCTAGGCATTGATAAATTTAACGATGCTCACATCAAAGACAAGAATTGAAGCACAAAGAGAGCATCATAAAACACGTGATAAACACGTCTAAGTCTAACATACTTCCTATGCATAGGCATTTTATAAGCAAACAAATGATCATAGCAAGCAAAAACTAGCATATGCGAGGAAGAGGAAGGAAAAAATAGCGATCTCAACATGACGAGAGGTAGATTAGTAACATGAAAATTTCTACAACCCTATTTTCCTCTCTCATAATAATTACATGTAGGATAATAAGTAAATTCAACAATATAGCTATCATATAAAATATTTTCAACATGATCCACATGCATGCAAAGTTTACACTCTTCCCAAATAGTGGGATTAACATTAACTAAAGTCATGACCTCTCTAAACCCACTTTTATCAAAAATTTCATAAGATTGAATATTCTCCAAATATGTGGGATCTAAAGTTGACACTCTTCCAAACCAACTTTAAATATTATTGCAAAAAATATTATCAATTTCATATTCATCATGAGGATTAAATAAATTTTCAAGATCATCAAAAAATCACCCCAATCATGATCATTGCAACAAATAGTGGACATGGCAAAACTAGCATCCCCAAGCTTAGGGTTTTGCATATTATTAGCACAATTGACATCAGGAGAATTTATAGTAAAATCATTGCAATCATGATTTTCATCTAAGGAACTATCAAGCATGGGTGCAATAGCAACGATCTCATTTTTAACATAAGGAACTATAACAAATTCGTCTTCATAAATATTGGCATCATGGCCACAAGAATAGCAAGCATCATGTTCATCAAGGGATATTTCAACCACATCATCGGAATCGTCATTATCTATAGATTCATGCATATCATTATTTTCTTCCAAAGCAACGGTCATTCTTTCAATAAATTCTTGGACATAGACATTATGAGCAAAGTTTTCATTGCAATATTTAAGTATGACGGAATTTTTAGATTTGTTGAGAGAAAAATCATACTTTTCAATCAAAGAAGCAACTTCATGAGCACCCTTAAAAATGACAAATTCTTCAATTTGATCGATATCATAGTAACTATAAACACCCTTTGCATAAGAAGATAAGATTTCATTATCATTGAACTCACATAGGTAGGGAAGGTGTTTTCTAGAGTTCTTAGAGCAACAAGTAAAATCACACATTTCACAAAGATTCCAAGCATAGCATAGCAAACTATTTATATGATACCATAAGAGCTTCCCTTTTTCAGACAAACGATGACGCACAAAATGAGCATGCTCATTTAGAGATTTCCCATCATCTAAGCTAGTTGGGATTTCAGCACGAGCGCATAAGGATCAAAGACGATCCAAGTAGAACACTTTAAGTGGATCCATATCAATAGATTTTCAGCAAGCGAAGATGCAAGCATATAGAAGGCACATGGCAACACGAGCAAACAAAAGGGCGAACGGAAAAGGGAGGGCGAATAAAACGGCAAGGGTGAAGTGGGGGAGAGGAAAACGAGAGGAAAATGGCAAATAATGTAATGCGGGAGATAAGGGTTTGTGATGGGTACTTGGTATGTTGACTTTTGCGTAGACTCCACGGCAACAGCGCTAGAAATCCTTCTTGATACCTCTTGAGCACTGCGTTGGTTTTCCCTTGAAGAGGAAAGGGTGATGCAGTAAAGCAGCGTAAGTATTTCCCTCAGTTTTTGAGAACCAAGGTATCAATCCAGTAGGAGGCCACGCACGAGTCCCTCGCACCTACACAAACAAATAAAATCCTTGCAACCAACGCAATAAAGGGGTTGTCAATCCCTTCATGGTCACTTACGAAAGTGAGATCAGATAGATATGATAAGATAATATTTTTGGTATTTTTATGATAAGGATGCAAAGTAAAGAAAGCAAAATAAAAACGGTGCCAGAAATAGCTAAGTGTTGGAAGATTAATATGATAGAAAATAGACCCGGGGGCCATAGGTTTCACTAGTGGCTTCTCTCGAGAGCAGAAGTATTACGGTGGGTAAACAAATTATTGTTGAGCAATTGACAGAATTGAGCATAATTATGAGAATATCTAGGTATGATCATGTATATAGGCATCACGTCAGAGACAAGTAGACCGACTGCTGCCTGCATCTACTACTATTACTCCACACATCGACCGCTATCCAGCATGCATCTAGAGTATTAAGTTCAAAAGAACAAAGTAACGCTTTAAGTAAGATGACATGATGTAGAGGGATAAACTCATGCAATATGATATAAACTCAATCTTGTTATCCTCGATGGCAACAATACAATACGTGCCTTGCTGCCCCTCATCACACCGGGAAAGGACACCGCAAGATTGAACCCAAAGCTAAGCACTTCTCCCATTGCAAGAAAGATCAATCTAGTAGGCCAAACCAAACTGATAATTCGAAGAGACTTGCAAAGATAACCAATCATACATAAAAGAATTCAGAGAAGATTCAAATATTGTTCATAGATAAACTTGATCATAAACCCACAATTCATCGGTCTCAACAAACACACCGCAAAAGAAGATTACATCGAATAGATCTCCACAAGAGAGGGGGAGAACATTTTATTGAGATCCAAATAGAGAGAAGAAGCCATCTAGCTAATAACTATGGACCCGAAGGTCTAAGGTAAACTACTCACACATCATCGGAGAGGCTATGGTGTTGATGTACAAGCCCTCCATGATCGATGCCCCCTCCGGCGAAGCTCCGGAAAAGGCCCCAAGATGGGATCTCATGGGTACAGAAGGTTGCGGCAGTGGAATTAGGTTTTTGTCTCCCTATCTGGTAGTTTGGGGGTACGTAGGTATATATAGGAGGAAGAAGTACGTCGGTGGAGAAACGTGGGGCCCACGAGGGTGGAGGTCGCGCCCCCTACCTCGTGCCTTCCTGGTTGATGTCTTGACATAGGGTCCAAGTCCTCTGGATCACGTTCATTCCGAAAATCACGTTCCCGAAGGTTTCATTCCATTTGGACTCCGTTTGATATTCTTTTTCTGTGAAACTCTAAAATAGGCAAAAAAAGCAATTCTAGGCTGGGCCTCCGGTAAATAGGCCCAAAAATAATATAAAAGTGTATAATAAAGCCCAATAATGTCCAAAACAAAATATAATATAGCATGGAACAATAAAAAATTGTAGATACGTTGGAGACGTATCACCCACGGCAGCAACGATCATCAGCATGGCCGCAAAAAGCTAAGTCGCACAAAACCTTGAGTAATTCCCTTTTCTTTTATAAAGCTGTTTTCCTCGAAAGTTCTCGCTCTTTGTATGGAAAACCTTCACGCGATGGGACCCTCCCGCTATTGGCAACGCCCTTGTTTTGTTTCGAGTCTGCTCAATAGTTCGAGCGGCCGCGTTGAGATCGGCAGGGTGGCCTATCCGCTATTGGCAACGCCCTTGTCCTATTTCGAGTCCGCTCAACAGTTCAAGCGGTCACGCTGAGAGTGGTAAGGTGGTTTGCCCGGCAGCAAGCACACTCGGCATGCCGCTAAGGATCCGTCCTCAAAGCGCCGTGGCCTGGGTTGACGTGCCGGCAAGCCTGTCCAACTAAGCTTAGGGCGTACATACCAAGAAAGATAGAACAGGAAAATAGCATGCATCGTTTAAAAAAGTACTGCAAAGTTATATTACATGAATTGTTGCTGCAGTTCTAACTTAAGATAAAATTGTCTTGGTCATGAACCCGCAGCGATGATGAGAAATGGGGCGCCTAGTCCCGGCGCTGGCCCTCCACCCTCTAGACTCCATTGACGCAACTGATGTTGTGCTTGATACGCTCCTCGAGCGCCGCGAGGTCCACATCCTTCGGCAAGCTCTCCAGCGCGGCGGCGAAGTCGACGTTGG
Organism: Aegilops longissima; assembly: GCA_021605205.1. NCBI lineage: Eukaryota > Viridiplantae > Streptophyta > Magnoliopsida > Poales > Poaceae > Aegilops > Aegilops longissima. The sequence goes on from CM038679.1 coordinate 354,437,820, forward strand.
GGTTCCAGTACGCCACCTTGGTGAGGACCTTGGTCAGGGCACCCCGGCAGAGCTTCCGGGCCTCGTGGGCAAAAGAGGCCGCTCGGTTGGAACGGAGCTGCTCCAGGGCTCCAAGAACGCCCTCGAAGAACAGAGTCAGCTTGGCATTGGGACTCATGTTCGGCTCCTAGGTGTACCTGACATTCGGCATCCCCATGGTGGCCAGCTTCGTGGTGATCCTGCAGCCGACGTCGACGAGGCGGCTGATCCAACGGTATATGCCCTCCACGTACTCCTTATGTTCGGCAGCATCATTCCTCCATAGCTGCCTCTCGTCCTCCAGGACCTTGTTCAAGGTCTCCTCACGAGCCCTGGCCTCCGAAAGCTTCCCCTCCAAGCCATTTAGCTTCAACTTCAGATCGTTGATGGAGTCGTTGACCTCGGAGAGCAGCTTGGCCTTGTCAGAGACGGTGGCCTGGGCATCCGCCAAAGAACGGTTGGCCGTGTCCCTCTCCTTCGTCAGCTCTGAGGCCACCTTCTTCAGCTCCTCCCGCTCTAGCTCCATCTTCTTCATCTTGTTGGCATGGACCAGGGCCTGAGCATTGAGGCCCTCCTTGTGCCTCTGCTCCAGCTCCTGGGTCTGCTGCACGACGAGCTTCTCGACGTCCTCATCCTTGTCGCGAAGCGTGGCGGCGAGCGCCTCCTCGCGAGCGGCAAGGTCCTCCTCCTAGGAGTTCAGCTGAGCCTGGTGCTGGTGCCGAGCAGCCTCGTCCTTGGCGCCCTGTTCCTTCACCGCCTCCTGGGCCTTCTCGGCATTAGCCTGCTTGAGTGCGAGCTCCTGTTTTCTTTCAGCCAGCAGATCCTGGGCAACCTTCAGTTCTTCGTGGGCCTTGCGGAACCAGGCGTGCGTCTCGGCGATGCGCTCCTCAAGATCCGCCTCCGCCTTGTCCGCCGCTGCCATCCTGGATTTTTCCTTGTCCAGGCGGGCACGATGGAGCGGCTAGAGCTTCTGGAAGTTGACGCTCATGGCCCGAAGAAGCTGCTGCTCTTGGGAACCGCCACCGCCGGCGCTCGGTTCGTCAACAACCTGAAGCCTAGCGGACGCGAGTGCCTCTTTGTCAAACACCTCCCCCTTGGATGGCGCCCTGGTGCTCGCCGTTCCTGGGAGGTGGACGAACAGTTCGTCGCCCACCTTCAAGTACTTGCCCGAGCCAGAGGCAGCAGAGTAGGAAGGTTGGTCATCAACCACCCCCTCCTCAACAGCGGCCTTGCCGCCCTCCCTGGCAGGCCCCTTGCCGTCCTCCTCGGCAGCGGCCTTTCCGGCCTCGCCGGCAGGCCCCTTGGCGGCATCCTCAACGGCGTTCTTGTCGGCCTCCTCGGTGGTAATCTTGTCGGCCTCGGCCTCGGCGTCCCTGGCGACCTCCTCGATGACGGTGTCAATGTCCTCCCGGTCCGACGAGGAAGGGTCTAGATACCAAGAAGGGGAATGAGCCGGGGACATGGTCATGGTTCAAAAAGAAGAGGAAAAAAACAGGGATGGGAAGCAAATGACTTACCCACACCGGGCTAGGAAGAAGTGGCGCCCTCCCCGCCAGCGTTCGTTGCCGGGACAGAAACACCGGCGCCCAAGCTCGCCTCCTCCTCCTCCATACGCGTGGGCTCGGTGGTGGATGCCCTTGCTGGGACGCCCCTTTGGGCGGCGTAGTCGAGGGGGGTGGCGTGTTGGGAGTGGACCTTTGTGGCTCCTCCTGCTGCTATTCTCCTCCTACAAACCCAACAAGGTCAGCATCAATAATTCACACCCCAATGTTCATCAATGAAGGAGTGAGTGATGAGCTCACGCCAGGGGCTGAAGCGGGGCTGCGTCGGGGGCTGCTGTCCGGGCTGCTCTCCACCAACACCGGCGTATGCGAAGTACCCACCGGGGGCTTGTCGCCCGTCGAGGCCTTGGCCCTCTTCGCCACCCTCTGGGCCAGTGTCTGCACGTCCTAGTCAAGATAACATCAAATCAAATAAGGATAATGCAGGCGTAGGTTCAGGAGATGGCGGGGGGGCGAAATACTTACTCGCTCTCCACCTCCCCCTCCACTGGCTTCCTCTTCCTCTTTGGGCTAAAAGACCCGAGGTCGAATTCGGCCTCCAGCGTGCTGTCCGAGGGAGAGGGAGAAGGGGATGGGGTCCGGCGCCACTTAGACGAGGAGGAGGCAGTTACCGTCTTCTTCGCCACCGCGGCCTTCATCACCCTTGTCTGGCGCACGAGCTTCTCCTGAGCCGGTTGCCGCTGCGCGGTCCTGCCGGGCCGGACCGGCTCGCCAGAGCTGGCCCGCCGTAGGACGCGTTTCTTCCCCGCGGACAGAGGGTCGTCCACTTCGGCTTCCTCTTCGGGCGACTCGTCGCCCGCGTCTTAAATAAGGGGGGCCCCGACGCTGGTGCTGCTGGCCTCCTCGGCAGACTCCGCCCACTAGGCGAGCTCCTTCTCTTCCGCGGCCGCGTCGGTCTCATCCTTCATGCCATCGGCGCTGCCGTCCTCCTTGGCAAGTGATGCCTCCGTTGACCTGGCGGCGATGTAGTCCAGCTCCTCCTTGGTTGTGTCGCGGATGAGCTCCGGCTCGTCGCGGACATAGCTCTCCGACAAGTTGTCGAAGAACTCCTGCACCTTCTCTGCTGGCGGCTCGACCCAGGCCGGGTTGAGGCCATGTGCGTTGAAGTCTGGCATCATGGCAATGATAGCGGACCGGCGAGAGTTGTTGCTCAGCAGGACCACCCCTGCCGGCAACCCAACAGGGGCCCCTTGACGGCCTTGCCGGACTTCGCGGCCCTGCTGGTCCTCTCAGCCCAGCCGTCGTCGCCCATATTGAGTTGGAAGAGCCTCTGGCAAAAATGGGCATGCCCCGATATTATGCTTCAGGCCAGGGCGGAGCCTCATGATGTCGGCCGCATTCCTGAAGTCCCAGGCCGGCCTCCCCTTGTTGTGCAGTGGGGTGATTCGGCGACGGATGAAATCCGCCCCAATCATCTCGAGGGTGAGCCCGGCCATGGTGAGGCGATGGATCCTGGTGGTGGTGACAGAGAGCTTCTGGTCGTTGTCGTCGAGGTCGCTCCAGTCCCTACGGCGGGTCGGTGGGCTCTGGCAAACTCGATAGAACTCCTTCGGATCCTCCTCCTTGATCCAGAGCCACCGGTATCGCCACTCCTCCCACCTCTCCTTCTGGGCACCCTTCGGGTACGTGCCCTTCTCCTGGGTCCTTGGGATACAGGCGATGCTCCTAGAAATGGCATCGCCTGGCTGGATACGAGGATAGAAGTAGTGGCGGAAGAGCGCCGTGCCGGGGAGCACTCCGGCAAAGCCCTCTCAGATATGGGCGAAGAGAGCCATGCACACCATGGCATTCAGCATGAAGTCGAGGAGGTGAAAGCCGTAGATGTGCATGATGTCATTGAAGAAATCAGAGAAAGGGGGGCAGAGCCCGCAAGAAAAGTAATCGATGAAGAAGGGATACCGATTTGGGTCGGCTTTGGTGAAATCGTCAGGGACGATGCGCATGGCAAGGTGCCCCATCGTCTCCCTCCCCCACAAGGGCTTGAAGTAGTCCCTGAGGTGGACCGCGTCGACCGTTGAGGGGAAGTAGGCGTGCTGCGTCCGAAGCACCGCCAGCTCGCTCTCCGGCATCTCCTTCTCCCGGGCATCCTTGACCGTTCCCTTGCCCTTGCTGGTTTTGGGTGCCATGGCGGCTGGAAGAGGGCGAGGAATAAAGAGCAATGGGGGTGTGGCGGCGAGCATAGGCAAGAGCTTCGAATCTTTCGCCTGAGGAAGAAGAGGGGAATGGTGGTTCCGAGATTGGAAAAGGCGCAGAGGGTAAATGAGCGGCGCGCCTGTGGATTTTCCTTTTTACGGGGAAGGCTCGGGCCGCCTCTTTACCACGATGTGACGCATGCGTGCAGCAACTGCCCAATGCACGACCCCCACGTCACGCATTCAAGATGAGTCATGGGGAAGCGCAACGAGCGAGGGAGTTACTGCAGTAGAAACTCCGCCGCGCGCGCGCCCGTGCACCGTTCTAGGCCTGGCCCAATAAAGCCCCGTGCTTATATGTGGCCCAGGCCCGGGGGATCCTGTCGGTGTACAAAAGTAGGGGTCCCTTTTTGTACCCATTTACTTGTGCGCAGGCAGCCGCAGCCACACACCCGCAGCCACGCTTGGCGGGGCAGAGGAAGCAAAGACTACCAGAGCCGTGCTCAAGACCAGAAGCATGAAGAGCTGAGGGGCGAGGGGAAACTCCCCTGGCAAGGTCCTTGCCGGGGCGGCCTTCACGGCCCCGGCAAGAGCCTTGCTGGGGCAACTTGCCCAACACCAGCGGAGATGCCACCCTTGAGCCTGAGAGTTCTGGCGTCCTCAACCACATTGGAACCAAGGCTCGGGAGTTGCCTCCATGGTGGCATGCAGATCTTTGTGAAGGCCAAGAACATACAATGCTAGATGAGGACCAGCAGACGGAGACCCCCGGCAAGATCCTTGCCGGGGACACCTACGAGGCCCTGGCAAGGCCCTTGCCGGGGGCCCGACAAGACCCCTGCCGGGGACATCTGCAGGGCCGCAGCCAGGCCCCCACCTGCCAAGGCTCCACAGCCGTTCCATCACAGCGATCAACCCGCCAACAAGGCAAGTGCCTGTGTGCCGACGTGCAGCTTCCAGGCCAACGCAGCAAGCACCTGCGTGGTGGCATGCAGATCTTCGTGAAGACTTTTCCACAGCGCCAACTCAGCAGCCAGCCAGCCAGCATGGCGGTACGCGCCTAGTCAGCCTGGACGCGCGTCAGAGCGAGGCGAAGCGGCGACGGACGGGACGGGCTTCGTTACCGCCCCCGATAAAGCAAGAGGACACCTAAGTAGCGCATTTAATGTGTTTTGTCATGTGATGTCAGGCGATAAACATGACCGCTGTACAACTTTCAACCTCCTGTGTGCCACTGTGGCAGCCCCTTTTAACAATAAAAGGAGGCCCGCGGCATACTGAGAGAGGATTCAGACTTTTTGGAACCAGCACGCTTTGTAGCTAGTCCAAGAACACCAGATAAACACAAGCCGGTAGGAGTAGGGTGTTACGCATCACTTGCGGCCTGAACCTGGATAAACTTCCCGTGTTGATCTCTTAAACCCGCTCTTTCCATAGCCCCACGCCCGCCAACCGTCGAAGGGATTCCCCGGGATCCCATAGGTGTCGTTTCCACCGACAGACGCACAAGCAGACTGTGTCAGATTATCACCGGAAACGTCAGAAGACATCAAAAAGGATTGATTGCAAGGCAAAGATTAGAGTCAAAAAGAGGAAGGATGTAAAATTTGTGATAGAAATGGTTGAACTCAACCACAATCACAAGATGCTGTAAAGCCCTGGGATGCTTTTGCACATGCGGTCACACAAAAAAGACGATCCTTTGATAGATCAGTTAGTGAAAGACATGTGTTGAGTATATTGTGTACGTGTATATTTGTGTGTAGGGCCCACCTCCTATTTTCTTTGTATAGTTGAGGTTGTGGCCCACCTCTGTACTTATATATACGTGCCTGGTGCATCGATCAATACATCGAGATTGCACAACCCATATCTTGTCCTTCTACATGGTATCTATCACAGCACGATCCTAACCCTAATAGCCGCCCGCCCGCTTCCACGCCGGCCGCCGCCGCTGCCGCCTTCTCCCGTCGCCACACGAGCCGCCGCTGGTCACCGCCGCCTCTCCCACCATATCGCCTGGCCGCTGCCGCCGCCTCTCTCCAAGGCCGTCGCCGCCGCTTGCTCCCGCTTCCGCCAACGCACCCGCACCATCACCTCCCACCCAGCCGCACCCTCCCTCCCTCCCACCCGCCGCCACCCTTCCCTCCTCTCCCACCACGCCAGACCCGCACCACCCTGCCTCCCTACACCCATGACGAGTCCTGAACCCTAGCCATGAGCTCCTCCTCGTCCACCGTTTCCAACCCATTCACCGGTCCCGATGTCACTCTCGTCCGCGACCTCAACATCCATGAGCGTGTTCCGTCAAGCTTGATCACACCATCTGGCCCTACTCCGCTTGAAGCGGTATTTTCGCCAGGTTCCGTGAGTACCTCCCGCACAGCCACGTGGGCGGCACCGTGGACTCGCACTCATGATCAACGACGAGGAGTGGATGATCCTCGATGCCACCATCATCCGCTAGTTCTACCTCACCATCTCCGTGACCTCTTCCACACCATGGTGGGCGCACGAGGACGACGCTTATGCGGTCTGGACCAAGCTCAACGGCCTCTTCACCGACAATCGCTGCAGCGCAAGGTCCCTGCTCTATGGTGAGTTTTACGGGTACCAGCAACTTGACTCATCCATCGATGATTTTTGCATGCATCTCAAGAAGCTCGCCGATGAGCTCCGTGATCTCGGGGAAAAGATCGTCGACGAGCTCCTCATCAGCACCCTCTCCGGCGGCCTCAACGAGGACTTTGGGAACGCCGCCTCCAACCTCACCCTCATCTCGGAGCCCACCTTCTCCAAGGTGGTCGCGTACCTCAAGTTGGAGGAGCGCCGGATGTGGGTGGCGCGGACTCACGCGACCCACACCGCCTCGCCGCAGCACCATGGGTTTCGCCCCGCCACCGCCCGCGCCCGACGCCGCCACAGCCGGGCGGCGCCCGCTTCCCGCCCAAGATCGCCGCTTCTTTCCGCCGCCCAGCCGACGGCCAACGGGGGTCGTCCGTGGTGGTCGTGGAGGCCGCAAGCAGGAAGGAGCACCCCGCCCACCGCAGCAGGCTTCTCAGCTGGCCCCGTGGTACGCCGGCCAGAACCCATGGACCGGCGTTGTACACGCCTACTCCATGCCGGTTCCTCGGGCCCCTGCCCGGCATTCTCGCACCGCCTCAGCCACACCAGCGCGTACACGCCGCCACAGCCCCACGCAGCGCCCTCACGGTCGAGTCGCCGCCAGTGGGCCACGCGCTGCCCTCGATGGTCGTGCCGCCTCTCCCTTGGCACCGTGGGACCTGCCATCCTGGCGGCTCTCCACAACGCTCCTTCCCGTCCAGCTACACCGGCGGCAGCGATCGGTATATGGACAGCGGCGCCACCGCTCACATGGCGGCGTACCCCGGTAACCTCCACACCGCCCATCCTGTGCACACCTCCAACCGCATCACCGTCGGTGACGGCTCTTCCCTTCCCATCACTCATATTGGTCATACATATTTTCTGTCTAACTCCACTCCTATATCCATGTCTAATATTCTAGTCTCTCCTGAACTTATTAAAAATCTTGTTTCTGTTCGTTCTCTTACACGTGAAAATCCGGTTACCGTTGAATTTGACGGATGTGGTTTTTCTGTTAAGGACGCTTGCACGCGGATGGTTCTCCACCGATGTGACAGCCCGGACGAGCTCTACCCGGTTCACTCCGCCACCTCCACCACTTACGCCGCCCCTGTCGCTCTTGCCACCGGAGTGGATCTTTGGCATGCTCGCTTGGGTCATCCTAATCCTGCCACCCTTTGCCACATACTACGGAGTTTTTCTTTCACGTGTAATAAGAACGAGGATCACTCGTGTCATGCATGTCGCCTCGGCAAACATGCTCGCCTTCCGCTTAGGGCTTCTTCTTTGTTGCATCGCACCCGCTTGAGTTAATTCATAGTGATGTTTGGACATCTCCTGTTGCCAGTAATACGGGCTTTCTTTATTATCTTGTCATACTTGATGATTTTTCGCATTATGTGTGGACCTTCCCGTTGCACCGCAAGTCGTACGTTATATCCACTCTCGCCGCTTTCTACTCTTATGTTCTCACGCAGTTTGGTCGTCCATTCTTGCATTGCAGACAAACAACGGGAAGGAGTTTGACAACCTCGCTGTTCATAATCTTCTCACCACACATGGCACGATTTTTCGTCTCACTTGCCCGTACACCTCGCAGCAGAACGGTCATGCTGAGCGCATCCTTCGCACTCTCAATGACTGCGTTAGGACTCTTCTCTTTCATGCCAATGTGCCTCCGCGCTTTTGGCCTGACGCTCTTGCCACCGCTTCTCTCCTCATCAACATCCGCCCATGTCGCATTTCGCAGGAACTTTACACCTCATCATCTTCTCTTCGTGCACCCCTCTTATGATGGGCTTCAGATCTTCGGCTGCCTTTGCTACCCTAGCATCACCGCCATCGCCTCATAAGCTTGCACCCGCTCCGTCGCTGCATCTTCTCGGCTACCCACCTAACACCAAGGGCTATCGCTGCTATGATCCCGTCTCCCATCGTGTTTTCACCTCCCGACACGTTTACTTTGATGAGATGGTGTTTCCGTTTCAGCAGCAGGCACCCTTTGTCGTCACATCACCGCCGGCCACCGGCGGCCCTTCGACGACTTCGTTAGGTGGACGGTCCCGTCTGACTCGTGGACCGCCTCCGGGCTTTGGCGGTCCTCGCGCCCTCACGCCGGCGCCCGCCCCCTCGGCCTCCTCGGCCGGCTCTGATGGTGCAGCCGGCGCCCGTCTTCACCGCCGCTTCGACTCGGGCGCCATGATCGTGCTGCAGGCTCGACCGCCTCTTCGCGGCCTCGATGCCAGCCACTCGCTGCCCCTCGACGCTGCCTCGCTGCTCGACACCGGCTACTCGCCGCCCCGACACGGCTACCTCGCCGCCATGACGCTGCCGCCGCTGCCCCGACGCCGCTGCCTCGCGGTGGCTCGACGCGCCCGTCGCCTGGGCCACCCGTGACTCGCACCGCATTCATCGTTCGAGCCTCCGGTACCGAGCGGCAGTACGCCTCGCCGCTTCGCTGCTGGAGCCATCGCCCATTCCAAGATCCGCTCGGCCGCCTCCGTGATCTCACCGCTTGCGGCGATGCAGAAGAGTTCGATGCTCTTCAACGGAACCGCACTCGACCCCGTTCCCCGCTCCTCGCACTAACGCTATCACCGCAAGTGGGTCTTTCGCCATAAGACCTGCTCGATGGTACTCTCGAGCGCCATAAGGCTCGCTGGTTGTCCGCGGTTTCCGCCGGTAAGACCGGAGTGGACTTCATCGAGATGTTTGCCCCGTTGTCAAACCGGCACGACCTGACTGGCCCTCCATTCACAGATCTCGCGGCTGGCCTGTTCACCAGATGGATGTCTCCAACGCCTTTCAACATGGCCATGTTGAGGAGCAGGTGTATTGTGAGCAACCCACCGGTTTCGTTGACGCCTCACTTCCCGGCCATGTATGTCTGCTGTCCCGCTCTCTTTACGGGCTCAAGCGCCGCACTCTACCGTACCAGCGGATCGCCGGGTTTCTTCGTGACATCGGGCTTCAGCGTTACTCCTCGGACGCCTCATCGTTTGTCTATCACCACGGTGACACGATCGCATATCGCTGCTTTACGCCGATGACATCATCCCGACAGCCTCCTCCGCACCGTGTTCTTCGCCAGATTACTCTCCGCTGCATGACGAGTTTGCTACCAAGGACCAGGTGCTCTACATTATTTCCTTGGCATTGAGGTCGCTCGCGTCCGGACGGTTTCTTTCTTCATCGCAGAAGTATGTACATGAGCTTCTTGAGCGGCCGGCATGCTCAACTCGCCACCCCCTGCTACTCCTGTTGACACGAAGGCCAAGGTCTCTGCTTTTGAGGGCTCACCTGTGTCAGATGCTCCTTTCTACCGGTCTATTGTTGGCGCTTGAGGGAGTCCCGGACTAGGGGGTGTCCGGATAGCCGGACTATCGTCACGGCCGGACTCCAAGACTATGAAGATACAAGATTGAAGACTTCGTCCCGTGTCCGGATGGGACTTTCCTTGGCGTGGAAGGCAAGCTTGGCGATACCGATATGTAGATCTCCTACCATTGTAACCGACTGTGTAACCCTAACCTATCCGGTGTCTATATAAACCGGAGGGTTTTAGTCCGTAGGGATCTAACAACAATCATACCATAGGCTAGCTTCTAGGTTTAGCCTCCTTGATCTCGTGGTAGATCTACTCTTGTACTACCCATATCATCAATATTAATCAAGGTGAGTAGGGTATTACCTCCATCGAGAGGGCCCGAACCTGGGTAAAACATCGTGTCCCTTGTCTCCTCGTTACCATCCGCCTAGACGCACAGCTTTGGGACCCCTACCGAGATCCGCCGGTTTTGACACCGACATTGGTGCTTTCATTGAGAGTTCCTCCTGTCGCCACCGATAGGTCCGATGGCTCCTTCGATCATCAACAACGACGCGGTCCGTGGTGAGACTTTTCTCCCGGACAGATCTTCGATTCGCGGCTTTGCATGCGGGCAATTCATGGCCATCTGGAGCAGATCGAAAGCTACGCCCGCCATCGGTCAGATTTGAAGTTTAAACTACACGGCCGATATCCGCGGAGACTTGATCTTCGATGGATTCGAGCCGCAATAGCGCCGCCACACCGCCTCGATGGGCATGATCTAGCTCGCAGTCGAACAAAGGCTCGAGGGCCGATCAAAGATCCGCCCGACCCTTGATCCGGAGCCGATTCCCGATCGAGGACGAGTGGTTGACACGCCGGGGCTACAATCTCTACGACGATTGAGCCAACTCCATCCCTCGTCCTTTGCGAAGACCTCGACTCCAGGGTGCCGGACTCCTCTCCGGACTCCAAACCATCCGCGCCCTTGCCAATCGAATCCGATTAGGCGCCCATTATGGAGTTCACGGCCGCGAATATCTTTCAGCACTCGCCCTTTGGCGACATTCTGAATTCGCTAAAGTCTCTCTTTATCCGGAGAGCCTGGCCGGACTACGGTCAGAAGGTTGGGACGCGGACGACGAAGAAATTCAACGCCCACCCACCACCCACTTCAGAGCCACTGCTGAAAGCTTACACGACGTGCTCGATTTCGACTCCCAAGACATCGACGGTATGGACGACGTATGTAGGAGACAACAATGAACCAGCACCAGAGGATGCTGGACAACCACCTCATCTCATAATGTATACATGGTGGATACACCTAAAGGAAATGAAGACGAGGAACAACGGACACTACGAAGGATAAATCCTCAAAAGCAGTCAAAACGGCAACGTAAACGCCGAACAAAATCCCGCCTCAACAAAGATCCAGCCATAGAGCAGGCTAACCGTGGACAACGAACAAGCTATCGAAAGCAATCATCCTAACAAGAAAACTTGATAAACAATCTGTCCACGGCGAAGACAACAGTCCGGACGATCTCACACGGACAAACTATTGGAGCAAAATGACCTCCGTAAAAGGTTTCGCTACCATCCGCGTAGCCTGAAAAAGGTATGAAGCTCAAAACAGCGAAAACGCACTCAGATCGATGGAGCAAAATATTCAGCACCGCAAACAAGTACGGCGACGACGCCGAACTAAGAGCTACCCGAAAAGAAAGCTACTGCCCGAATCCGACGAGGAGGCCTTAGAGCCCCCACAATTAAAAAGTAAGAAGGCCACCCGGTCGGATGGACGACCCCACGGCAAAAAGAGAGCTGCGAATGGCGCCGCACAAAAGCCAATATGCGATCCGCATAAGGATTCACATCAAAAGGATGGCCCATTAGGTCCATCTATGGGCCAAGAAAGCAGGCTCACAAAGCAATGCAACACGCATTAAATTCAAGATCACGGCACACCCAAATACAGGGCGCCTCACACCCCTATGTTTTACCGATGAGGTGCGGATCATGAATTTCAGCGGGATTCAAACCCGTAAACATAGAGGCATACGACGGAACAATGCACTGAGTCGGATTGAGGATTACATCCTCCACATACACATGGCTAGAGGAGATGATATCCACGCCATAAAATACTTACCCCTTAAACTCAAAGGGCCAGCTCGGCATTGGCTTAAAAGCCTCCCTAAAATACCATTGAAGCTGGAAGAGCTCGAGGATGCATTTCGCAAATTTTGGGACTTATGTCCGCCTCCGGATGCAGACGATCTAATTCACATAATTCAACAGCACGGAGAGTCAGCCCGAAATTTCGAACAGGTTCCTTACTAAAAGAACCAAATAGTCGATCGTCCGGACGCCAAACCTTAGCAGCTTTCAAACACAATGTCCAAGACGAATGGCTCACCAGACACCTCGCCAAGACAAGCCAAGAACAATGGCCGATTAATAAGCCTCATGACCCGCTTATGCTGGAGAGGATAGCTGGTTAGCAAGATGCAGACCAGCGACCCAAGTACATCCAAATCAGGATGGAATGGGAAACCACGGCGCAACAAGGACCAGCACCGGATTAAAAGGAACAGTCCAAAGAGCACGCATACCAACGCCGGATTCAAAAGCTCCCTGCAGAACAACAAAAACTGCCCCTTAAGGACAATAGCGATGAGCTATCCAACTTCAACAAAATCTTGGACAAGATATGTCAAATCCACAAGACTTCGGGAGGCCCGCAAACCATACCCACGTAAATTGTTGGGTCTTCAAACAGTCCGGCAGACTCAACGCCGAACACAAGGGGCTCGACACACCAAGTGAGGATGATGACGAGCACCACAAGCAGAGCCCCGGAAAACAAAAGAATTTCCCACAAGAGGTCAAAACAGTAAACTCACTTCATGTGATCAAAAACAGAGCGGCACCCACTAAAATGCGCACCGCACACTGGTTATCAAAGCCAATCACATTCGACCATCAAGACTACTCCGAAAATATCCGGAACGCAGGATGGACTGCCTTGATATTGGATCCTATAATTGACGGATTCCAATTTACACAAGTCCTCATGGATGGCGGCAGTGACATAAACTTGATATTTCAGGACACAATCCGCAGGATGGGGATAGACCCAACCAAAATTCGCCGTAGCAACACCTCCTTTAAAGGAGTAATGCCAGGCCCATATGCCCATTGTATGGTGTGACACCCCAAAAATTTTAACCTTGTTTTGTTAATTAAAATCTTGCCAGGAAATTTAACTTTCATTTTTCTTGGTTTTTCTTGATTTCAAAACCTTTCTTTTTTTGGTCATCTTGGAGTTGTTCCCTAAGATGAAAACCTTTCACATATGATATTGGACTTGTTTACCCTCTCAAGAAAACATTTTATTTTATCAGAAAAATTAATTATATAAATTTTTTCCTGATCTTTATTTTCTTGAATATTGGTTTCCCATAGTTTCATGGTCCCATTTGTACTACAACCCTTTTATAAATGCATTCAAAAATCCCACAAAAATTTGGAGATGTCATATGGAATATTTGAACCACTTTTGTGCAAAAATATCTTCTGCCCATTGAATATTTTGAGCTCTACACCATATTTTCAAATCTGGTCCAGAGAGCATTTTTACACTACAACCTATTCAAATATTTCTTTAAAATTTCTACCAAAATTTTTGGGATGTTAGTAGGAGCATACTATTCCACTTTATGCATTAACCTAGTGATGTTCTTTGGAAAAAAACTGAGTGAATCATCCTCCTTTCCATTCTGGCCCAAATTGAGGTTTTGTACAGCAACCACCTTTTTAGTTGCTCCTTGATCCCTGATTCCTTTTCCTACTGATAGTCCTCCTTGCCAAGCCCTTAAGTCCAGGAGAGTGGACCCATTGGATGATTCTAAGTACTTGCAACAATGCCATTTGCTTTCTGTCCAGAATTGAAGTTTTGCAAAACTTGCACTAGCAAGTTTGTGCTTTGGGCAAACTAACCTTACCACCTTTTCTTTCATCCAAAGAGACTAGGATCTGGAAGATTTGACCACTCCAAGAAGAGCCTAGGTGCCTGTGGCATTTTGTCAAACACCCTGAGTGCATAGCCAGATTTGGCATGATTTCAAGTTTACATTACGAACTTGGCCACCTGACCTAACCACCATGTCCATTTACCTTCCGACTAACCCTAACCTAGCCCTGTCTCTTGCCAATTTCACCATGACCTCTAGCATGCATCGGCGTTTCATCGAACACGCCCCGGCGTGTTCGGCGCGCCAGAGTGTGCTATACACACGCATACCGAGCCGCGCGTCTCGCCTCAAGACCTGCTCCTGCCTTGGCCAACAAAGCAGCTAGCATGCCACGCCACCCCGACCACCCCGACACCCCACACGCCATCGTCCGGACGGTCAGTGGCGGTTAGTCGACGGCCAAGATGCAAGCCTCGGCCGTGTCGGCGCCGCCGAGCCACTCCGCCGCCACCGCCTCGAGCAAAGGTTCGCCGTCCGCTAGCTCCTCGCCGCCATCCTCAGCCCCGCCACGCCCCCCACTCACATAGACGCGTCGGTCGCTGGCGATCTTATCCCCACCGCCGCAGAACCGACCTCGTCGCGGCTATAAAGGAAGCCCCGAGCCTGCAAGCCCTCAAGAAACTTCCTCACTCCCTCACCGACCCTCCCGTAGTAGTAGAAAGACCAGAGGATCGCCTTCTTCCTCTCCAGAACTCCCGCCGCCGCCACTGCCCCAGCCACTCCGCACCACCAGACCTCCTCTCCACTCTCTACACCAAGCTTTCTCTTCCTCCCGTGAACCCTTCCCCGCCAATTTTGATCGGAGCCACCTGAGCCCCAAACCCACTTTGCTCCCTGAATGCCTCCTCCGCCAGCTTGGCCACGGCAGCTCACTCCGCCCCCGCCGACCCAACGACCACCGGAGGACCGCCTGCCTTATGGATCCACCTCGACCTCCGAGCCTGCTGGGAGTCAGCTGTCACGGCGTTGATCGCTGCTGCCTCGGCCACTGCTCGGGCAGAGGAAGAGGAGGAGAGATGGACCTGTCAAACCTCGACCTGGGCCCCTGACCCACTGTCTGAGACCCAGCCCCGCCTCCACGTGTTTAAGTGGAAGTGCAAACCCCGAGCACGCCTCCTTTTTGAAGACGATTCTGCCTAAACGTATTCTTTTCTGTTTTATAAAAAAAAAACAGATTTTTGACCAAATCTTTGACTGGCTATAACTTTTTAAATATAACTCCAAATGAGTTGATTCTTTTTCCTACATCTCTCAAATTCTGTCTAGTTTATTTTAAGATTTATTTGAAAAAAATTCAAACAACTTTTTTGTGCTGTTTTGAAATTGTGTGTTAATTCCAATATTTTCAAAATAGGATTTGTTGGAGAGAGGAGTAAACTTTCAAAAGTTTTGGAGAGCACCCCACCTCTCCACACCTTGAAGGCAAGCCTTCTGGACCCCAGCATAATACTTTTGGTGTGTTAGCCGACACATTTATAACACCACTTCATTTCGAAGAGCTCGTTATTTCATGTGATATGATCTTTTGCATGAATGCATATTAGTGATCTCCTTGTTTTTGGAAATGAATATACTTGTGATGGTAGGCATTCTCATGTGCCTTGCATGCATGCCGGAAAGGAATCCGGGAAAGCCTCTGCCTTGGGTAGGCGTGAGCTTGCCGCCGGTCCCCGTGGGGACGGTTATGTCCGGTATGGCATGGTAAGGTATAGTGAGTGGTGACTTTGTTGGTTGAAATATTTTTTTATATATGTCATGCAGGAATTTATAAACCTCCCGAGTCGACTGTGAGATCGAGTCTTGTTCCAAAGAACCCCATACTTGTTTCAGATACCACTTGTCCCTACAACAAGTAGGGTACGGTTCACCAACACAACCCCTTTCAAGCACACATCGCAGAGAGGCCATGGTGGAAGATATCGATTGAAGCCGATAGGCATGCCACCTGGTCCGGGGCATGGGTGTTTCCGTTGAGACCGAGAGGAGGCCACCCTTAGAGCGCGTGATATAAATTTGATCCCATGCTACGCGAGGTTGTAGCCTCCCACTTAGAGTTTTGCTTAACAAGTGTCATGGGTGATTCCTGCACACCGTAAGTTGAGCTGTGTGTGCAAGTCGTGTGTTTTCAATTAAAAGGTCGAGGCGGAATTAGTCCCATGGACTAAAGAAACTGCTAATCGTGGGTAAAGAGTACACCCTTTGCGTAGATATTAAACCTATTCGAATAGCCGTGTCCATGGTTAAGGACTATACCGGTCAGTCAAGTGTCGGTCTTAGTGTCGGTCTTCGGAGGAGAAACTGCTAAACCGTAACATGGATCATGATTTGTGACTTGTGTTGATTATGATGATTATGATTATTTTATCATGGACTAACTATTGTCAGCATTTGATTTATTGAGTATCCTCGGATGGTTCTACCTCCGGATATTCACCGTGTTTATTTATAAGCCCTTTATGTGGTGTCGCTAAGACGCCTCGACTATGGCATTGCTTTTATTTTATTTATAAGCCCTTTATGTGGTGTCGCTAAGACGCCTAATCGTGGCATTGCTTTTATTTTATTTATAAGCCCTTTATGTGGTGTCGCTAAGACGCCTCGATCGTGGCATTGCTTTTATTTTATTTATAAGCCCTTTTGTGGTGTCGCCGATGCCCGATCGTGGCATTGCTTGTTATATATTTACTTTATAAGCCCTTTATGTGGTGTCGCTAAGACGCTCGACCGTGGCATTGCTTTTATTTTATTTATAAGCCCTTTATGTGGTGTCGCTAAGACGCCTGATCGAGGCATTTATTTCGTCTGGCCATTACATATTTGTTGTTACTTATTAATAACCTACATGTATGCATCAAGGATTTCATTTTAGGACTGACGCAGGATCATAGAATATTTTCAAGGCATGATTATCGGTTGTTATATTATACCTGTGTTCATAATGTTTGCAGTACATTCAAAGTACTCACCGGCTTGTCCCTGCTATTGTCTTGGCCAGATTTCTCGTGGAGAGGAACGCTATGACGACAGCCCCGGAGACTAAGCAGCCATTTATAGCAGCCCCGCCAAGATAGGAGTTAACCTGGTCAGCTGTTCTTGTGGGAAAATGGAGTCCCATAGACACGGATGATCCACAATCGCTTCCTCCATCAACCACTAGAAACCATTTGTTGTACTCACTGCACTCAGTAATGTTCTTGTACCTCGATTTTGTATCTTTGCTTGAAATTCAGATCAAGTTGGAGCCTCATCACCTAACAAGAATCCTGGGCTGGTGAGCACGACGGCCATTTTCTCGAATTTATTACCCGAAAATTTGGTCGCCACATACGGGCTCCATACTGCTAGAAGTTGTGTTCGGTTCATCCGACAACTTCCGCTATAAAGGTTAATCTTCCATGTCGCCCGCTTAAAAGTAGCCATCAAGCACTATTGGGACGCTAAGCTTTTGCCCGCTTTAACGCAATACCGACACGATCTCTAACACTTAAAATGCCCGGTCCACGCAAAGTATCATATCGCTAAAAGGAAGTATTATGTTACTCGGCACGGAAGAACGGGAGACTGCCTTGACAGCCCCACACCTATCCGGCTCCGCTTAGGCAAAGAGCCTGAATTGGTCATTCAAACCCCGGACACGGTTAGACAAGTCCGCGCTTACTAGCGCATACCCCATACAAGGGGCTGTACACATATATCATAAGAGACACTAAAGCTCAATTTTATTCACTCCTACGATTCAGACTCTGCTTATTTAATGTACAGACATCTTTTGCACGATCCTTTTCTTTTAAAACTAAGTTCTCTCTTTTACAGACGAACGACGTGCTACACCTGGCCCGTGATATGGCACAACGGAGACACAAAGCAGACGCAAGAGGGACCCGCTGTAAGGATTCTTTTAAATTAAGACCCCGCGTAAACCTTTTTTACTGTCTCTTGTTGATATACATCCCGGTTCCTTACTATAACCGAGGAGGAGGCTGGCTTTTGGCATTGGCCGCACCAGAATTTTTTGCGCTGCACTGACACTCAGGGCTTAGGGCATTATTCTGCCCATTTTCATAAAGACCGAATACCTTAGGGAGTATTCGCGCCTCGAAAGTTAGGCCTTATATGCATCAGCTCCGAATCATGTCTTTGATGAAATGTTGGGTTGCCCGGCCCTGTGTTTTGCTGCCTTACGTCCGCTTTCACGGCTAACGCGCACCGTGGAGAACTATGCGATTGTGCTGGGTTCGCCGGGCGAAAGCACCTCAAAGAGAGAAAGCCAAAACTGACCGTCATGATATAGCGAGACTCGTGAACCACTGATGACTCACTGAATGTTTAGGATTCCTCCGCATTAACGAAGGACTGGTTCTCGGTCAGCACATACGCACTCGGATTCGGAGAGTGCGGTTCTGTGGGCTATATAGTAGCCCCATCCTCGAACTCCGATGGCTAAGTGGAAGTGATAAAGCATTATAGTCCGTTGTTCGGTTTGCTACGCTATCACCTCCTTAACAGGACCAAGATGTTGGATTATGTGAAATAGCGCTTTTAAACACCCCAAGACTATGTGCGTGGGGTGAAGCCAAGGGCTGCCATCTTTCGTGTATATATACATACACATAAACGGTCGACATGTGAGTAGTTTACTACTTGAACGCAGAAGTATAAAAAGCTCTTATATTATACTGAAAACATTGTTTCCACAAATCATACATGTCATTTAAACATAATATCCTTCGAGCACTGCATCTCTATTAAACGAGCGCCCGACAGGACTTCTTCAAAGTAGTGCTCGGCAGGTACTCGGCTTCTGTCCGAATCTTGGGATGCAACATCGGTGGTCTTGACACGGGCCAGAGCCATCCGCGCTCCCTCAATACACGCCGATAACTTCATTGCATCGATACGCGGTACCGCACCAAGGAACTGCTGCACTAAACCAAAATAACTCTTCGGCTGGGGTCCGCCCGGCCACAAGTGAGTCATGACATGCTGCATGGCAAGTCCGGATAGTCGATTCAGCTCGGCCCATTCGGCCAACCGATTGGTCAACGGAAGAAGACGCTCCGGACTATGGAATTGCGACCAATATAGCTCTTCCTTTTGTGCCCCTTCCGACTCGGAAGTGCTCAATCAGATCCGCAGCGCCGCCGCCAAGTCCAGATAAGCATCCTCCTAACTCCACAACTTTTCCAATTGAGCATACTTTGGATTCGTATATTTCCTCAGCGTAAACGGTTTTCCACCGCAATTGCCCCGCCGACTCAGCTCCTCCTTGGCAGCTCTCAAAGTCGAATGGGCATTCTTGGATTCGGCGGCGGCCTTTTTCATTCCCTCTTGCTCCGCTTTGACGTTTTTTTCAAGAACCTCGCAGCGATCGGCAACATTCTTCAACTTGCTGGCCATATCGGCCATTTCCTCTCTGCTTCGGCAGTGAGCAGCCCGTTTGGCTTCTAGCTCTTCGCCCGCCTTTAAATCGGCCGCATGACTCTTTCTGGCTTGCTCTTTCGCTCGGCGAGTTCCGCCGCAGCTCTTCCACAAGCAGCGGCACCATCTGCATTAAGCATACAAATAGTAAGACATGGGCCAAGCTCCCTTACTATGTGTCCGCATAGAAGTCGATACCTTGTGACTCGTCAAACCGCTTATTGACCAGAGCGATGTCCGTGATCCGCTCGCCGAGTTGCCGCTTTAGTTCGGCATATTCATTAGTCTGGCTGGCCATCGGACGCCCGCCACCTGTTTAGGGCAGCGATATGTTATAATCGAGATTTGATCTCGCACGCTGTCAATTTTGACAACATACCGAGTCTCAGGGCTACTATCTATACAGGCGCATTTTATATGCATAACTGCTGAAGGTACATCATTTTATGCACTCAACCCTCGTTAGTAAGCTCCTCGACGGCTTCATGCAATCCGCTTCGCGGATGCAATTTTTTCAATCACTGTACTCCATTAGAGCACGGTGATCTTCTCGAGATAGCCGCCGCCCGAGCAGATCCTTCAGCTCCTCCGATCAAGACACCACTTGGCGCCGACCTTCGGCCCCGCCTGACTTGGGAACCTCCGCGACGACACCTCCGGTCGTCCGCTTACTTGAGAGTGCGATGTGGAGGCGTTGCTCTCCATCATCTCCTAAGAAGATCCTCAAGACGAGCTCACGAAAGGGCTGAGGTCCGAACTACAAGGTACAATTTGGTTATCCTCATAAATAAATACTGGATGTTCCTTATTTACAAGATCCCTTCTTTTTACTTACGGCTCATTGAGGGCCGACCCCTTGGGGAAATAGTGCGGCTGGGTTACTTCTCACCGAATCTCCGACGAAGATTCCTTCCCTCTTTGAGGCCTTGACCTCCGGATCTTCAAGCGGTCCTCTTCTCTCCTCGAAAGACGGGACTTTTAATCCTCCTTCCGGATAGCCTCCTTCAGAGAGGCAGCTTGCTTCCCGCTCCCTCCTTCGCTTTAGGCGCGACCTTCAACATCTTGGTCAGATGGGATCGGGCGTGGTCTCCGGAGGGGAGCCGACACCTTATTAACTTTGCCTTGGCTATCCACTGCTCGAGAAACGGTTCCTTTAAAGGACATATATATATGATAAATAAATGAATAGTTTGTCCGTTACATGTGACTACTTACTTGAGTATCTCAGGCGATTGCAGCTTAGTCCTGCATCCTCGGCCAGTCCGGACACTTCTCTTGTGATCCAAAGAAAGTTTATACATCTCCACGGGCACCGTGCCCATAAAATTTTGAGAGCTCGTGGTCCCTCGGATTAAATTCCACACAGCGGAGGGGCGACGCCAGCAGGCGAAGACGCCGGATCACCATAACCTGCGCCACTGCAACCAGATTGATATCTCTTTCCTGGAGGTCTCGAATACGGCCCTGCAGCAAGGGAACGTCCTTGGATGGCCCCCAGTCGAGCCCCTTGTTGACCCATGACGCCAACCGCTGTGGTGGACCTGAGCGGAAAGCGGGGATCGCCACCCATTTGGTGCCCCGGGGAGCGGTGACATAAAACCACTCCCGTTGCCACGAACCAAGCTCCTCTTCAAAAGAGCCCTCGGGCCATGGAGCATGAGCACATTTGCTTATGACTGCCCCTCCGCACTCTACTTGTTGCCCCCGGTCATCTTTGGCTCCACCTTGAAGGTCTTGAGCCACAATCCAAAGTGGGGGTGATATGGAGGAAGGCCCCACATACGACAATGAATGACGAGATATGGAGGATGGACTCCGGATTCAAGTCGTGGAAATCAAGCCCATAATAAAACATGAGCCCCCGCACAAAGGTATCTGTCGGGAAGCCTAAACCCCGAAGGAAGTGGGACACGAACACCACGTTCTCACCGGGCTCGGAGTGGGAATGACCTGCCTCGAGCGGGTAGCCTATGCGAGATCTCGCGGTCGATACGGCATCTCGCAGCTTTAGCACATCTTCTTCTCGTGACGGAGGAAGACATCCATCGGCCGTGGTTGGTCGGAGCCGGACATCGTTGAAAGTCCGGCGCTGAATCTGAAGCTTTGGGTGTTGGAACTCAAGCTTGAGGCGAACTCGATGGAGGGTGTAAAAGAAGAGGGCCTTGGTCTCATTATAAAGAGGTTGAATACCAAGAGCCCACCCGTGGTCAATTAGGACTCGCCTTTGATAGAGGAGGTGCGCTAACGGGCACAGTTGGGTTACCCACGCCCGTATTGATGAGAATCCTGAATAAGGGGGCACGATCTATGCTTTGATAAGGCGTGCCAGGGAAACCGCCTCGCTAAACGTGCTAAGGTGAAACGGTAAAAAATGATTCATATAAAGGCCTGGCCGTGGTGTGATGTCACGCCGCAGAATACGTCAGCAGATCTGTGCAAAAGTTATTTTCTCTATGGTGTCATGTGGAACTTGTTTTGCAGAGCCGGACACTATCCTTGTGTTCAAAACCTTCTATGAAGTATTCGGAGGAGGAACCCGCCTTGCAATGCCGAAGACAATATGCGCGCCGGACTCATCGTCATTGAAGCCTGGTTCAGGGGCTATTGAGGGAGTCCCGGACTAGGGAGTGTCCGGATAGCCGGACTATCGTCACTGCCGGACTCCAAGACTATGAAGATACAAGATTGAAGACTTCTTCCCGTGTCCGGATGGGACTTTCCTCGGCGTGGAAGGCAAGCTTGGCGATACGGATATGTAGATCTCCTACCATTGTAACCGACTCTGTGTAACCCTAACCTATCCGTGTCTATATAAACCGGAGGGTTTTAGTCCGAGGGACGAACAACAATCATACCATAGGCTAGCTTCTAGGGTTTAGCCTCCTTGATCTCGTGGTAGATCTACTCTTGTACTACCCATATCATCAATATTAATCAAGCAGGAGTAGGGTATTACCTCCATCGAGAGGGCCCGAACCTGGGTAAAAACATCGTGTCCCTTGTCTCCTGTTACCATCCGCCTAGACGCACAGTTCGGGACCCCCTACCCGAGATCCGCCGGTTTTGACACCGACAACGCTCTTCAGTATTTGACTCTCACCAGACTGGATCTTCAGTATGCCGTTCAGCAGGTGTGTCTCCACATGCACGCCCCTCGTGACTCTCATTGGACTCTCGTGAAGTGGATCCTTCATTATATCCGCGGCACGATGACCCTTGGGTTGACACTTACGGCGTCTACTTCTCTGGAGATGGTGGCCTACTCCGATGCAGACTGGGTCGGCTGCCCCGATACTCGTCGGTCCACCTCTGGCTACTGCGTCTACCTCGGTCCTTCACTCATTTCGTGGTCGTCCAAGCGACAACCCACGCGGAGGCTGAGTACCGAGCTATGGCCAACGCTGTTGCCGAGTGCACAGCCACGACAAGCTTGAGGAGCTGCATCACGGCGTATCCCGTGCTATGGTTGTCTCACTGTGATAATGTTTCTGCGGTGTACCTCTCCGCCAACCACGTTCATCATCGCCGGACTAAACTCATTGAGCTGGACATTCACTTTGTGCGCGAGCAGGTGGCTCTTGGACGCATTCGGGTTCTCCATGTGCCGCGCCCAACGATTCGCCGATGTGATGACGAAGGACTGCCGACTTCTACCTTCGAGGAGTTTCGTTCCGGTCTTTGCGTCCGGAGCCGCTTCGACCATTGCGGGGAGGGGTTTTGAGTATATTGTGTACGTGTATATTTGTGTGTAGGGCCCACCTCCTGTTTTCTTTGTATAGTTGAGGTTGTGGCCCACCTCTGTACTTATATATACGTGCCTGGTGCACCAATCAATACATCAAGATTGCACAGCCCATATCTTGTCCTTCTACAACATGCAACTGGACAACCACACACATGCTCAGATGATGTCAACGTTGTCGCTATGTCCGGTGGTCTGCAGTACATGGGACATACTAGCCGCGACTGGGTAAACAAGTAAGCACATCACAGAGCATATCACTTGAGCATCCTGTCAGTAATTATTTCTTGTTTGATGAGATGAGTTTGCATTGCGTTTGAAAATGCAGGAAACAAAAGTTTGCCAGAGAAGAGTCCCAAGATGACGTCAAGAAACTTCTGGATTTCTTCGAGAAGATGCAGAAGATAAACCTAGAGTTCTTCTATGATTATGATGCTGATGCAGATAACCGTGTAAGAAACATCTTTTGGGCCAACACAAGTTGCAAAGGATCGTATGAAGATTTTGGAGACTGCGTTACATTTGACACGACAAATAAAACTAACAAATTCCACATGCCGCTGGGAGTCTTCGTGGGAGTGAACCATCATCTATAGAGCACCATATTTGTTGTTGCCCTCGTGCGAGATGAAACAATACCATCGTTCGAGTGGGCTTTCAAAACATTTCTGAGGTGTATGAACAACAAGCCGCCAATCTACATGCTCACAAGTACAAAAAAACACATGTATACTTACGTTTGTTTGGTACACTTATATTTCTTCCATCTATCTTACACACACACACAAACAACTTAATAAAAAACACTATTTGTGCCTTCTCAGCCCAGTGTTCTTTGATGAAGGCAGCATTAAAAACTATCCTCCCAGATACACTACATAAGTTGTGTCGGTGGCATATCATGAAGAAGTACAAAGACCACCTCGCCTTGCTGTATAAGGCGCACGAGAAACTCAAGGATGACCTCAATGTGGTGTTGAACCACCCACTAATGCCGTGAGAATTTGAACGAGCAAGGAAGGACCTCATTCAGAGATACAACTTGCAAAACGATGAAGTGATGAATTCGCTGTGGCATGACAGACATGAGTGGATCTCGGCTTACTACAAAGAAATTTTCTGTGCTCGGATGACTTCCACGCAGAGAAGCGAGAGCATGAACCGCATACTGAAGAAAAACTTTGTCAAAGAGAAGCATGATCTCAATCTGTTTGCTCAGCAGGTGGATGTTGGGGGAAATCGACACATATGGAATCACTAGGATCCCTTCTACGGTTGGCGGGCTCGAGGTTGTGCAAAGAGCGGGTCTGGCAAGAAGCACAAGGATCGTTTACCCACGTTCGGGCCGCCGAGGATGCGTAAAACCCTAGTCTTGCTTTTGTGTATGTATTGGAGTGTTCTTGAGCTCTTGAACTAGCTATGTGGTGTAACTTGTCCAAAAGATCCGAATCCCTCTCCTGGTCACCTAGAGCCTCCTTTTATAGACAAAAGGGGTTGCCACGGTGGCACACAGGAGGTGGAAAGGTGTACAGTGGATGAGTCTATCCTCTGGCACCGTCGGACAAACGCATATAATGCGCTGCTGACGTTCCCCTCTTGCTTTATCGGGGACGGCAGGGAAGCTCGTCCCAGCTGTCGCCACCTCGCGTGTCTTCGACACGCATGTGAGCTGACAAGGTGTCGTAGTGCCACGTTGGCTAGCTGCTGGGCTGGCACAGTGGTGGAGTCTTCACGAAGATCTGCATGCCACCACGCAGGTGCTTGATGAGTCAGTCGTGGAGGCCGCTCGTCGCCACGCAGGTGCCTGCCCAGCTGGTTGAGCTAGAAGCTGCATGGGGACGGCGGTGGATTCTTGGCGGACGCGGGCCTGGCTGCGGCCCTGTAGGTGTCTTCGGCAAGGGCCTTCCCGGGGCACGGCAAGGGTCTTGCCGCGGCATCATCGTCGTCCCCGGTAAGGGTCTTGCCGGGGGTCTCGTGGATTTCCTCGGCTAGGATCCCACCGAGGGCCGTCGTCTTCTGGTCCTCATCTGATCTTGTGTATCGATGATCTTCACAAAGATCTGCATGCCACCATGGAGGCGCCTCCCGAGCCTTGGTTCCAATGTGGTTGATGGTGTTGGAACCCTTGGGCTCAAGGGTGGCGTGCTCGCTGGCGTTGGGCAAGTTGCCCCGGCAAGGCTCTTTCCGGGGCTGCGGAGGCTGCCCCGGCAAGGGTCTTGCCGGGGGAGTCCACCTCGCCCTCTTGCTCTTTGTGCCTCTGGTATTGGCGTTGCCTTGGATGTCTTGTGCTCCGGCTTCCCTCCTCTGCCCTGCTAAGTGTGGCCGCGG
Source organism: Aegilops longissima (assembly GCA_021605205.1). Lineage (NCBI taxonomy): Eukaryota > Viridiplantae > Streptophyta > Magnoliopsida > Poales > Poaceae > Aegilops > Aegilops longissima. The sequence goes on from CM038679.1 coordinate 354,462,977, forward strand.
GCGCGGCTATGACTACCCGTGCACAAGTAAAGGGGTCAAAAGGAGAACCCCTACTTTTGTACACCGACAGGATCCCCCGGGCCTGGGCCATACATAAGCGCGACTCGTTGTTGGGCTAGGTCCAGAACGGTGCGCGGGCTGGCGGAGCAGATTTTTACCGCAATAATTTTTCCATCCACTGCGCTTCCCCACGACCTGCGTTGAACGTGCGACGTGGAGGGTCGTGCGTGACATGGGGGTCATGCGTGGGGTGGTTCCCCCACGCATGCGTCACATTGCAGTAAATGGTAAAGAGGCGGCCCGCGCCTTCCCCGTAAAAAGGAATAACCACAGGCGCGCTGCTCATTTACTCTCTGCGCTTTCTCCAATTTCGGAACCGCCGTCCCCTCCTTCTTCCTTCTCAAGTTCTTGCCTTTTCTCGCCGCCGCCGCACCTTCGTTGCCCTTCATCCTTCGCCTCTCGCAGCCGCCATGGCACCCAAAACCAACAAAGGGAGTGGCCAAGGACGTCTGGGCGAAGGAGCCGCCGGAGAGCGAGTTGGTGGCGCGGCGGACACAGTTCGCCTACTTCCCCTCGACGGTCGACGCGGTCCACCTCCGAGACAACTTCAAGCCCATGTGGGGGTTCAAGATGGGGGGAGACGACGGGGCATCCGGCCACACGCATCATCCCTGCCGATTTCGCCGAGGCCGGCCCGAATCGGAACCCATTCTTCATTGGTTACTTTTCTTGCGGCCTCTACCCCCTCTCTCCGATTTCTTCAATGATGTAATGCATACCTTTGGCTTCCACCTTCTGGATTTCATTCCAAATTCCGTGGCATGCATGGCTCTTTTTGCGCATCTTTGCGAGGGCTTCGCCAGAGTGCTCCCCAACACGACGCTCTTCCGCCACTACTTTTATCCTTGAATCCAAAAGGGAGGCGCCATCTCCGGTTGTGTCGCCTGGATCCCAAAGACCAAAGGGACATACCCGGAGGGCGCTAGAAGGAGAGGTGGGAGATGTGGCGGGGCCGGTGGTGCTGGATTGAGGAGGAGGACCCACAGGAATTCTGTCGGGTTCGCCAGGCGCCGCCGGTTCACAGAAATCACTGGGGCGATGTCGACGCCCAGGATGAGAAGCTCAAGGTCGCCACCACCAGGATTCATCGCCTCACCATTGCCGGGCTCACCCTGGAGATGGTTGGGGCGGACTACATCCGCCGCCAAATCTCTCCTCTTCACAACAAGGGGAGGCCGGCCTGGCTTTTTAGGAATGCGGCTGACATCATGAGGCTTCGCCCCGGCTTGAACCACAACTTCATGGTGATGGGGCACGCCCACTTATTCCAGCAGCTCTTTCAGCTCGATGTGAATCGCGGCAAGGTCGAGAGGTCTGGCAAGGCTGCGAAGGCCGGCAAGGTTGCCAAGGGGCCCTTGTTTGGGTTGCCGGTGGGGGTGGTCTCGCTGAGCAATAAATCGCGCCAAACCGAGAGCATTGCCATGATGCCGGATTTCAACGCGCACGGCCTCGTCCCAAATTGGGCCGAGCCACCGGCGGATCAGGTGCAGGAGTTCTTCGATACCTTGGTGTAGAGGTACGTTCGCGACGAGCCGCTGCTCGTCAAGGACACCACCCAAGCTGAGCTGGACTACATCACCGCCAGGGCGGCGGAGGCGGAGCTCGCCAGGAAGGCCGGCAGCGCTGGCGGTGTGGAGGACGAGGACGAGGCGGCCATGGAGGAAAGGGAGCTCGCCCAGTGGGCGGAGTCCGCTGGGGAGGCCAGCAGCGCCGGCACCGGGGCCCCTCTCATTGAAGATGTGGTTGATGAGTCGTCGGAGGAGGAGGTCGAGGTTGTCGACCCTCCGGTCACGGGGAGAGGGCGAGTTCTGCGGCGGGCCAGCTCTGGCAAGGCTGTCCAGCCCGGCAGGGCCGTGCAACCGCAGGAAACCCAGGAGGCGTCTGTGCACCAAACAAGGGCCGCGGCAACGAGGAAGTTGGTGAAGGCCGCTGTGGTGGAGAAGAAAGCAACTGCCTCTTCTTCGTCCAAGTGTGGCCAGACTCCACCTCTTCCCCTCCTCCGGCAGATGTCGACGTGGATGTCGTCTTCGATTTTGGGTCCCTCAGCCCAAGGAGGAAGAGGAAGGAGCTGAAGAGGAGGTGGAGGATGAGTAAGTATCTTGCTCTTTTTTGTCATCTCCGTCTCCTCAGACTGTGCCGCTTATCTTGATTTGTTTTCATCTTTGCGGGGATGTGGAGACGCTGGCCTAGAGGGTGAAGAGGTCCAGGGCCTCGGCGGGCGGCCAGCCCCTGGCAGGCACTTCCAGTACACCGCTGGTGGTGGTGAGCAGCCCGTACAGCAGCCCCCAACGCAGCCCCCAGCGTAAGTTCACAACTCGCCTCTCGTCAACGTGTGTTGGGTGTACGATCCCACGGCGCTGACCTTGCCATGATTGCAGGAGGAGGAGAGCGGCAGGAGGAGCCACTGAGGGCTACCCCCAACACGCCGCCCCCATCGACCACGCCGCCCCGAGGGGCGTCCCCGGCAAGGGCACCAAGCACCGAGCCCATGCACATGAAGGAGGAGGAGGCAAACTTGGGTGCTGGTGGCTCTGCCTCAGCGCCAGATGTTGGCGGGGAGGGGCCACTTCTTCCCATCCTAGCACGGGTAAATCACTCGCCTTCCGTCCCTGTTCTTTTTCTTCTTCTTTTTGAACATTGGTCGCCTCATCCCCTTCTCGATATCCAGATCCTCCCTCGGCGGACCGGGAGGACATAGACACCGTCGTCGAGGATGTCGCCAGGGACGCCACAGCAGAGGCCGACAAGGTTGCCGCCGAGGAGGCCGCCAAGGGCGCTGCTAAGGACGCCGCCAAGGGGTCTGCCGGAGAGTCCGGCAAGGCTGCTTCCGAGGAGGCCGGCAAGGCCGCTGCCGAGGAGGATGTGGTTGACGACTGTCGGTGTCAAAACCGGCGGATCTCGGGTAGGGGGTCCCGAACTGTGCGTCTAGGTAGATGGTAACAGGAGACAAGGGACACGATGATTTTACCCAGGTTCGGGCCCTCTCGATGGAGGTAAAACCCTACTCCTGCTTGATTAATATTGATGATATGGGTAGTACAAGAGTGGATCTACCACGAGATCAGAGAGGCTAAACCCTAGAATCTAGCCTATGGTATGATTGTTGTTCGTCCTACGGACTAAAACCCTCCGGTTTATATAGACACCAGATAAGGTTAGGGTTACACAGAGTCGGTTACAATGGTAGGAGATCTACATATCCGTATCGCCAAGCTTGCCTTCCACGCCAAGGAAAGTCCCATCCGGACAAGGGACGAAGTCTTCAATCTTGTATCTTCATAGTCCAGGAGTCCGGCCAACGGTGATAGTTCGGCTATCCGGACACCCCTAATCCAGACTCCTCAAGAGCCCCGAACCAGGCTTCAATGACGACGAGTCCGACGCGCATATTGTCTTCGGCATTGCAAGGCGGGTTCCTCCTCCGAATACTTCATGAAGATTTTGAACACAAGGATAGTGTCCGGCTCTGCAAAACAAGTTCCACATACTACCATAGAGAGAATAACCTTTGCACAAATCTGCTGACGTATTCCGCGGCGTGACATCACACCACGGCCGGGCCTTTATACGAATCGTTTTCTTTGTCCCACCTCGGTAGCGTTTAGCGAGGCGGTTTCTTGACACGTCTTATCGAGCGGAGATTGTGCCCCCTTTATTCTGGGATCCTCATCAATACGGGCGTGGGTAACCCAGTCGTGCCCATTGGCACGCCTCCTCCATCGAAGGCGAGTCCCGAACGGTCACGGGGAGGGCTCTTGGTATTCAACCTCTTTATAACGAGACCAAGGCCCGCTCCTTTCTTTCAATCTCAATCGAATCCGCCCCTCGCCTCGAGTTCCAACACCCAAAGCTCCAGATTCAGGCGCTTCGAACCTTCAATGATGTCGGCTCCGACCTGCACGGCGGTGGATGTCTTCCTCCATCACGGAAGAAGATGTGCTAAAGCTGAGAGACGCCAGGTATCTAACCGGCGAAATTTCGCATAGGCTGCCTGCCCAAGGGCAGGTTATTCCCACTCCCAAGCCTGGTGAGAGTGTGGTATTCGTGTCTCACTTCCTTCGGGGTTTAGGCTTCCTGACGGACCCCTTTGTGAGGGGGCTCATGTTTTATTATGGGCTGGAATTCCATGACTTAGATCCGGAGTCCATCCTCCACATCTCGTCGTTCATTGTCGTATGTGAAGCCTTCCTCCGCATTACCCCTCACTTAGGATTGTGGCTCAAGACCTTCAAAGTGGAGCCGAAGATGATCAAGGGGCGTCAAGCAGAGTGCGGAGGGGCTATTATAAGCAAGAATGCAGACGCTCGCTGGCCCGAGGGCTCTTTTCAAGAGGAGCTCAATTTATGGCAACAGGAGTGGTTTAATATCACCACTCCCAGGGGCACCAAATGGGCGGCGCCACCTGCCTTCTGCTCGGGTCCTCCACCGCGGCGGGCGTCATGGGTCAATAAAGGGCTCGACTGGGGACCGTCCAAGGACATTCCTCTGTTGCAGGGCCGTATTCGAGACCTCCGAGAGAGAGAGAGATCAATCTGGTTGTAGTAGCGCAGGTCATGCTGATTCGTCGCACCTTGCCCTGCAAACGTCGCCCCCTCCGCCTGTGGGAGTTTAATCCGGAGGGACCATGAGCTCTCCAACATTTTATGGGCGTGCGCCTGTGGAGATGTACCAACTGTTCTTCGGATCACAAGCAATGTGTCCGGACTTAACCGAGGACGCAGGTCTGAGCTGCAATCGCCCGGATACTCAAGTAAGTAGTCCTGTACCCGGACATGCTATCCGCGTATTCATCATAAACTTGCCCTTAAAAGAGCTATCCTTTAAACAAGAGTGGATAGCAAAAGCAAAACTGATCAGGTGTCCGGCCCCCCTCCCTGAGACCACGCCGGATCCTGTATTAACCAAGATGCTAGAGGTTGTGCCCTTTGAAGAAGGCGAAGGGGGGAACAAGGGAACTTCTACCTCCGTGAAGGAGGCTATTAAGAAAGGGGGGATCGAGAATACCTCCCTCCAAGGGGAGAAGAGGACCGCTTCTGAAGATCCGGAGACCAAAGCCTCAAAGCAGGGGAAGAAATCTTCACCAGAGGGTCCTGCGGCGGAAGATGCCCCGGCCGCACTATTTCCCCAAGGAGATCAGCCCTCCAGCGAGCCGTAAGTAAAGGGGGGGCGTTTTCTTTCAAAAGAGAGACATCCCCTTTTTATTTCTGAAGGTAACCGAAAGTTTACCTTGTAGTTTGGATCTCAGCCCTTCACAACAGAGCTCGTCTTCAGGGGATCTTGGTCCGGAGATGATGGAGAGCGAAACGCCTCCGCCTGCCATACCGTTATGCGAGGTGGACGACCCTGAGGTGTCGTCGCGGAGGGCGTCTCCAAATCCGGCGGGGCCAGAAGGTAGCCGTATGTCCCCTCAAAGCCCTCCGGACCCGGCCTTCGAAAAATGCCACCGGACGAGTCCGGCACCAACGGGTGTACGATCGGAGGAGCTGAAGGATATGCTCGGGCAAGCGTTTATCTCGTAAGATCACCGTACGTTAATGGGTACGGTGATTCAAAGGATTTCATCCGCTGAGAGCGGATTGCATGAAGCCGTCGTAAGTTTACTGACGGGTTTTAAGGTACGCAAAATGATGTACCTTCTGACAGTTTTGCATATAAAATGCGTCCTGTATAGATAATAGCCCCTGAGACTTGGTGCGGTGTCAAAAATGATGGCGCGCCGAGGATCATGACCCCAGGTATAATATGCGCTCTTCCTATGTAGGTGGCGAAGCGTCCAGGGGCTAGCCGGGCTGATGAATTTGCCGAACTGAAGCGGCACGTGGCGGATGGGGACATCACACTTGTTAATAAGCGGCTTGACGAGTCACAAGGTATGCAACTTCTCCGCGGACACCTGGTAAGGGAGCTTGACGCCCATGCCTTACAACATGTATGCTTAATGCAGATGGTGCCGCTGCTATGGAGAGCCTTCGGGCGGAGCTCGCCCGAGCCAAGGAGCAAGCCAGAAAAAGCCGAACAGGCTGCTCACTGCCGAAGCAAGAAAGAAATGGCCGAGATGGCCGTGAAATTGAAGAATGCTACTGACCGTTGCGAGCTTCTTGAAAAATAAGATCGAGCGAAACAAGAGGACCTGAAAAAGGCTGCCACGGAGGCCAAGGATACTCGCTCTGCGATGAGAGCTATGAAGGAGGAGCTATGTCAGGCCGGACATATTGTGGCTGGAAAGCCCTTTCTGATGCGGAGGAAATTCACGGATCCTAAGTACGCTCAATTGGACCGGCTGTGGGGTGCGGAGGATGCTTATCTGGACTTGGCGGCGAGTGCCTCAGACGCGGCCGAACACTTCCGAGGTCAAAAGGATCACGAAATGGAAGAGCTTTTTTGGTCGCAGTTCCATAGTCCGGAGCATCCACTTTCATTAACCGATCGTTTGGCCGAATGGGCTGAGCTGAATAGGTTGTCCGGACTTGCCATGAAGGCTGTCGTGACTCATTTGTGGCCGAAAAGGCCCGAGCCGAAGAGTTATTTTGGCTTGGTCCAACAGTTCCTTGGTGCGGTGCCGCATATTATGCAATGAAGCGGTCAGCATGCTTAGAGGGTGGGTGGATGGCTCTTGCCCGTGTCAAGACATACTGGGCGGAGATGAAGGCCACCGACGTTGCATCCCAAGATTCGGACAGAAGCCGAGTACCTGCCGAGCACTATTTTGAGGAAGTCCTACAGGGCGCTCGTTTAATAGAGACGCAGTGCTCGAAGGATATTATGTTTTAATGACATGTATGATTTGTGAAAACAATGCTTCAATATAATATAAGAGCTTTTTATACCTGTGCGTTCAAGTATTAAAACACCTCATGTGCGGCCGTTGATGTATATGTGTATATAACCTGAAAGATGGCAGTCTTTGGCTTCAGCCCCCACGCACATAGTGCGGGGGTGTTTGCAAAAAGGCGCATTTTCACACTTAATCCAACGTCTTGGTCCTGTAAAGGAGGTGATGGCGTAGCAAACTAGGCAACCGGGCTATAATGCTTTATCACTTTCGCTTAGCCATAGGAGTTCGATGGTGGGGCTACTATATAGCCCCTAGGGGCACCGCGCTCTCCCGAATTCGGGGCGCGTATGTGCTGACCGAAGCGCCCTTCATTAATGCGGGTAATTCTAAACATTCCGCTGGGTCATCAGTGGTTGACCAGTCTCACGCTATATCATGACGATCAGTGGCCGCTTTCTCTCTCGAGGTGCTCACCGGCGAACCGGGCACAATCGCAGATAGTTCTCCCGGTGCCGCGTTAGCGATAGAAGCGGGCGTAAGGCAGCAAAACACGAGGATCTGGGCAAACCCAACATTTGACCAAAGACATGATTCGAGCTGATGCATATAAGGCCTAACTCGAGGCGCCGAACACTCCCGAAGGTATTCGGTCTTTGTGAGAACGGGCAGAATAATGCCCTAAGCCCCTGGTGTCCAGGTACGCGCAAAAATTCTGGTGCGGCCGATGCCAAAACGCCAGCCTCCGCCTCGGTTATAGCAAGAAACCGGGGGATGTGTATCAACAAGAGACAGTAAAAAAAGGTTTACGCAGGGTCTTAATCTGAAAAGAATCCTTGCAACGGGTCCCTACTGCACGTGTGCGCCTGTGTCTCCGTTGTGCCGTATCTTGGATGGGTGTAGCACCGTGTTCATCTGTAAAAGAGAAGAACTTAGTTGAAAAGAGAAAAAAAAGATCGTGCGAAAAATGTACTTTATATTAAATAAACAGAGTATGGTTCAAAAAGTGAATAAAATTGAGCTTTATTGTCTCTTGTTGTACATGCTTGCATCCCCTTGTACGGGGGTATGCCGCTAGTAGGCGTTTATATGTTTGCGCCGGACTCGTCTAGCCATGTCCGGGGTTCGAATGACCTATTCAGGTGCTTTGATTACCGGAGCCGGATTAGTGTGGGGCTGTCAAGGCAGTCTCACGTTCTTCCGTGCTCGAGTAACACTTGATACTCCTTTTAATGAGATGATGCCGTGGAACGGGCATTTTAAGTGTAAGAGATGCATAATGCGGTATTGCGTTAAAGCGGTAAAGCTTCACGCCCCGATGAGTGCTTGATAGCTACTTTCGAATGGGGCGATGTGGAAGGTTAACTTTTCACAGCGGAAGTTGTCGGATGAGCCGAACACAACTTATAGTAGTAGTGAGCCCGTACAATGGGCATATAGGCCTGGCATTACCCCTTTGAAGGAGGTATTGCTATGGCAAATTTTGGTTGGGTCTATCCCCATTTTGCGGATTGTGTCCTAATGTAGTAGGTTTAGATCGCTACCTCCGTCCATTAGGACTTGTGTAAATTGGAGTCCGTCGATTATAGGATCTAATATCAAGGCAGTCCATCCTGCATTCCGGATACTTCCAGAATAGTCCTGATGATCGAAGGTGATTGGTTTTGACAACCATCGTTGGGACTCTGCTGGGATAGTCCGTGCGGCGCGTGTTTCTATGGGTGCCGCTCTGTTTTTCCCTTTTGTCACTTGAAGTGAGTTCACTGTTTTGACTTTTTGTGGGAAATTCTTTTGTTTTCCGGTGCTCTGCTTGTGGGGTTCGTCATCGTCCTCGCTTGGTGTGTCGAGCCCCTTGTGTTCGGCATTGAGTTTGCCGGACTGCTTGAAGACCCAACAATCTCTGTGGGTATGGTTTGCAGGCTTCCCGGGAGTACTGTGGATTTGGCATATTTTGTCCAAGATTTTGTTTAGGTTGGATAGTTCATCGCTGTTATCCTTGAGGCGAAGTTTTTTATGATTCTGCCGGGAGCTTCCGAATCCGGCGTTGACTGCCATGCTCTTCGGGCTGTTTCCCTTTGTCCGGCGCTGGTCTTTGCTGCGTCGTGGTTTTCCATTTCCATCCCTGACTTGGGATGTACTTGGGTTGCTGGTACTGCATCTTGCCAACCAACTATCCTCTCCCGCGCAAAAGCGGGTCATGAGGCTTGTTAATGCACCCATTGTTCTCGGCTTCTCCTGGCCGAGGTGTCTGGCGAGCCATTCGTCTCGGACGTTGTGTTTGAAAGCTGCTAAGGCTTCGACGTCCGGACAATCGACTATTTGGTTCTTTTTGATGAGGAACCTGTTCCAGAATTTGCCAGTTGACTCTCCGGGTTGTTGAGTTATGTGACTTAAATAAATGCGCATCCGGAGGACGGACATAAGTCCCTTGAAAATTTGCCGAAAAGCATCCTCGAGCTCTTCCCAACTTCCAATGGTATTTTCAGGAGGCTTTTGAGCCAATGCCGGGCTGGCCCTTTGAGCTTGAGGGTAAGTATTTTATGGCGTGGAGATCATCTCCTCTAGCCATGTGTATGTGGAGGATGTAATCCTCAATCCGACTCGTGGTCTGTTGTTACATCATATGCCTCTACGTTTACGGGTTTGAATCCCGCTGGGAATTCGTGATCCAGCACCTCATCGGTGAAACACAGGGGGTGTGCGGCACCCCTATACTTGGGTGTGCCGTGATGTTCGGATATTTGGCGTGTTGCATTGCTTGGAAGAGCTTGCTTTCTCGGCCCATAGATGGACCTAACTGGGCCATCCTTTTGATGTGAATCCTTATGCGGATCGCTTGCCGACTTGTGTGCGACGCCGCTTGCCGCTCCATGTTTGCCATGTGGTCGTCTATCCGACCGGGCGGCCTCTTTGTTCTTTGATTGCGGGGGCTCTATGGCCTCCTCATCGAATTCGGGCAGTAATTTGCGCTTCGGGTAGCTCTTTGTTTGGCGACTGTCGTCGTATTTCTCTGCGGTGTTGAGTACTTTGCTCCATCTGATTCTGAGTGCATCTTCCGCTGTTTTGAGCTTCCGCTTCTGCTTTTTCAGGCTACGGGCAGTGGCGACGAGCCTTTTGAGGAGGTTCTTCTGCTCCAACAATTTTTCCGGCGTGAGATCGTCCGGACTGTTATCTTCGCCGGGGACGGGTTGTTTATCCAAGTTGTCCTGTTCGGACGGTTGCTCGATAGCATGTCCGTCGTCCACCGGTTCGCCCTGCTCTGTGGTTGGGTCTGTGTGGCTGCCGTCTTTGTCGAGGCGGGACTTGGTGCGGCGTTTACGTTGCCGTTTTGACTGCTTTTCGAGGGATTTATCCTTCATAGTGTCCCGTTGTTCCTCGTCGTCACTTCCTTTAGGTGTATCCACCATGTATACATCGTGGGATGAGGTGGTTGTCCAGTATCCTATAGGTGCTGGTTCATGGTTGTCTCCTACATCGTCGTCCATACCAACGAAATCGAGCACGTCGTTTAAGCTTTCGACGGTGGCTACAAAGTGGGTGGTGGGTGGGCGTTGAATTTCTTCGTCGTCCGCATCTCAACCTTCCTGACCATAGTCCGGCCAGGGCTCTCCTGATAAAGAGAGAGACTTTAGTGAATTCAGGATGTCACCAAAGGGCGAGTGCTAAAAGATGTCCACGGCAGTGAGCTCCATAACCGGCGCCCAATTGGATTCGATTGGCCGGGGCGGAGAGGGTTCGGAGTCCGGAGAGGATTCCGGCGCCTTGGAGTCATGGTCTTCGCAAAGGACAGGGATGGAGTTCGGCTCAATCGCCGTAGAGATTGTAGCCCCCGAGGCGGTGTCAAACCACTCGTCCTCGAATAGCGGAGTCGGCTCCGAACTAAGGGTCGGAGCGGACGCTGGTGCGGCCTCCGGGGCACTGTTCGGCGGCAGAGCTAGATCGTGCCCATCGAGACAGTGTGGCGCGCTTGGCTGTGGCTCGAATCCGTCGAAGGTCAAGTCTCCGCGGATGTCGGCCGTGTAGTTCAAACTCCCAAATTTGACCTGATGGCCAGGGGCGTAGCTTTCGATCTGCTCCAGATGGCCAAGTGAATTGGTCCGCAGTGCAAAGCCGCCGAATACGAAGATCTGTCCGGGGAGAAAAGTCTCACCCTGGACGCGCGTCGTTGTTGATGATCGAAGGAGCCATCGGGCCAAAGGATGACGACACAAAGGAACTCTCAATGAAAGCACCAATGTCGGTGTCAAAATCGGCGGATATCGGGTAGGGGGTCCCGAACTGTGCGTCTAGGCGGATGGTAACAGGAGACAAGGGACACGATGTTTTTACCCAGGTTCGGGCCCTCTCGATGGAGGTAAAACCCTACTCCTGCTTGATTAATATTGATGATATGGGTAGTACAAGAGTGGATCTACCACGAGATCAGAGAGGCTAAACCCTAGAAGCTAGCCTATGGTATGATTGTTGTTCGTCCTACGGACTAAAACCCTCCGGTTTATATAGACATCAGATAGGGTTAGGGTTACACAGAGTCTGTTACAATGGTAGGAGATCTACATATCCGTATCGCCAAGCTTGCCTTCCACGCCAAGGAAAGTCCCATCCGGACACTGGACGAAGTCTTCAATCTTGTATCTTCATAGTCCAGGAGTCCGGCCAACGGTGATAGTTCGGCTATCCGGACACCCCCTAATCCAGGACTCCCTCAACGACCAACCTTCCTCCTCTGCTGCCTCTGGCTCGGGCTGGTACCTGAAGGTGAGCGACAACCTGTTTGTCCACCTCCCTGGGACGGCGAGCATTGGGGCGCCCACCGAGGGGGAGGTCTTTGACGACGAGGTGCTCGCCGCCGCCGGGCTCGAGGTTGTCGACGAACTGAGCACCGGTGGTGGCGGTTCCTAGGAAGAGCGGCTCCTCCAGGCCATGGGCCAATTTCCAGAAGCTCCAGGCGCTCCACCGTGCCCGCCTGGACAAGGCCAAGTCAAGGATGGCGGTGGTGGACAAGGCGGAGGCGGACCTCGAGGAGCGCGTCTCCGTGGCGCAAGCTTGGTTCCACCAGGCCCACAAGGACCTGAAGGCCGCCCAGGACACACTGGCTGAGCGCAAGCTGGAGCTGGTCATGAAGTAGGCCGACATTGAGAAGGCCCAGGAGACGGAGAAGCAGCAGGTCGCCCAGGACGAGGCTGCTCAGCACCAACACCAGGCCATGCTGAACTCCCAGGAGGAGGACCTTGCCTCTCGTGAGGAGAAGCTCGCCGCGACACTCCGTGGCAAGGATGAGGAGGTCGAGAAGCTTGTCGTGTAGCAGACCCAGGAGCTGGAGCAGAGGCACATGGAGGCGCTCGATGCCCAAGCCCTGGTCCATGCCGGCAAGGTGAAGGAGCTGGAGGTGGAGCGGGACGGGCTGAAGGATCAGGCCCTGAAGTTGGCAAAGGAGAAGTATACGCTCAGCGGTGCTCTTGTGGAGGCGTAGGGCGCAGTTCTCGGCAAGGCTAACCAGCTCTCCAAGGCCAACAACTCCATCAAAGACCTGAAGCTGAAGCTGGAGGGTCTTGAGGGAACGCTGTCGGGGGTCAAGGCCCGGGAGGAGACCCTAGCCAAGGACCTAAAGGCTGAGAAGCAGCTGCGGAAGAATGAAGCCGCCAACCACAAGGACTTCGTGAAGGGCGAGAAGCTCTGGTTCAGCCGTCTCGCCGAGGTTGCCGTCAGGATCACCATGTAGCTGGCCGCCGTGGGGATGCCAAATGTGAAGTACATCCCAGAACCGAGCGTGAGCCCCAATGCCAAGCTGACCCTGTTCTTTGAGGGTGTTCTTGGGGCCCTGGAGCAGCGCTCCAACAGGGCGGCCACTCTGGCCGACGAGGCCCGAAAGTTTAGCCGGGGTGCCATGACCAAGGTCCTCACCAAGGTGGCATACTGGAACCCCGACCTTGACTTCAATGCCGCGCTGGAGAGCTTGCTAGAGGATGTGGACCTCGCGACGCTCGAGGAGAGTATCAAGCCCATCATCAGCCGCGTCGGTGAAATTCTAAGGGTGGAGGGCCAGCGCCGGGATTAGGCACCCCGTTTCTTATCGCCGCTGCAGGTTCATGACCAAGACAATTTTTATCTTTAGTTAGAACCGCAGCAACAATTTATGTAATATAACTCTGCAGTACTTTTGGAAACGATGCATGTTATTTCCCTGTTTGATCCCCCTTTGTATGTCCACCCTACGTGGATCGGGTAGGCTTGCCGGCGCGTAACCCAGGCCACGTCGCCTTGAGGACGGATCCCCAATAGCCTGCAGGGTATGCTTGCTGCCAGGCAAACCACCTTACTGCCCCCAACGCGGCCGCACGAACTGTCGAGCGGACTCGAGGCGGAACAAGAGCGTTGCCAATTGCAGAAGGCCATCCTTCTGCTCTCGACGCAGTCGCTTGAACTAATGAGCGGACTCGAAACAGAGCTAGGGCGTTGCCAATAGTGGAAGGGCCCCGCCGCGTGCAGGTTTTCCATACATAGGGCAAGATCTTCGAGGACGATAACATGATATATAAAAAGGAATTGATCAAAGTTTCGCATGACTTAGCTTTTCTGTCGTTGTGCGAGCGTTTACTGCATCCGCAAATGACGCCGCCCGTTCGGTCATCTTCTTCCTTGGAGTGACGACCACCATGAAACCGCTGCTTCAATCAGACAAGATTTCCACAACTGCACCCCCTACCGGGTGCGCCAAAGATGTCGGGGGAAATCGACACCTATGGAATCACTGGGATCCCTTCTACGGTTGGCAGGCGCGAGGTTGTGCAAAGAGCGGGTCTGACAGGAAGCACAAGGATCGTTTACCCAGGTTCGGGCTGCGAGGATGCGTAAAACCCTAGTCCTGCTTTTGTGTATGTATTGGAGTGTTCTTGAGCTCTTGAACTAGCTACAGGGTGTAACTTGTCCAAAAGATCTGAATCCCTCTCCTGGTCGCCTCGGGCCTCCTTATATAGACAAAAGGGGTTGCCATAGTGGCACACAGGAGGGGGAAAGGTGTATAGTGGATGAGTCTATCCTCTGGCACAGTCAGACAAACGCATTTAATGCGCTGCCGACGTGCCCCTCTTGCTTTATCGGGGACGGCAGGGTGATACGTCTCCGTCGTATCTACTTTTCCAAACACTTTTGCCCTTGTTTTGGACTCTAACTTGTATAATTTGAACGGAACTAACCCGGACTGACGCTGTTTTCAGCAGAATTGCCATGGTGTTGTTTTATGTGCAGAAAACAAAAGTTCTCGGAATGACCTGAAACTCCACGGAATATCTTAGAATAAATAATAAAAAATCCTCGCCAAAGATGAAGACCAGGGGCCCACACCCTGTCCACGAGGATGGGGGGCGCGCCCCTCCCCCCTGGGCGCGCCGCCCTACCTCGTGGGCCCCCTGGTGGCCCTCCGACGCCAACTCCAACTCCATATATTGGCTTTCGGGAAGAAAAAAATCAGAGAGAAAGTTTCATCGCGTTTACGATACGGAGCCGCCGCCAAGCCCTAATCTCTCTCGGAGGGCTGATCTCGAGTCCGCTCGGGGCTCGGAGAGGGGATCGTCGCCGTCGTCATCATCAACCATCCTCCATCACCAATTTCATGATGCTCACCGCCGTGTGTGAGTAATTGCATCGTAGGCTTGCTGGACGGTGATGGGTTGGATGAGATTTATCATGTAATCGAGTTAGTTTTGTTAGGGTTTGATCCTAGTATCCATTATGTTACGAGATTGATGTTGCTATGACTTTGCTATGCTTAATGCTTGTCACTAGGGCCTGAGTGCAATGATTTCAGATCTGAACCTATTATGTTTTCATGAATATATGTGTGTTCTTGATCCTATCTTGCAAGTCTATAGTCACCTACTATGTGTTATGATCCGCAACCCAAGTGACAATAATCGGGACCACTCCGGTGATGACCATAGTTTGAGGAGTTCATGTATTCACTATGTGCTAATGCTTTGTTCGGTTCTCTATTAAAAGGAGGCCTTAATATCCCTTAGTTTCCAATAGGACCCGCTGCCACGGGAGGGTAGGACAAAAGATGTCATGCAAGTTCTTTTCCATAAGCACGTATGACTATATTCGAATACATGCCTACATTACATTGATGAACTGGAGCTAGTTTCGTGTCACCCTATGTTATGCTGTTACATGATGAACCACATCCGGCATAATTATCCATTACTGATCCGGTGCCTACGAGTTTTCCATATACTTGTTTACGCTTATTTACTTTTTCGTTGCTACTGTTACAATCACTACAAAATACCAAAAACATTACTTTTGCTGTCTTTACTTTTGTTACCGTTACCACCACTATCATATTACTTTGCTACTAAACACTTTTCTGGAGATACTAAGTTTCCAGGTGTGGTTGAATTGACAACTCAGCTACTATTACTTGAGAATATTCTTTGGCTCCCCTTGTGTCGAATCAACAAATTTGCGTTGAATACTCTACCCTCGAAAACTGTTGCGATCCCCTATACTTGTGGGTTATCAAGACCTTTTTCTCGGCGCCGTTGTCGGGAGCATAGCTCTATTCTTTGAGTCACTTGGGGTTTATATCTGCTGGACACTATGAAGAACTTGAAAGACGCTAAGACAAAAATTTATCCCTCAACTACGAGGGAGGTAAGGAACTGCCATCTAGCTCGCACTTGATTCACCTTACGTTATGAGTAAGCTAGCGACACCTAAACCTGCTTCGCTATTCGTTCCGATATGTCGCATGTTATTGATGATGCCACTTCTGCTATGCATGATACTTATGATGAAACTACTTCTATGCTTGATACTACGGTGCCCCTTGGTGAATTTCTAGATGAACAAATTTCTAGGTCTAGAGAAAGAGAAATTATTGAAACTGAACACGATGATGTTAGTAATGATGATAATATGCCCGCTATTCCCGAGGGTTATCTTTTTAATGCTGAATCTCTGCAGCTATTCTTGCTTGCCGTGATAGACTTGAACTTAAGAGGTTGCTAGTTAAATGGAGTAAAGAATCTTTTAGAGATAGGATGAGACCCGACCTGCTTTTGCTACTTCACCTATCGTGTTCCCGATCAGAATTATTATGATTTTTCTATTGATCCGATATAATTACTTTGGTTGAATCTGATCCTTTTTATGGCTATGAATCAAACTGTTGTGGCACATCTTCGTAAGTTAAATGATATAGCTTCCTGTTTACTAATAATGAGAGATTGCGCTACCTTTATTTACTCAAAATATTTCCGTTCTCATTAAAGGGTGATGCTAAGAAATGGTTTAATTCTCTTGATCCTGGTTGTGTGCAAAGTCCCGAGGATATGATTTATTACTTCTCGCTAAATATTTCCTGCTTATAAGAAACAAGCTGCTTTGAGGGATATATATAATTTTGTGCAAATTGAAGAAGAGAGTCTCCCACAAGCTTGGGGAGGCTTCTCAAGTTACTTAATGCTTTGCTGATCATCCTCTTAAGAAACCTGAAATACTTTATATCTTTTATAATGGACTAACTGATGCTTCCAGAGATTACCTGGATAGTTGTGCTGGTTCTCTTTTCAGGGAAAGAACACCGGATGAAGCTGAAATTCTATTGAATAATATGTTGACAAATGAAAATAATTGGGCACCTCCCAAGCCACCTCCTGAGCCAATTACTGATCCTATTCCTAAACCAACTCCGAAGAAGAGAGGTGTTCTATTTCTCAGTCCCGAAGATATGCAAGAGGCAAAGAAATCCATGAAAGAAAAAGGTATTAAATCTGAAGATGTTAAGAATTTACCTCCTATTGAAGAAATACATGGTCTTAATTTACCACCTGTTGAAGAAGTATATGATCTCAATTACTTATTTACTGAAGAACCACCCGATATCCCGACATAGGTAGTAAAGGTAAATTCTCTCTATAGGTATGATAAAGCTGAAGTCCCTCCTACTAAAATTGCTAGTCAGTGCTTGGATGAGTTTGATAACTTTATGTTTAAGCAAGATGACTTTAATGCTTATTTTGGTAGACAATTAAAACAGAATACCTTTATGATTAAACGCGTGAGTGATTATATGGCTAATATTAGAGGTGAACTTAAACTTGTTAGCAAACATGCTTCTATGGTTACCACTCAAGTAGAACAAGTACTTAAAGCTCAGAAAGAAATGCTTGATGAAATGAATAGTAAGAAAAATAATTATGCTGTTAGAGTGGCTACTAGAACTGGTAGAATGACTCAGGAACCTTTGTATCCTGAAGGCCACCCTAAGAGAATCGAGCAAGATTCTCAGAGAAATAATATTGATATGCCTAGTCCTTCTAAGAGGAAGAAAAAGAAAAATGATAGAACTGTGCAAACTTCTAATGAACCTATTGCTGAACCACCTGATAATCCAAATGATATCTCTATGTCTGATGCTGAAACACAACCTAGTAATGAACATGAACCTAGTAAAAATATTAATGATGATGTTCATGATGATGCTCAACCTAGTAATGATAATGATGTAGAAGTTGAACCTGCTGTTGATCTTGATAACCCACAATCAAAGAATCAACGTTATGATAAAAGAGACTTCGTTGCTAGGAAACATGGTAAAGAAAGAGAACCATGGGTTCGAAACCCATGCCTTTTCCTCCCAAACCATCCAAGAAAAGGATGATGAGGATTTTGAGCGCTTTGTTGAAATGATTAGACCTATCTTTTATGTATGCGATTAAGCGATGTGCTCAAAACAAATCCTTATGCTAAGTTTATGAAGGATATCATTACTAATAAAAGAAAGATACCTGAAGCTGAAATTTCCACCATGCTTGCTAATTACACTTTAAGGGTGGAATACCAAAGAAACTTGGAGATCCAGGAGTACCTACTATACCATGCTCCATTAAAAGAAATTATGTTAAAACTGCTTTATGTGATCTTGGAGCCGGTGTTAGTGTTATTCCTATCTCTTTATATCGTAGACTTGACTTGAATAAGTTGACACCTAGTAAAATATCTTTGCAAATGGGTGATAAATCAACTGCTATACCTGTCGGTATTTGTGAGGATGTGCCTCTTGTGGTTGCAAACGTTACTATTTTAACGGACTTTGTTATTCTTGATATTCCCGAGGATGATAGTATGTTTATTATTCTTGGAAGACCTTTCCTTAATACTGCAGGGGCTATTATTGATTGCAACAAAGGCAATGTCACTTTTCATGTTAATGGTAATGAGCATACGGTACACTTTCCGAGGAAACAACCTCAAGTTTATAGTATCAACTCTATTGGAAAAATTGCATCGATTATATTTGGAGGTTTTGAATTTCCTCTTCCCACTGTCAAGAAGAAATATGATATACTTATTATTGGGGATATCCATATCCCCGTTGAGGTAACATAGTGTTATTCGAAATTTCTTCGGTTCCATGATTATAGGAATGAGTTTGTTAACAAGACTTGATCAACCTTGTTAGTGGATTCTTTTTTATGAGCATGAGATGGATGAAACTAGAAGCACAACCTTCTATACCCTCTTTATACTCTCTGTTATTTAGTAAAAATAAAGTAAAATAGTATTTTTCTGTCTGTCTCCCAACTTATTAGTGCAATATAAAAATATCCCGAAAATAAAAGTCCTAAGAATGCCATGCCAATTTAATATGATTTTTTCGGGAATATTTGAGGATTTTAGTGCAAAAGTTACATGGGGAGCTGCCACTGCCACGAGGGTGGAGGGCGCGCCCTAGCCCCCTGGGCGCGCCCCCTGCCTCGTGGGCCCACGGTGGCCCTCCTCCACTTATCCCTGCACCCATCTTCTTCCTCTGTCTCACACAAACCCAAAAACCAACTCAAGCTCGTGTTCCAAAGAACTTTTGCTGCGATTTTGATCTCCTTGCTCAAAGCACCTCTCATAAAACTGCTTGGGAGATTGTTCCTTGGTATGTGACCCTCCATTGGTCCAATTAGTTTTTGTTCTAGTGCTTTATTCATTGCAAATTTGTGCTGCATAGGTGACCATGTTCTTGAGCTTGCATGTCAAATTATATATGGTTCCAAGTAGTTCTAATGCTTGATATATGCTCTAGGCACTTGTATGAGTAGTTGCTATCAGTTTTATTGAAGTTGGTTCACTTTTGTTTGAAGTTACTAAAATTTCAGAATTATTTTTAGAGAAAACAATATGCTTAGGAAGATGTTCCAAGGTGGTTCTTCAAGGAAGCAAGGTCCCAGGCTTGCAATGCGTGATGGTGACGAGGAACCACCAAGAGACGCTCTCGTGAGGCCCTGTGAATGGCCTTCGGAAAATTTTATGAATCAAGTGGGAATTAAAAGAAGAATTCTACGCATATTTGCGTAATGCTGGTCTTGAGGACTTTGAAGCTGATAAATGCCCCCAGTATCGTGATCTCACAAGTTCATTTGTGGGGAGGTTTGAGTTTTCATCCTCGCGTAATTCTCCTTCAGTCATGTTTGACCTTTATGACAAATCTTATACCATGGACTTAGAGTATTTCACTCTTGCACGCAAACTTCCATCTTGGGGTAGTATCAGGGATCCCCCTAAATCTGAATATAGAGACTTTCTTGCTAGAATAACTATGGGGGAATCTAGAGATATAGCGCAAGCCACTATAGGGAGCATTCACTTTCCTGCTATACATTATTTTGCTCTCTTCATTGGTAGATGCATAAATGCTAAGGATGAAGCATGTCACATGTGTGCCCTCGATCTCAGCATTCTCGTAAGTGCTGTGTTAGGGAACCAATCTTATCATATGGGAGCCATTGTAGCTCGTGAGGTTGCATAATAATAGACATAACGGAGATTTCTTTGGAGGAATTTATGCAACCTGCTTAGCTAATTTTCTTGATGTAGACATTCGTGAGGGTGATATGGAGTTACCTCCTTCTTATTTAGATCTTGATTCTATGTTTTCCCACCAGTTCATTGAGAGGACTGGACCACCTTTCCAGTATCGACTAATCTTTAACAAACGGCATGTTGTCCGTGTTACTCTTCCTGCTCCTGCCTTCTTTGATTTTCAGACGAGAGGAAGATATATTATTACCAGGGAGGAGGCAGATGAGTACGAGAGGAGAGCAGAGGCAGCTCGACGCCACGCTGCAGCTCACGAGGCGGTAGCCGCTGCATCGCAGTACGACCCCAGCTACACCTACGAGTATCAGCCAGGCTATCCCTGGCAATGGACCAACTTAGGCCAAAAGCCTAAGCTTGGGGGAGTACATATTTCTCACCGACATTACATTTATGCTCACACACACTCATTGCTAGATGTCGGTGCTCATACTCTTTCATTGTAATATCCATGCTAGTTTATTTTCTTTTTCCTGCTTTCTTCTTGTGTGTTTAATAAACCTTAAAAAAACAAAAAACTAGTAGTAGTTTATTTCCAGCTGTAGTAGTAATAATTAAAAAGAAAACCCAAAAATATTTCCTATTCTCCTTTTGCTTGTTGGGAGCTTTCCCGTGTAAATAGGTTTTATTTTTCTTTTCTTTTCTTTGGGGGTCAGTAGGAGAAGACCATATTGAAAATTCTTAGTGGCTCTCATATGCATTATTGTTTATCTAATTTAGAGCCCATATTACTTGTCTTCTCTCTTGAGTTGAATGCTTGCAGATTCCAGCTTAGTCCAATGCACGTGCACTCTTATTATTATTCACACCGTTCGGTCGTGCAAGTGAAAGGCCATAATGATGATATATGATGTACTTATTGGGATGAGAAAAGCCGGTATGAACTCGACCTCTCTTGTTTTTGTAAATATGATGATTCATCGTTCCTGATTCAGCTATTATGAAGTAAACATATTTGCAATGACATTTAGAGATTATCGTTGTTTGTGCCATCTTTGATTAGCTATGAGTTATAATGGTTTACCTTGCGTGCCAACATGCTATTAGAATGATTATGATGTGGTATGATGGATGGTATCCTCCTTTAAATGAATTGAGTGACTCGACTTGGCACATGTTCACGCATGTAGTTGAATCAAATCAACATAGCCTTCATGATATTTATGTTCATGGTGGATTATATCCTACTCATGCTTATATTCGTGTAAATTAATTTTAATGCATGTTTACGATTGTTGTCGCTCTCTCGCTTGGTCGCTTCCAGTCTTTTGCTAGCCTTCACTTGTACTAAGCGGGAATCTGCTTGTGCATCCAAACTCCTTAAACCCCAAAGTTGTTCCATATGAGTCCACCATACCTTCCTATATGCGGTATCTACCTGCCGTTCCAAGTAAATTTGTATGTGCCAAACTCCAAACCTTCAAATAAAAATTCTGTTTTGTATGCTCGAGCAGCTCATGTGCAACTAGGGCTGCCTATATCTTCCATGCTAGGTGGGTTATTCTCAAGAGGAGTGGACTCCGCTCCTCATTCACGAGAAAGGGCCGGTAACCGGGATGCCCAGTCCCATGATCCAAAAAGATCAAAGCAAATCAAAATAATTAAACAAAACTCCCCTTGGGACCCGTTGAATGTTGGAGGCACTCGTTGTTTCGAGCAAGCCATGGATTGATGCTTGTGGAGGAGGGGGAGTATAAACCTTTGCCATTCTGTTTGGGAACTGCCTATAATGCATGTAGTATGGAAGATACAGCCATCTCATAGTTGTTGCGTTGACAGTGAAAGTATGCCGCTCAAAACATAATTTATCTCTATTTCAAAATCGAGCTTTGGCACCTCTACAAATCCCTGCTTCCCTCTGCGAAGGGCCTATCTATTTACTTTTATGTTGAGTCATCACCCTTCTTATTAAAAAAAGCACCCGCTGGAGAGCACACTGTCGTTTGCATTCATTATAATTGGTTTATATTGGGTATGACTTGACTGGATCTCATTTACCATGAATTACAATGTTTAGTCAGACCTTGATCTTTAAAGGTGCTCTGCATTTATGTTTTGCAGTCTCAGAAAGGGCTAGCGAGATACCATTTCATTATATCATGTTATGATTATTTTGAGATAGTGCTGTCATCCGAGTTTTATTATTATGGCTCGCTAGCTGATTATATTATTGATATGAGTAATTGTGAGACCTACGTGTTATTGTGAGTATGGTTAGTTCATAATAATTGCTGAAACTTGAATGCTGGCTTTTCATGTTTACAACAACAGGAGCAAACAGAGTTTGTAAAAGTTTTTGTTTTTCTATTTCAGTTTTTCAACTGAATTGCTTGAGGACAAGCAAGGGTTGAAGCTTGGGGGAGTTGATACGTCTCCGTCGTATCTACTTTTCCAAACACTTTTGCCCTTGTTTAGGACTCTAACTTGTATAATTTGAATGGAACTAACCCGGACTGACGCTGTTTTCAGCAGAATTGCCATGGTGTTGTTTTATGTGCAGAAAACAAAAGTTCTCGGAATGACCTGAAATTCCACGGAATATCTTAGAATAAATAATAAAAAATCCTCGCCAAAGATGAAGACCAGGGGGCCCACACCCTGTCCACGAGGGTGGGGGGCACGCCCCTCCCCCTGGGCGCGCCACCCTACCTCGTGGGCCCCCTGGTGGACCTCCAACGCCAACTCCAACTCCATATATTGGCTTTCGGGGAGAAAAAAATCAGAGAGAAAGTTTCATCGCGTTTTACGATACGGAACCGCCGCCAAGCCCTAATCTCTCTCAGGAGGGCTGATCTGGAGTCCGTTCGGGGCTCCGGAGAGGGGGATTCGTCGCCGTCGTCATCATCAACCATCCTCCATCACCAATTTCATGATGCTCACCGCCATGTGTGAGTAATTGCATCGTAGGCTTGCTGGACGGTGATGGGTTGGATGAGATTTATCATGTAATCGAGTTAGTTTTGTTAGGGTTTGATCCCTAGTATCCATTATGTTCTGAGATTGATGTTGCTATGACTTTGCTATGCTTAATGCTTGTCACTAGGGCCCGAGTGCCATGATTTCAGATCTGAACCTATTATGCTTTCATGAATATATGTGTGTTCTTGATCCTATCTTGCAAGTCTATAGTCACCTACTATGTGTTATGATCCGCAAACCCAAGTGACAATAATCGGGACCACTCCGGTGATGACCATAGTTTGAGGAGTTCATGTATTCACTATGTGCTAATGCTTTGTTCGGTTCTCTATTAAAAGGATGCCTTAATATCCCTTAGTTTCCAATAGGACCCGCTGCCACGGAGGGTAGGACAAAAGATGTCATGCAAGTTCTTTTCCATAAGCACGCATGACTATATTGAATACATGCCTACATTGCATTGATGAGCTGGAGCTAGTTACTGTGTCACCCTATGTTATAAGCTGTTACATGACGAACCACATCCGCATAATTATCCATTCTTGATCCGGTGCCTCACGAGTTTTCCATATACTGGTTTACGCTTATTTACTTTTCGGTTGCTATTGTTACAATCACTACAAAATACCAAAAACATTACTTTTGCTATCTTTACTTTTGTTACCGTTACCACCACTATCATATTACTTTGCTACTAAACACTTTGCTGCAGATACTAAGTTTCCAGGTGTGGTTGAATTGACAACTCAACTGCTAATACTTCAGAATATTCTTTGGCTCCCCTTGTTCGAATCAACAAATTTGGGTTGAATACTCTACCCTCTAAAACTGTTCCGATCCCCTATACTTGTGGGTTATCACAGGGAAGCTCGTCCCAGCTGTCGCCGCCTCGCCTGGCTTCGATACGCGTCCGAGCTGACAAGGCATCGTAGCGCCATGTTGGTTGGCTGCTAGGCTGGCGCGGTGGTGGAGTCTTCACGAAGATCTGCATGCCAACATGCAGGTGCTTGCTGAGTCGGTCATGGAGGCCGCTCGTCGCCACGCAGGTGCCTGCCCAGCTGGTTGAGCTAGCAGCTGCATGGGGACGGCGGTGGAGTCTTGGCGGACGCGGGCCTGGCTGCGGCTCTGAAGGTGTCTTCGGCAAGGGCCTTGCCGGGGCACGTCAAGGGTCTTGCCGCGGCATCATGGTCGTCCCCAGCAAGGGTCTTACCGGGGGTCTCGTGGATTTCCTCGGCTAGGATCCCGCCAAGGGTCGTCGTGTTCTGGTCCTCATCTCATCTTGTGTATCTTTGATCTTCACAAAGATCTGCATGCCACCATGGAGGCGCCTCCCGAGCCTCGGTTCCAATGTGGTTTATGGTGTTGGAACCCTTGGGCTCAGGGGTGGTGCACTCTGCTGGCGTCGGGCAAGTTGCCCCGGCAAGGCTGTTGCCGGGGCTGCGGAGGCCGCCCCGGCAAGGGTCTTGCCGGTGGAGTCCACTTCGCCCTCTTTCTCTTTGTGCCTCTGGTCTTGGCGTTGCCTTGGTTGTCTTGTGCTCCGGCTTCCCTCCTCTGCCCTGCTAAGTGTGGCCGCGGGCGCGTCTCTGACTGCCCGTGCACAAGTAAAGGGGTCAAATGGAGAACCCCTACTTTTGTATACCGACAATGGACAAGCGCATTCAGACCAGGAAGGCCGTCGGGCATGCAGAGACGGTAGCAAATGAGGTAAACAAAATGTCCATCAAAAACTGCTAAAATATAACTACAAAAACAAACAATTTTTACATTTCTCTGGTTCGTAACAGTGCATTTCTGATCATGCAGTCAGAGGTAAAGACAACAACCCAGTTTGGGTTTGAAGTTCAGCTATCAAAAGTGTATACAAGGGCAGTGCTTGCAGATTTCAAAGAAACACTCTACCGTAACACTGCATTCAGAGCAGAACGGTGCCTTGAGAACCCGACAAAGTATCTCGTACACCACTACAACAGATCGGATGCATTTGATTGGGCAAGGCATAATTTCCAAGTGGTCGTCGATGAAAAGAAAGGTGTCTACGAATGTGAGTGCAAACTCTGGACACACACAGGTGCAACTCCTAGCAAAAAACATTCTAGTTTCTGATAGTCATGCACGAAAGCTCACCTACTGAACTTTAAAAGTCCACATGCATGAGTAATTCACAAAACCAAATGAAGTTCACTTCTTTAAAATGAAAAAATAACAAAAAATATGTGTTTATTAATTTTATGCAGTTCACTTACAAAACAAAGAAATCATGTGTGGTCTGCAGGGCTCTTTTGCGTCCATGTGTTATGCATGCTTTCTCATTTGAGAGTACTCAAGATACCCGCGGTGTACATCACGAAAAGATACACCCGTAATGCAAGATCAAATGCAACGTTTGACAGGAGAGACTACGAACAAACATCACCAGATGGAAGATTGCTTTTTTGCCATAGAAAATTGCTGACAGAAACAGCAATGGACCTTGCAAACTGAGCGACAAGGTCCGATGTTGGTTGCCACAGAGCGTTGTCTGGTATGAGGGCACTGATCGAGGAAGTTGATGTGCTCAACGAAGAAGAAGAAGCAGCAAAACTAAAGCAAGCAGAGAAATCCCAGCATGACAATAATGTCGAGCAAGTAGAAAATACCGAACACAACGCAATTGGTTCTATCAAAAAAGAAACAATTCTTCCACCTCCTGTTTCAAACACAAGAGGAAGGAAGAAAGGGGGCGACGCAACCCAGAAAAAGGTTGCATGCAAGGAGAAAAATGATGACAAAAACAGTAAGCCACAGCCTGAGCTAGATAGTGATGGTGACCCACTGAGAATAGGAAGGTGCAAGACATGTAATGAAATCTGCGGCCACAATTCCAGGACATGTACAAAAAGACATGAACAAGAAAACCGAGGACATGGCGATGCACAACCAAACAGAAATTCCACTCACAACACTAAGAAATGGACGAAACCGAGATGTTGTAGCATCTGCAAAAACAGGAAGGGACACAATTCAAGAACCTGCCCCAAAACAAATAGATCAGAAAATGAGGAAGACGAAGAAGATGAAATCAAAGAAGAATATGGTGACACAACTGAAGAAGAAATGGCTTATGAAGAAGCAGATGAAGAAGAGGAGGAAGAAGAAGAGAGTGAAGAGGACGAAGAACATGAAGAAACTGAAGAAGGAGTGGCTTATGAAGAAACAGATGAAGAAGAGGAGGAAGAGGAAGAAGAGAGTGAAGAGGACGAAGAACATGAAGAAACAATGCCCACAAGACCACCTCAAGGGAATGCTGCTGTACAGAAATAACTGAGAACGACACCACGTTCAAAAAACAAGGTAGGAGCACGAAAGGATGCAGTTCACAGCGCTGGAAAACGAAAGCCACCATCAACCAGTACGCGGGGAGCAAAGAAGGATGCAGTTCACAGCACTGGAAAATGAAAGCCGCCATCAACCAGCACGCGAGGGGATACAAACACAACGGTGCAGAGACAAGAACCAGCAACACCGCCACGAAAACAAAAGAAAGTGTGACATTAGACACGCTCCAGTCACCGCGAAGAAGCAGCGAGTTAACGACCAAATCGATGAACTTCAATAAATTAATCATATACATAGCAGTTTGCTTATCTATACGACTTATGTATCAGTTTAAATTTTGTGTAAACACAAATTTCCCGCTGACTATGAGTTATTCAACTAAACCATGTAAAGAGAAATAGTGTACAGAGTATACCATATATATAGCAGTCTAGAGTAAACATTGACACATTTTGATCCAAAACCCATGAAAAAATGGAGTTAGCTCACTGGCAGCACGAAGTTCTGAATAATAATTGAAGTGGTTCAGATCACAAAAGTACTTATTACAAAACACATCAAAAATATGAAGCGTTCGACACACAAAAGTACTTATTACAAATTAACCTCATAACCTTAACCAATCATGTCAAACGTGATTCTAACCGTACGATCCTCGAGTTCAAATAAGTTGAGAACAACAACTTGCTCAGACTTCAGGCCACTATCAATGACAAATTCCTTCCAACCTTTCTGCAGACACGGCCGCCCATCAACGCCTACACGGTACTTGGCTGGTTTAAGGTGTCCATTACCAAGAACAACTTGGAGAATTCCCTTCTTCTTGAGCCGGAGATACCTAACAGCTCATTGGGGGATTTTCTACACAAAAAAATTAAAACTGTTTGGTGATGATACTAGCAGTACAATTCTCATACTTTGCATAGACCAGTAAAAACCAACACATAGTACAGACACAAGCCAGATGAAGTGTACAACAGTCCAACAAGCAGTACAAATTAATTGTAGTCTAATATGCAGTACGGAACTTGCAAACAAGCAGTACGCTTCTAACTATCGTGAAGTTCTTGAGACTACCTGCATTTAGTACACACCGTACAAGCGGGAAAAATTGTGGAAACTAGTAGTGATCATCTAATATCTAAGCAGTTCACATATTGTAACCATGCAAACTAAAACACGAGCTCCATGCACACAAGAAAAAAATAAAAACAAGATATAAGTACACAGTGCAGTACACTTCAATAAAACAAAATAAGTGCGTTCCTAAAAAACTAGAAGTTCAGAATAGTATGGAATTATACAAAAAAAATAGAAAACACAAATAAAAAAAATCAGATCAAGCGAAAAATACCATCTTGTAGTGAGTCTCCACATCTGTTGGTGTAAGCTGATGGACAAAAGGACTTGTGCGGCCAAGGCCACGGCGAAGCAGGGCGGAATAGAACGCAGCAATGTTGATGTGGCCCATATCCAATCCTTCCATGAATACTGTGCCATATGCAAGCTGCTCCGCTCGCCCAGCTCGGCACAAGACCTTGCCCCCACGACGAGCATGACTGGCCTGCGAGCAAGCTGAGCAATTGCAGTGTGTCGGCACACCACAACCATGGCCACAACAGGAGAGATTCGAGCAGGGGCCTGGAGCAATCGCAACAAAAACCTAGAAAAGGAAAAAAATAAAGAGAGGCTGGAGAAAGGAGAGAAGTTGCGGCTAGAGGAGAAATGAACTGCAAAGGAAGGGTAGAAGTTGGCCTACATTTATAGAATAGGAATGCAAAAAGGTCAAAACTGAAAATTAAAGGGGAGTTAATGAAAATTATGTTACCAAGAATGAAGGACAATCAATAAAGGCTTATGTTACCAAAGAAAAAGGACCAAAAAAGGTGTACTTTGACTACAGCCGCACGAACTAACCGCAGATCATTAAATAATTATTTCTAAAAAATTATAATACGTAGACCATTCTAAATAAAAGTGAATGCAGTTCTCAAAAGTAATATCAGGAAGTTCACTTTATGTGTACATGAAGTGCAGTACATGCTCAAAATGAAGCACAAGATAAGAACTTCCGCGCAGTGCACAACTTTGGCAGAATTAGTGCACCTGATGCACTCCTTAAATGTAAGTCATGCAGTCCGCAGCGTTGGTATAAGCAGTCACAACTTTGGCACAAAGAAGGATGCACGCAGTGCAAAATGTATACACCTGCAGCACAGGACTATGACGAATGCAGTGCACATAGAGCCAACAAAGCAGTGCACACCCGTAGACTAGAAAAAGGATACGTAAGAGGAAAAACAATAAAGAAAAATGCTACCCATGCAGTGCACAAAAATGTAGCGCAAACATGTGTAGTGCGGAATGCGAGCACATGCAGTACATAATACTAATCAATGCAGTGCACGAATGCTTTACTAAGCAGTGCACACCCCTACATTGGAAAAAATACATGAGAGAAAATATTAAAAAAATTGTCCACCCAGGTGCAACCGGCCCCAGTCAGTCTCGTAGTAGATCTACACCCACAGCAGGCGAGTCGTTCTGAGCCACGATGCATGGGGCCGGGCACACATGGGCCCACATGTCAGAGAGCATAGAGCAGCGAGCGTCGTGTATAAGCGCCCAAATAAGTACCCAGAGGAGTTCGATACGGCTGCCTCGCCAGCACTTATAAACAGGTTGGGTGCGCCTTCCGCGAGCGAGGTGGGACTAAACACTAGAGCGCGCACACAGCGCACCGGGAACCAGCCGTGCTCACAGGCCGACTTCGGCCCAATGCGTCTTCACTCCCCGAACACAGGCCCAACACGACCCACTAAAAAAATAATAAGTACAAAAATAAAACATCAAAGAAAAATGAGAAATGTTTTTAAATTGAATAACAACAACAACAACAAAAAATGTGTGTGGGCACTGCCAGAAACTACAGTTCACTATTAATAAATAAAACGCAGGAAGCCCGAAGTAAACGTGCAAATGCTGTCTGTGATGTACAACAATGCAGTTCGCCACGTGGAAGCACGAAGTATTCTTTTTTCTGGAATGCAGTTCTCTTTCTACTACAATGCACTAAGGCTAAAATGAAGAATGCATCCCTGTTAGTTAATCAAAGCAGTCCGACACCCCTACCCACACTACCCTCCATCCACACAAAAGCTGCATTACCATCAAAAATAAAAAAAGAGAAAAAAGAAAGAACTCCATCAAAAAACTAAATGTGCGTACATCTGTGTGAATCCTGATCCGATATAATTCAGGGTACGAAGAATAAATTTCACTTCCATGCAGTACACTATGTGGACATATGCAGTTTTGTTGTGATAGCGAAGAAGTGCACTTGCTAGGAAAATTCACCAAAAACACAATCATCACATTTTCTGACAATTATGTGCATACCTGAACTTGTCACGAAAAAAGAGGCGACGGCATTCTGGATTTCCAACGCACTAACACAGCCTCCTCATAGCAGAACCTCTCTGTAGTTGCCACATAACTAAAAACACATCCCCACCATGCTACCGCCCCGCTCCACCTCTCCCACATCCTGTCACAGAGAGCAGAGGAGAGTAGAGGAGAAAACACAACTGCTTCGTCCTCCCAAAAACCCCATTGCATCTTCTTCTCCACACTTCCTTTCACTAACCTCTCTTTCTCGAGAACAAACACGAGAGAGTAGAGGAGAGTCATGGCGGATGCACCTCTGTACAAGCAGTGCCACATGTACACCTGGGAGCTCCACGACGTCGACCTCCACAGCAACCACAAGCTCCATGTCGTTTGCACAAGCAAGGGTGAAGACATGGACAAGATGTTGTCCACGCTCTGGAGGAAGCTCGGCGGAATGCCCGTCAAACTAGTCGGCGTTGATGTCGAGTACACGCACTACGTGAAGCCACAACAGGCATCAGTGCTCCAGCTATGCATAGAAAAAGAATGCCTTGTCTACCACATCTCTGCAGCTAAAGACAGGTCAGAATAACTATCAATTTGTACTATTACTTGTCAATATTGATTTTAAATTTTCTTCACTGCAATTGCCATTATTTAACTTTGGTCCTCATTTTTAAAAAGCATGGCATAGGAATTCATTGACAGTTTTCATCTGGCTCCATGTAACTCATGAGTTCAATTCTTGAATTATATGATCTAGCGATACACACAGTTTTATTTTGTTTTACCAAATACAAATTATTTGATTGAACAATAGAAAACTGCAGAATTACTATATAAAACATGTATGAAGTTCAATTCAAGAATACAAACATGCACAAAACATGCATTGTTTATGCAATCTATTATCAGATTTACTAGCTATGATGTACAAAGTATCAGCAGCTACTCACTGCAACAGATTCAGGTATTCATATTGCACTTCAGTTTCAGAAAAAACAAAAAAACATTGGTAGTTCTAAGAAATAAACTATATCCAGTCTATACAAACATCTTGTAGGCCAATGCAACTAGACAAATTCCTCATGAATATTGAGTACACCTTCGTCGGATTCGCCATTGAAGGAGACAAAAAAAGCTGAAGCTATCTGGATTGGAGATCAACTCCGACAACTACATTGATATTCAGGTGGAATTGAGAGACCCATACAATAAAAAGGAGTTTGACTCTTTGGCTGATGTTGCCGGTAGGATGATAGACATTCACTAGCATGACATGAAGAAAAAAATTAACCGCAAGGAGGACCATACTCTGTGGGGATTTTGCCGCTGCCAGAAAAACTTATCAAGTATGCAGCAATAGATGCATTCGCAACATATGAGTCATGGAGAATCATCTACGATGTCATAATGGGACTGGATAGGGCAAAAAGAGACAGAGAAGCAATGAAGAACGGGAACAAGGCTATAATCCAAACATCAACTAGAAATAATCAGGGCTATGTTTAGTTTCATTTTACTTTAGTGGTTGTATTGTTATTTGTTTCATGTCTGCAAGCTTTTGATTATGTCCGTTGCTTCATATCAAACATTTCTTTTGTAAAAACAATATCGTTTTAGAATTATCATCAAATTTTCTTTCTGTTGTTTGCTTATGTATCGTCAGTTTGCTTGTGATCATTTGCTTTTGCTGAACTTAGTTTGTATTAGAACAAGTATCCAGACAACTTTGAAAATTTTAATGTGTGATACCAAAACATACTACACACATACAAAATAAATTCAAAAACAAACATTAAATAATAAAAATTAAGTAATCTGACTACAACTCATACCTAAAAAAAGAAAGATTAATGCATTTCACAATGGTACAAATAAGCAGTACACCTGTGTCCACATATAGTCCACAAAATAGTAATTATAGAAAAAGACCATTAATATTAATATTTCTAAAAAAATAATCGCAAACCATTCTAAACAAACGTGAATACAGTTCACCGAAGAAATATAATGCAGTTCACACAGTGTATACATGAAGTGCAGTACATGCTTAAATGTAGAACGAGAGGGGCTGCGGCAACTTTTGTGAAGTCCGCAACACACAGACTTGGTACGCGCAGTGCAGTCCTCACCGTTGGTGCAAGAAGTACAAATGACATCATTTGTACTACCACGAAATACATATGCTCCAAAAGAAAAAATGCTTCAGATAACGAAAAAAAATTGACCACCCAAGTGCAACCAGGCCCCAGCCAGTCCCATAATAGGCATGCGCCCAAAGTAGGCGAGTCGTTCTGAGCCACGTTGCATGGGGCCGGGCACACATGGGCCCACAGGTCAAAGAATTAAGGGCAACGAGCGTCGTGTATAAGCTCCCAAGCAAGTAACCAGGGGAGTTCGATAGAGATGCCTCACCAACGCTTATAAACAGGTCAAGCGCGCTCTCCGCAGGCGAGGTGGGACTAAACATTAGGGCACACACTCGGCGCACCGGGAACCAGCCGTGCTAACAAGCCGACTTGGGCGCAATGCGTCTTACACCCCAACAGACCCAACAAATTCTCACAGGCCAAAACAAACAAGCCCAACGACGCACAACTAGCAAGTAACTCCAGTACCCCCCACCTAAAAAAATGCAGTCCGATGTGCAGTTCGGTATGGGACGGAAGATGTGCTGTCAATAAAGCATTGCAGTTCGCTTAGACGATTGTTTTTTCCAGCCAATCAAGAACACTACCACGGCTAGCCCGAGCCAAACCGCCTGCTCCACTTGGCGAATCTTTTCACTTGGCTACAACGGCACAATCCCACGTCACACCCTGGCCTGGTTGACAGGCGCACGGGGTCTAAGAGGGAGCCGACGGGGTGTGACGGACTCGCCTACGCATGCGGCGCCGCGGCATGCCGCGTCACCGCCTACTCTGGCTTGTTCCAGGCTCGGCCTCGCCGGGGGGGGGGGGGGGTCACGACCACCCTCCCACCCCCTGCTCGGCCTCGCGCTAACGCACGCAGTGCAGTTGGTTTACAGACGCAGTGCAGACATTCTATTTTTCCAACCCTAGGACGCACGCAACCCCACAGCCACACCCCTAAGATAGATAGGGAGGCGACGGGGTGTGACGGACTCGCCTACGCATGCGGCTGCGTGGCACATCGCATCGCCGCCTGCTCCGGCTCGTTCAGCTCGGCCTCGCGAGGGTGGGGAGGGTCACGACCCCCTCCCACCTCGCCGCATCGTTAACGCACGCGCAGTGCACTCGGGTGCAATGCGACATTCTGGTTTTTCAACCCTAGGACGCACGCAACCCCAGAGCCACACCCCTAAGTTAGACATGGAGGCGACGGGGTGTGACGGACTCTCCTACGCATGCGGCGCCGCGGCATGCCGCGACGCCCGCCGGCTCGTTCAGCTCGGCCTCGCGAAGGGTGGGGAGGGGTCACGACCCTCCCACCCCCTGCTCGGACTCACGCTAACGCACGCAGTGCACTTGGTTGACAGACGCAGTGCGGACATTCTGTTTTTTCAACCCTAAGACGCATGCAACACCAGAGCCACACCCCTAAGATAGACAGGGACGCGATAGGGTGTGACGGACTCGCCTACGCATGCGGCTCCGCAGCACACCGTGTCGCCGCCTGCTCCGGCTCATTCCAGGCTCGGCCTGACAGGGGGATGGGGAGGGGGTCACGACCCCCCCTCTCACCCCCTTGCTCGGCCTCGCGCTAACGCATGCAGTGTACTTGGTTGACACGCGCAGTGCGGACATTCTGTTTTTCCAAACGTGGGACGCACGCAACCCCAGAGCCACACCCCTAAGATTACAGGGAGGCGACGGGGTGTGACGGACTCGCCTACGCATGCGGCGCCGCGGTACGCCGTGTCGCCGCTGCTCAGCTCGTTCAGGCTCGGCCTCGCGAGGTGGGAGGGGGTCACAACCCCCCTCCCACCCACCTGCTCGGCCTCGCGCTAACGCATGCAGTGCACTTGGTTGACACGCGCAGCGCGAGCATTCTGCTTTTTCAACCCTAGGACGCATGCAACCCCAGAGCCACAGCCCTAAGATAGACAGGGACGCAACGGGGTGTGACGGACTTGCCGACGCATGCGGCGCCGCGGCACGCCGCGTCGCCACCTGCTCCGGCTCATTTCAGGCTCGGCCTCGCAGGGGGGGTGGGGAGGGGGTCACGACCCCCCCCTGCTAACCTCAGCTTAACGCACGCAGGCGCTTAGGCTGACAAAGTGATCTTGGACATTCTGTTTTTCCAACCCTAGGACGCACGCAACCCAAGAGCCACACCCCTAAGTACCTCGTCTGTTCAGGTGGAAGCTTCTACTTCACACAAGGTGAACCAAGAGTTGATACGGAAGCATCCACAAGTGGAACACACCAAGATGAAGAAAACGAGGAAGAACATCACGAACGTCAACAACCTCCTTCTCCACCACGACAAGAGAACGACAACGCCAACAATGAAGAAGAACAAGATGAAGAATATGTTCAACCGAGACCCAAGCAAAAGCTTTCACGAGTTCGAGCAAGAATTGCTAAAGACCATCCCGTCGAGCAAATCTACAATGATATTCAAACCGGGAGAATCACTCGCTCTAAAACTTGTTTAGCTAACTTTTGTGAAAACTATTCTTTCATCTCTAGCATTGAACCTATGAAGGTTGAAGAAGCATTGGAAGATCCGGATTGGATAAATGCTATGCATGAAGAGCTACACAACTTTGAGAGAAACCAAGTTTGGACATTGGTTGAGAATCCTGACAACAACCACAACATCATCGGTACCAAATGGGTGTTTCGCAACAAGCAAGATGAAGATGTACAAGTAGTTCGCAACAAAGCACGTCTCGTCGCCCAAGGCTACACACAAGTTCAAGGTATGGACTCTGGTGAGACTTATGCTCACGTTGCTAGACTTGAGTCCATTCGCATCTTACTTGCCTATGCTAATCACCATAATATCACCTTGCACCAAATGGACATTAAAAGTGCTTTTCTAAATGGTGAAATAGAGGAGGAAGTTTATGTTAAACAACCTCCGGCTTTGTTAATCCTAAGAAACCAAACCATGTTTACAAACTTCACAAAGCCCTTTATGGTCTTAAACAAGCTCCTAGAGCTTGGTATAAATGCTTGACCAAGTTTCTTCTTGAAAAAGGCTTTGAAATTGGAAAATTGATTCCACACTTTTTACTAAAAGGGTTAATGGAGAATTATTTGTATGCCAAATTTATGTTGATGATATCATATTTGGATCAACTAACCCTCATTTTAGTGAAAAGTTTGGGAAGCTAATGTCGGAGAAGTTTGAGATGTCAATGATGAGAGAACTCAAATTCTTTCTTGGGTTGCAAATCATGCAAACTAAGGAAGGTACTTTTGTCTCTCAAACGAAGTACACTAAGGACTTATTCAAGAAGTTCAATATGTAAGAGTGCAAAGGTATGTCTACACCCATGCCTACTAGTGGACATCTTGATTTGACCAAAGATGGTAAACCGGTTGATCAAAAGGTTTATCGCTCTATGATTGGATCATTGTTATACCTATGTGCTTCACGTCCCGATATTATGCTAAGTGCGTGCATGTGTGCAAGATATCAAGATGCTCTTAAAGAATGTCATCTTAAGGCCGTGAAAAGGATAGTGATATACTTAATTCATACACCGGATTTTGGCATTTGGTATCATAAGAGGGCCTCTTTCGATCTTGTTGGCTATTCCGACTCGGACTATGCCGGAGACAAGGTTGATAGAAAGTCCACTTCGGGTACTTGTCAATTTCTTGGTAGATATCTTGTGTCTTGGTCCTCCAAGAAACAAAACTCGGTATCCTTATCTACAGCCGAAGCGGAGTACATTGCCGCTGGTTCATGTTGTGCTCAATTACTTTGGATGACCCAAACTCTTAAAGATTATGGGATATATGTGAAACATGTTCCATTGCTTTGTGACAATGGAAGTGCTATCAAAATTGGTCATAATCTCGTACAACATTTTCGAACTAAGCATATTGAAGTTCGTCATCACTTCATTCGAGATCTTGTTGCTAAGGGTGACATTAATATTAAGCATGTTCGCACCGAAAAGCAATTAGCGGATATATTTACTAAACCTCTTGACGAGAAAGTGTTTTGCAGGTTGTGAGTAGAATTGAACATCATTGATGCTTCAAACTTGGAGTAGAAACTCCGTTGGATACATGCAAGACATGAGCTTATGACTAATCCATGATATCTCTCTTATGATGAAAATATTATATCTTGTATATATTTGCATCTTGCATGTTATCTAACCCATGTAGGTACTTGGCTGAATCAAATTCCATGAGATAGTAACCTACTCACATCTTGAGCAATCTCTACATCACCAAGTCTCTACACTATGGTGCTTGAAAACAAGGGAGCACGGAATCATTCTAACATATCCTTTTGACAAACTCTATGATTGAGCTTCATGATTGTCATTTTGGATATACAAGTGCTCTTCCGTGCAAAAACTAACCCGTGTAGGTAGATGGACTCAAATTCCAAGTGGTGCTCCCAACTCTTGATAAGCTGCATCAACCTTGAGCAATCCACACAAGTTCAACTACATGGACAACACCACCAACCAAGGTATGTTATTCCATCTTAGAGAAGCTTTACTCCGAGACATGAGCTAAAGCAACTCGACAAGATGTGAATACATCAAGATGCTTAAACGAAAAATGGTAACCCCATTTTGAGCTTAACCGATGAGTATGACCTATGATCAAGTGATCTCACTTGACTCCTAAGTCAATATACTCTAACATAGGTGACTTTGTCACTGACCATATCTAGATGAAGTTCTCTCGTGTTCTTTAATGTGTTTTTGCATATGTCTCATGCATATTTGTTTCCCCTTTAAAAAAAACTTCATCTAGATTTATTTTTTTCATTTCTTTCTGTTTGCTCTGCATTTCCTGCATCCAATTCATCGCACATCATTTAGTAAATTCCTTGCAAATTTTTTGTGAGATCTTACAAGTCTAGTGAGCTGAGGTGACAAGTGTTTTCTCTGAGATGAACTCGGCCTCACCGATTTGTTGCTTTCGGTACAACCGAAGCATACAACTCGGTACCACCGATTTTACAACAGGAAAAACAGTTTGCCACTTATTCTATGTTTCTTCTGATCCAGCTCCACTCAATGAATCTTGTCCTCTACAAGCATCACAATTTTATCCAGTGCTTTGTGTTGTGACTCAAGGACCAAACCCATTCACAACAAATTCCAGAAGACCCTTCTTGGAAATTGATGTCAAAGGGGGAGAGAGAGATCACATCAAAGCTTATCACTTAGAGAGATCACATCAGAGAGAGTATTAAGCGGGAGAAAGAGATATCCAGGGGGAGAGAATACTCAAGTAGAAAGTGTCTCTCAAGGATCCAAGATGCTTGGTGTTCAAGAGGAGAGATGCCACATGTCTTTTTGGGGGAAAGACATGTTCATGTGTGCTTATTTGCATTAAGCTCTGTTCATTTATATCTTTCAGCTCTATTTTTTAGCTCTGATTTTCTGTTCCCTATCTTCTCCCAGTATCCCATGCTAGATTCAGGGGGAGCAAGACATCTAAGGGAAAGGAATCATTTAAATTCATTTCATATCTTTACTCTTGGGGACATGTCTAATCCAATGTGGTCCTTAGTACTCACTCTCTACATGTCATCCCAGTCTTGGTATTCTTGTGGTTTCTTCTGATTGCTCTGGCTAGTAGATGTACCTGTGTTATCTAACCTTGTTTGTGCAGGTTCATTTCACCCTAAGCCAACTCAAGACTACAAGGTAAGTATATGCATCACACTCATGTGTATGAGGAACTCTTGCTGATGTACATACTGTTTGCAAGAAGGACTCATGAGCATGAAGGTACTTTCTTTAATATTCTTTGCTGGAATGCATATGGCCAAGATACATGTAACACATTGACTACTCTATCATGGTTATGCTCTCACATGCTTCTTCATTCCACATTCACATGATTGCATACATATAGGGGGAGCCTATGCTTGTTACATGTCTTTCCAAAGCTTTACTTGCTATTCTTTATATCTTTATCTAAAGCTTTGATGTATGTTGCCATCAATTACCAAAAAGGGGGAGATTGAAAGCACAAGTGCTCCCTATGTGGTTTTGGTAATTAATGTCAGCATATCTCTTATTGGACTAACACTTTTATCTAGTATGTTTCAGATAAGTTCAACAATGGATTGGCATGGACTAAAGGATGTGGGAATTCCTTCAAGATGCTAAGGACAAAGGATTGGCTCAAGCTTCAAGCTCAAGACTCTTCATTTTACATTTTTAGTGATCCAAGATCACATTGAGTCTATAGGAAAAGCCAATACTATCAAGGAGGGATGAGGTGTTGCTTAATGAGCCTTTTGCTTCATGTGCTTAGTGATATGCTCCAAAACCCTCAACTACTTTCCCACTTCCACACATATGACCCAAACCTAAAGTCAAACTCGGCCCTACCAATTCTTTCTATCCGGCGCCACCGAGTTCAGATGTCGTAGCCACTGCCACAAACCCTAGGCAAATCAGTTTTACCGATAGGGATCTCGGTCTCACCGAGATGGGATTGTAATCTCTCTGTGTATGTCCATCACCAGATTCGGTCTCACCGAGTTTGTTTAATCGGTACTACCAAGATTACAATGCAAACTCTCTGGTTAACTTATTACCAAAATCGGTCCCACCGAGTTTGAGTAATCAGTTCCACCGAGTTTGCCTGACCAACTCTCTGGTTAGCTTATTACCAAAATCGGTCTCACCGAGTTTGTGTAATCGGTCTCACCGAGATTATGTTATGCCCTAACCCTAGCCATATCGGTCCTACCGAGTTGCATTCCGGGGCCACCGAAAACCCTAACGGTCACTAGGTTTACTAAATCGGTCTGACCGAGTTTTATGATTCGGTCCCACCGAGTTTGGTAAATTGTGTGTAACGGTTAGATTTTGTGTGGAGGCTATATATACCCCTCCACCTCCTCTTCATTCGTGGAGAGAGGCATCAGAACAAGCCTACACTTCCAGCATCCTATTTCTGAGAGAGAACTACCTACTCATGTGTTGAGGCCAAGATATTCCATTCCAACCATATGAATCTTGATCTCTAGCCTTCCCCAAGTTGCTTTCCACTCAAATCTTCTTTCCACCAGATCCAAATCCTATGAGAGAGAGTTGAGTGTTGGGGAGACTATCATTTGAAGCACAAGAGCAAGGAGTTCATCATCAACACACCATTTTTTACTTCTTGGAGAGTGGTGTCTCCTAGATTGGCTAGGTGTCACTTGGGAGCCTCCGACAAGATTGTGGAGTTGATACAAGGAGTTTGTAAGGGCAAGGAGAAAGCCTACTTCGTGAAGATCTACCGCTAGTGAGGCAAGTCCTTCGTGGGCGACGACCATGGTGGGATAGACAAGGTTGCTTCTTCGTGGACCCTTCGTGGGTGGAGCCCTCCGTGGACTCGCGCAACTGTTACCCTTCGTGGGTTAAAGTCTCCATCAACGTGGATGTACGATAGCACCACCTATCGGAACCACGACAAAAACATCCGTGTCTCCAATTGCGTTTGAATTCTCCAAACCCTTCCCTTTACTTTCTTGCAAGTTGCATGCTTTACTTTCCGCTGCTCACATACTCTTTGCAAGCTTTCTTGCTTTTTATGTATTGAGAAAGTTAAACTTGTGCCTAAACTCCACTTAAACCTAAAGGAAGTTAAAAACTGCAACTTTGGTACTTAGTGTCTAATCACCCCCCCCCTCTAGACACCTCTTCTCAAGATCCTTCAAGTGGTATCAGATCATTGGTCTCCATTGCCTTGGTTTTATCACCATTGGAGGAAGATGGATGAGTCTACTTTGGGGAGTCTTAGACATAGAGTGCCTATTCTTGATGGAGAGTATTTTCATGAGTGGAAAAATGAGATGCTTGTAATTTTCAATCGATATAATTTGAACAAGTACATTGCTAGCCCTTGTGCACCTCATGTTGATCCTATGCATCCTACCCTTGATGAATCTATTGACATGATTAGGAATCTTAGAACTGTTAATCTTATCACTGGAGGCTTGCCTAGAAACTTAATTAGAATCTTGCCTACTTTTGAATGTGCCTACTCTATATGGAAATTTCTTGAGGAACGCTTTCCAAATTATTCCTTGAAAAATTTAGATGAAATTCTCTATAAGTCTATTGCCTTGAGTAAGATGAATACTAGTGACCCTATGTTTGGTGATCGTCTATTTGAACTTACCGACCTTATGCGTGCCAAAGGAGATGTTGGAATTATTGGTGATATTATTTCCGAAGCTATAAGAATTCATAAGCAAGATCTTTGTCAAACTCGCTCTAACGAATTACCCTCTCTAGGTCTTGATCCACCACATGACGATGTTGAACATTGATACTATGATGAGGATGATGACAGTGACTTTGATCTTGATGATGCAATGAGACATTTTGGTCTTATGGCAAATCTTCAGGGATATGTGTCAGGAGGCAAGGAATGGGTTCTTGACAGTGGATGTACTGATCACATGACCGGAGATAAAGACATGTTTCGTGAGCTTGCTGAAAACGATAGTCGTCGAAAGTATGTCACTTTCGGTGACAACTCAAAGGGTAAGGTGGTTGGCCTTGGTAAGGTGGCTGAGGGAGTCCCGGATTAGGGGGTTTCCGGATAGCCGGACTACCATCATCGGCCGGACTATCATCGGCCGGACTATCATCATCGACCGGACTCGAAGACTATGAAGATACAAGATTGAAGACTTCGCCCCATGTCCAGATGGGACTTTCCTTGGCGTGGAAGGCAAGCTTGGCGATACGGATATGTAGATCTCCTACCATTGTAACCGACTCTATGTAACCCTAGCCCTCTCCGGTGTCTATATAAACCGGATGGCTCTAGTCCGTAGAACAACAACAACCCTTATAATCATACCATAGGCTAGCTTCTAGGGTTTAGCCTCCTTGATCTCGTGGTAGATCCACTTGTAAACATCCACAATATCAATATCAATCAATCGGGACGAGGGTTTTACCTCCATCAAGAGGGCCCAACACAGGTAAAACATCGTGTCCCTTGTCTCCTGTTACCATCCGCCTAGACGCATTCGGGACCCCCTACCGAGATCCGCGGTTTGACACCGACATTGGTGCTTTCATTGAGAGTTCCTCTGTGCCGTCACCGATAGGAAGGATGCCTCCTCCCGTCTTCAAGGACGGTATTTTCACCAAAGGAGCCTTGGCCGCCGGCCAAACTATCCGGCTAGGTGGTTTTCTTATGACCGCCTGTCCGGCCACCGCTTCGACAATGACTTCTCAAGTCGTCAAAAGCAATTTTCACGTCAGCTCGGAATTCGCCGAGCAGCTGGATCCAATAGAGCTCTCGGATCGCATCGCCGCCCTGGGAGTCGCTATAGACTACAATCAGATTGGGCTTAAAACCGATCTGAGAGAGATTAACTCTCCCTAGATCACCCACCACATTGCAGTGGTAGAGGAACAATGCGGCGATGCCTCTCCTGTATTGGAAACTAGTCATGTCCGGGCTCCCGAACCCCCATGCGGATTCCAGCGGATGGGCGGACTTCGATCAAGCATCGAACTTAAAGCCGGGCATCGGACTGACTTGTTGGACAACGTCCAGCAATCCAAGCTTCAAATTGAAACTTCTCGGCCTTGAGCCTTGAGATGGGTAGGGTTCCGGACTTAATTCCACCCGCCCGCCCAGACATATGCGATCTATCTCTAATCCGGCAAGAGCCCGCCGAGACAGTACATCACTACTGGGCCAGATTCCTCCTGGTTATGGACAGGATAAAGGACTGCCGAGAGGAAAACGCAATCTCAATTTTTTGCAATAATTGCACGAACGAGGAATCTTGAACGCCGCCACCGTCGTGAAATTACACGCTTCGCCGACCAAGCGTCCATAATCTGAAAATCTTGTGCGATGGAGAGTTTCGGACAACCGAAAATAAGTTTTGGGACAATCCGCCCGAATACAACCCTAGTCCGCAACAAAAGGGTGCATTACACTCGGGCACCAGATACAAAACCAAAAGCAAAAACCCCATAAAGGGCACGGAACCGTACTAGAGGGATGGCTCGGCGGACCTGTAAAATTCACAAGATGTATAGCGCCGTCCCAACACATAGCCTTCGAGCATGTTGGATATTACGGCGGTGGCCAAAAGTGGAAGGAGCTTCTAGCCCGGAAAACCACTCCAACAACATCGATGCAGTATCAACAGTCTTGAGACTTTCGCATCAAATAATATGCGAAGCGAACAATCCGCAGCCTCGCGAAGTCTACCAAGTAGCAACAACCAATCCATGGAGCAACACAGCCATCACCTTCAACGCCAGCGGCGAACCTACATTCCGGACAGCCCGAGCTCCACCAGACCGGTACTTAGTCCAATAGTAGACGGCTTCGACTTACAAAAGTCCTCATGGATGGCGGCAGCGGATTAAATGTCATCTACGAGGAAACCCTTCAAAAAATGGAAATAGATTGGAGCCGCATTGGCGGAGCAGCACAACCTTTAGAGGAATAATCCCTAGCCGGAGGCGCTGCTGCAGGAAAAATCACACTCGATGTGGTATTCGCTCACCGGACAATTACAGATCCGAATAAGTCACGTTCCAAGTGGCCCGTTCAACAGCGGATATCACGCTATATTAGGACGAGAGGCATTCACAATTTTTCAAGCCGCACCCATTACGGGTACATGAAGCTCAAAATGCCCGGGCCCGCGGAATAATCACTCTCGTTAGTGATCCGGACATAGCACTCCGCGCCGAAAACAAGACAGCCGCATTAGCCTTAGAGGCACTATCCGAAGACCTAGCGGCAGAGGAACTCGCCGCGCTGTGCTCTACGGTGAATAGGGATGATTTGATACTCGATAAGAGATCCAAGTCCACCTCCTTTAAACCAGCAGATGAAATAGTAAAATTTCAGGTCCACCCAACGGACCCTACAAAGACGGCCTCCATCGGGGCACAATTGAACCCTGATGTAGACGCGCGATCTGCGAGAATTCGCCGGGAAAATTGAGACATTTTGCTCGGCACCCCTCGGATATGCCGGAATCCCACAGATTGGCGAACACAGCCTAAACATCCTAAAAGGCTTCAAGCCGATTAAACGAGCTCTTGACGATTTTCCGTACCCAAAAGACAGGCAATGGGAGAAGAGCTAGCCAAACTATTGGAAGCCGGATTCATCAGAGACATCAAGCATCCGGATTGGCTAGCAAACCCGGTAATGGTACCAAAGAAGGACAAATCCTGGCGCCTATGCATCAATTTCAAAGACCTAAATAAAGCCTGCCCAAAGGATCCCTTCCCCCTCCCCCGCATCGACCAAATCATTGATGCCACTTCAGGACACGATTCATTGTGCTTCCTGGACGATACTCCGCTATCATCAAATCAAGATGGCGAAGCGGATCAAGCATAACGGCATTCATTACTCCATATGGACCATTCGCTTCAACACGATGCCCTTCGGACTTAAAAACGCGCAACATATCAGCGCATGATTCAGACATGTCTGGCTACCCAGATCGGCAAAACAGTAGAGGCATACATGGACGACGTAGTCGTCAAAACTAAACACGTCGAAACTCTAGTAGACGACTTGAGGCTCACATTCGACAACCTCAGAGCATAGGACATCAAGCTGAATCCGGAAAAATGCGTTTTCGGCGTACCAGCCGGAAAGCTGCTAGGCTTCATTGTATCCGGTAGAGGAATTGAAGCAAACCCAGCCAAGATCCGAGCTCTGTCACAGCTAGATAGCCCAAAAGACCTCAAGAAAATACAAAAATTGACTGGATGCGTGGCGGCTCTAAGCCGTTTTGTCTCCCGTCTAGGAGAAAAGGCATTACCCCTCTATCGCCTCCTTAGGCGCACCGAACACTTCGAGTGGACGGATGCTGCCACTGCCGGACTCGAAGAAATAAAGGCCATATTGGCAACAAATCCGGTCCTGGCTGCGCCCAACCTGGGCGAACCAATGTTGTTATACATCGCAGCAACGCATCAAGTTGTAAGCGCGGTACTCGTCGTCGAACGAGAGAAAGAAGGGCATAAATTCCCTCTTCAAAAACCAGTATACTACGTATCCACTGTGTTAACCCCCTGCAAGTCCCGTTACCCGCACTATCAGAAGATAGCATACGCGGTGTTCATGGCATCCCGGAAGCTCCGACACTACTTTCAAGAGTGTTCGATAACAGTGGCCTCTGAAGTACCACTTAACGACATTATAAACAACCGCGACGCGACGGGCAGGATTGCAAAATGGGCCATTGAGCTCTTACCATTTGATATAACTTACAAACCTCGGCGAGCTATAAAGTCACAAGTTTTGGCTGACTTTGTCGCTGAATGGACAGACGCCGAACTCCCTAAAGAGTACGGCGCATACTCCAATTGGATTATGCACTTCGACGGCTCTAAAATGTTAGCCGGATTGGGGGCTGGCGTCGTATTGACGTCCCCGACCGGGGACACAGTCCAATACATACTTCAGATAATGTACACGGACTCCAACAACGCAGCCGAATACGAGGCCCTTTTACATGGTCTCCGGATGGCAATCTCCATGGGCATTCAACGCCTAGAGG
This sequence comes from Aegilops longissima, assembly GCA_021605205.1. Lineage (NCBI taxonomy): Eukaryota > Viridiplantae > Streptophyta > Magnoliopsida > Poales > Poaceae > Aegilops > Aegilops longissima. The sequence continues at coordinate 354,506,988 of CM038679.1, forward strand.
TGCGCGGGGATTCAAACCTCGCAATATCCCAAATAAACGGAGACTTTGACGCCAAAGATCCGAAAATGGCAGCATACCGCAACGCTGTACTAAAAATGTCAGCCCGGTTCGAAGGACTTGAATTCCATCACGTGAGCCGGGATAATAACCAAGCAGCCGACGTCGGCACGCATCAGCGCAAAAGCGACGCTGTCCCTCCTAACATCTTCACAGGCGGCTCTTCAAGCCATCCGTACTATGGGAAGAGGAGTCCGAACTAACAAACCGGAACAAGCGGCACCAACCGCGATTCAGCCGATGACATAACACCTTCCGCCCACGACATAATGGCAGTAATTGCCCGTGGACAGAACCATTCCTCGCCTACTTACTTAGGCAGGAGCTTCCCGAAGACCAAAATGAGGCCCGCTGCATTGTCCGGCGATCTAAAGCCTACAAGGTCTATGAGGGAGAACTCTATAAGAAAAGCAAAACTGGAGTCCTTCAAAGGTGTATCTCCAAGAGGAAGGGTGAAACCTCTGGCTGAAATTCATGCGGACTAGGCGGACACCACGCCGCAGCTCGGGCCCTTGTAGGAAAGGCATTCCAGACAGGATTTTATTGGCCGACGGCCCGAGCAGATGCTCGGGACTTAGTCCAAAGATCGTCGGTTGTCGCTCTTTGCTAATCGAGCCATATGCCACCCACCGCCTCAAAACTATACCCATCACCGGCCGTTCATGGTGCTGGGGCTTGACATGGTTGGACCACTTAAAGGGGGACCCACAAGCAAAGGTACCTATTGGTCATGGTGGATAAATTCACCAAATGGATAGAGGCCAAACCAGTTAAAACGGCAGAGTCCGGACCAGTGATAGACTTTATATCCGGGGTAGTACACGTTATGGTGTCCCCACAGCATCATCACCGATAACGGCACGAACTTCACCGCCGATGAGGTTAAATCATGGTGCAAAAATATGAGCATCAAGCTCGATTACGCTTCAGCCTATCATCCTCAAACCAACGGTCAAGTGGAACGAGCAAATGGTCTAATAATGAGCGGCATCAAACCCAGACTAGTGCGGTCCCTTACGAAATCGACACGACTTTGGGTAGAGGAGCTCGACTCCGTACTCTGGGGGCTGCGGACAACACCTAACCGTACTACCGGATTCACACCATTTTTTATGGTATACGGCGCAGAAGCAGTTTTGCCCTGCGACATAATTCATGACTCACCTCGAGTGCGCATGTACGAAGAAAGAGAGGCCGAGTTGGATCGGCAGGACAGCTTGGACGCATTGGAGGAAGAACGCGACGTCGCCAAGGCTCGTTCCGCATTCTATCAGCAGCAGGCTCGAAGATATCACAGCAGAGAAGTACGGGCCAAGACTTACAACGTTGGCGAACTGGTTCTACGCCTGCCGGACAAGAAAAAGGACAAGCTCAAGCCCAAATGGGAAGGCCCCTTCATCATCGATCAAGTCCTGACCGGCGGAGCGTACCGTCTACGAAATGCATCGGATAACCGACTCGAGCCGAACCCATGGAACGCAGCCGCCTCAAGATTCTATGCCTAGCGCCGATCGAGAGTTCGTCCCTTTCCCCCGTCCAAATTTTTTTCCAGCTGCCTTTTGTTTATCTTTTTCTTCTCAACCCTATTCATCCAAGCCTTAAAGGGCCTACTTGCGCAACGTTCGCGCGCAATTTATGTGCTATCCGCACTCATTATACCTCGGGGCTTCCTTACCAGAAGCTTAATTATAAGGGCTTCATGCCCAACACATGTGTCAAGCCTCCACATGTACCTTTTATTCACCATTATATGCATCGATATGACTTAAGTTTTGGCCAAGCTGGGTTGCCTGGCTCCTGTGCTTACCCCTACGTTCCCGATTGTTCGGCTAGGAAGTAAAGGGAGCACCTCTGCGATTGTTACTGCCGGGTCAGCCGGATGTGTACCTCAGACTGGGTGAAGCCGAAAACTAGCGTTCTTAAGGGAATATTCGGTCGGTGACTCAAAAGACGATTTTTTTATCCACTTATTTATCTGCCCCCAGATGTTTTTCTGCTTTTTTCGCAGTCCGGACATGCACTTTAGGGCATGCCACCCCCAGAGGAAAGGAACCCTTAACGGAACTATTCTCCCTGGAAGATGTTTCTTACTACCCATGTAATATAACATAACTAGTTGGGCACTTGTGCGATAAAGCTTTGATGACCCCTACGCTGGTCTCCATGCATACCCGGTTGTTTCATAACCGAGAAGGTATTCGGACACACTCCGGACTCTTGGGTCCCGAGGTCGAAGCGAAAAGGTCGGCAAAGACAAACGATCTACAATCCGGCTAGAAGGCATTTTATATGTCATTTTATAATACATTGTCAAATCGATGATTGTATTCTTCCTCAATCCCGTCTAACAGGTTGTCTAATTTACAGTCTTGTTGGGAAAATTTAGCGGCCAACTCTACTTCGCCGTATACTAAGCTCACAGGGATCTCCTTCCCATCGGGCCCCACAGGTCCGACTTCGGCCATGTGGTTGGGATCCGCCTTCTTGTACCGCGTCTTTACCATGGCCCGAGCCTCCTCAGCACCTTGGCGGCAGGCCGAAATCTTCCATAAATGGAAGCGCTGCCGCACTCCCTGCAGCTTCTCTGCAAGCTCCCCAAGACCATCGAGTAAGGAGAAGGCTGGCCATAAAGCCTGGATGACGCCGCTCATTGACTGCCGAACTCGTTCGATCAGTTGCAACAATTCGAGAAGTTGATGTAACGCCCCGGATTCGATGCGCCAGGTGTCTGCCAGTTATTCGCCGTCGTTGCCATGTCATTTGCTTGCGTGTTGCACTTTTCCATGTCATCATCTGCATTTCATATCATGTCATCATGTGCATCTCATTTTGCATACGTGTTCGTCTCATGCATCCGAGCATCTTCCCCGTTGTCCGTTTTGCAATCCGGCACTCCTATGTCCCCCGGCGCCCCCTTTTGCCTCTTTTCGTGTGCGGGTGTTAAACTTTCTCGGAATGGCCCGAGGTTTTCCAAGCGGCCTTGGTATAGCACCGGTAGACCGCCTGTCAAGTTTCGTGCCATTTGGAGGTCGTTTGATACCCCAACGGTTAACCGGGTAACCGCGAAAGCCTCCTTCTCTTTGCAGCCCAACACCCCTTCCAAAGTGGCCCAAAACCCACCTAACTCCCCTCCATTCTCTCGGTCATTCGATCACGATCGCGTGGCCGAAAACCGTGCTCCATTTGGACTCTCCTAGCTCCTTCTACCTATAAATAAGTGCCTCCCCCTCCATTTTCGCGGATGAATCCCCAAACCCTAGATCAAATCGCCCTCCGCCGCCACCGGACGCGTCCGCGCTTGCGCCGGACACGTCCGCGCCGCCCAGCCTTACTCCCCTCGCGCCACGTGGCCCAGCCGCCGCGCCGCCGCCTGGCCCGTGGAGCCCACGCCCGCCCGCCTGAGCGCGCTGGGCCCAGCGTCTGGGCCGCAGCCCAAGCGCCTCCGGCCGCGCCGCCCAACCTCCGCCGCTTTGTCCTCGCCGCCGCCGCCGAGCAGCCGCCGCCCGCCAGCGTCGCAGTCCTCACGGTGCCCTCCGCCTTCGCCTCCTTCACCGACGCCGCCGCCTCCGCCAGGGGATCATAGGCGCCCAGCGCCCTGCGCCCGCTGCGCTCCGCCGCCCCGCGCCTGCAGCTCCGGCGGCGCCCACGCTGGCTCCGGCCGCGGGCGTGCCATTATCCGGCCGCCCTCCGCCGCTAGTCCGCTGCCGGCCATCTCCGGTGCCGGATCCGGCCGGGGCCACCCCGGATCCGTCGTCCCCGGTCTCCTCCGGCCTCCTCTTCGCCCTCTCCGGTCGTCTTCCTCCTCTCCGGCCACGTCCCCGGCCAACTCCGGCGAGGCCCCGGATCGGGATGAGATCCACCGGGAGTCCAACCAAACGCGCCCGCGCCCCCGTCCCGGATCCCGCCACCCCCTTTGACTTTTCGCAGAGGTATAAATTCTGCTGTCCCAGATTTCTGTCATTTTCATGCCATGTTCATGCCATCATATCTCTGCATCCGTAGCTCCGTTGTGTGCGTGTAATATGTCAAATTGTTCGTCTCGACGAGTAAATCATTTCATTACATTGCATCATGTTCATTTGAGTTCAGCGAGATGCCCGAATCTTCATTGCAAGAGTGCTATATGATGTTAATCTGCTGAAACTATTACAACTTGATGATTTGTCATTTTTGTTGCATTTGATGTGTGCATCCTATGAGGTTGATGTCTACATGTGTTTTGATCTATGCCATGCCATCTTTCCAGTGGTGCCATCCATATATTTTTGTGAGTTGTGTAGTGAGTGCATCGAGCTTGTTAAGTAGGGTACTTGTTGTTGCTGTTTTGCATGTCTGAATCTGCTATATCATGATGCTATGTTAACCTGCTGCTACAAGTCATTTTATGCATAATCTGGAGATGTTCACTAAGGATGTTTTGTTACAAATGTCTTTCTCTATCCATCCATGCCCTGGTTGCATTTATAGCCTGCTGTAGATTGTTGTAATCTTGCTCCAAAGTTGCTAAATAATGTTGCTGTCAGCCTGTTAACTTCATGTTCAGTTGTTGCCATGTGTTTTTCTAGTGATCCATGCACTCTATGAACTTGCTCTTGCCATGATTAGCTTCATAAACATGTCTTCTTACTGTGAGTTGCCTTGCCATGCCATGTATTGCTCTGTGGTGAGTGGTTCAAGCTCACCAACATGCCTACTTATTGTTGTTCCTGCCATGTATGAATCTGTAATATAACTTGCCATGTTTACATGGGTGCCATCATATTTTCTGATCCTTTTTGGCTTATGGTCAGTAAAGGACTTTTGTTCTATGCATTTAGTAGATTCATGCCATGCCTTTGTTTGCCATGATAAGTTCCTGTAACATGTTGTTTGATAGCTCTAAATATTGCAACCTGATGTTATTTCTGCAAAGTCTGAATCTATTATTATTTGCAATCTTGCCATGTGTGTTTGAGCATGTTCTAGTGATTTCTGGAGATAGCTCAGTGTTCATGTTTTGTCATGCTTTACCTGTACATCATGCCCATGCCTTTTGTTATCATGTTGGGGTGCTGTAGCATGTTGTTTTGATGCTTGCAATATGCCTAGTTGCTGTTTTGGACAGATTGTTGTCACGACTTGTATAGAGTGTATGTGTTGAACCGTTGCTCCGTTTTGAGTGTGCTTTATATGAAACTTGCTTGATTTTGCATGTAGCTTCATATTATCATGTTGCATCCTTGTTTTGAGGTGTTTGCTTGATGTTTGTATGCATTTTGCATCAATGCCATGCTTATCTTGTTTTGCTCATATCTTCGAGGCCGTAGCTCCGAATCTAATGAACTTTATATGTAACTTGACTAGAATTTAGTGTAGATCATCTTGGTGCATCTTAACTTGCTGTTTAACAACTTTAACATAAGGTTTATTCAGATCTGGACCAATTTCGAAATTTGCATATGAGGACTTACCGGAATTGTCATATGTTGTTCCCGGCCTCATTTAAACTTGCTTTGATGTGTTGTTCTTGTTTGCATCATCTCTTGCCATGAGTAGCCTCATCTAGATTTGTCATGCATCATGCTTGTTGTGCATCATGCCTTGTTCATGTGTGGTGTGTTTACTATGTTGTGTGCTTCTTCTCGATAGTTCCCGTTTCATTGCGATCGTGAGGATTCGTTCGTCTAAGCTTGGTTCAACTTCGTGGCTTCATCTTCTTCATGGACTCGTTCTTCTTCCTAGCAGGATTTTAGGCAAGATGACCGCTACCCTGGATCTCAGTACTATCATTGCTATGCTAGTTGCTTCGTTCTATCGCTATGCTGCGCTACCTATCGCTTGCCCTGTCACTTGCTGCTCAAGCCTCCCAAATTGCCATGAACCTCTAATCATTGTCACCCTTCCTAGCAACCGTTGTTTGGCTATGTTACCGCTTTTGCTAAGCCCCTCTTATAGCGTTGCTAGTTGCAGGTGAAGTTGAACATTGCTCCATAGTGGACAGGATTTTGTTGGGATATCACAATATCTCTTATATTATTAATGCATCTATATACTTGGTAAAGGGTGGAAGGCTAGGCCTTATGCCTGGTGTTTTGTTCCACTCTTGCCGCCCTAGTTTCCGTCATATCGGTATTATGTTCCCGGATTTTGCGTCCCTAAAGCGGTCGGGTGATTTATGGGACCCCCTTGACAGTTCGCTTTGAATAAGACTCCTCCAGCAAGGCCCAACATTGGTTTTCCATTTGCCTCACCACCACCTATTTTCCCTTGGGAGTAATTAACCCTAGGGTCATCTTTATTCAGCCCCCCCCCCCCCCGGTCCAATGCTTGTCTAAGTGTTGGTCCAAACTAGAGCCCTTTGCAGCGCCTCCTCGGGGAAACTCGAGGCCTGGTTTTAGTTGTACGGACTGCTCATCCGGTCGTGGCCTGAGACGAGATACGCGCGGCTACTATCAGGGTGTCGGCACGCCGGGAGGTCTTGCTGGTCTTGTTTTATTACTGTCGAAATGTCTTGTAGCCGGGATTCCGAGACTGATCGGGTCTTCACGAGGAGAAGGAATATCCTTCGTTGATCGCGAGAGCTTATCATGGGCTAAGTTGGGACACCCCTGCAGGGTTTAAACTTTCGAGAGCCGTGCCATGTTATGTGGCAGATGGGAATTTGTTAATATCCGGTTGTAGTAAACTTGAAGCAAACTCTTCTAAAATACACCAACCGTGTGCGTAATCGTGAGTGTCTCTTTTCGGGGTTGATCGAGAGGAGAACACGGTTTCTGGGTTATGTTTGATGTAAGTAGGAGTTCAGGATCACTTCTTGATCATTACTAGTTGACGACCGTTCCTTTGTTTCTCTTCTCGCTCTCATTTGCGTATGTTAGCCACCATATATGCTTAGTTGCTGCTGCAACCTCACCACTTTACCCCTTCCCTTCCCTTTAAGCTTTGCTAGTCTTGATACCCATGGTAATGGGATTGCTGAGTCCTCGTGGCTCATAGATTGCTACAACAATAGTTGCAGGTACAGGTTTGCGATGATCATGACGCGAGAGCGATGTTTGCTTTTGTTGGAGTTCTTCTTCTTCTTCCTTGATCAGGGGTTAGGTTCCAGGTCGGCAGCCTGGGCTAGCAGGGTGGATGTCGTTTGAGTTTCTATTTATGTTTCATCGGTAGTCGGATGTTGTTCTTGTATGATGTTGATGTATTGTTGTGGCATTTGTGCCTTATGTATGTATCCCCATTTATTATGTAATGTTGATGTAATGATATCCACCTTGCGAAAGCGTTTCAATATGCGGGTCTATCCTTGGTGGGACCTTCGAGTTCCTTTTGGATAGGGTCGCATATTGGGCGTGACAAGTTGGTATCAGAGCCTCGACCGACCTTAGGAGCCCCCTTGATTGATCGTGTAGTTTGGCCGTTGTTGAGTCTAGAATAAAACTATTTTCGGAGTCTAGTTATATCGGAGAGTAGGAATTCTTTTTACTCCTCAGCCCCTTTGTCTCTCTGGCAAGGAATCTTGACGTAGGTGTTTTGAACTACTCCTCTTCCCATTCAAGTTTTTCTTTAGGATCACGCAGTTGGTTTTCCGGTAGTTGTTCCTCAGCTCTTTTTATCCGGTGCATTTCTTGTCAAGTTGACTCGACCATCTTCATCTTTGAGTTCAATCCTCTGTTGTTTTCTTTTCCCACCCGCCCACCCTTCTTCTTTTCGGAACCGGAGTCCGTAATCGAGTATCCATCCTACTCGTGCGAAGTCCTCAATGATTTCAACCGGTGTTTCCTCTTGAACTCATTCGTTGGTTTCCCCTTCAAAGTTGCCTTTGTTTTTCCCGCCCTCCCACCCTCTTCTTCCCGGAGACTGAGTCTTTTTCGACCATCAATTTCATTCGTGTGGAGCCTCTTCAGTCTTTCTAGTCATGCAAATTCTTTTCATCCATCCGGAGCATTTCAGGAGTTGCTTTCTCTCTCGATCATCCAGAGGCCATCTTTTCAGAATATTGCTTCGTTCCAAGTTTTCAAATTCGTTCTCCAAGTATTCCATATTCGTGCCCCTTCGTTCGTCTCAATATTCTTCCGGTGCTTCGTTCAAGTATTCTTCTATCAGTTCGCGATCTCTTTGTTCTCTTGCATTTTAATTCCCTCAAGTATCTCCGTGCTTCTCTAATTCTTCCTGGTGATTTATTCTCTTTCATCAGTCATTTCCGAATTCTTACGGTGGTTCGTTCAAGATTATTTTCCTTGATTATCATTTTAATTCATTCGTTCTTTCCAATCCTACCGGTGGTTCATGAAGTCCTTCTCAAGTTTGCGATATGTCACTTCTCAATTCTTTTTCAAGAAGAATAAGTAGTATGCAAAATCCATTGTTTGTCATCAGTTAAATTTGATGAAGGATATAAGCGTACAATAAATCTTATTCTTATTTCATCAAAGTGATTAATCTTTTTCTTCGGAGTTTGTTCTTGAGGAATAAATTCTACTTCCAAGTGTTTTCATCTTTTCTTTTCCGGAGTTTAAATTTACTTGGCCATCTCGTCGGAACCTCCATCTAAAGCATCACAAGCTTTAATCTTATTTTTTTCATCCTTCCTTCTATCTCATCATCCTTTTGTCACCGGAGTTCTTCACGGTGGATCATCAGTGTTCAATTCATTCCTCAAGAGTTCATCAAGTTTTGTTGGAGGAGTTCAAGTATCTTTTCTTATCGCGTCTCGAAGCGCAAGTAATTCTTCATTTTCTTTTGAAGTGGAGTTTTGCATTTCTTCGTTCTTCTCAGCTATCCAATCATTTTCGTTTGTGGCCGGTTATCACCTTATGATCTTGAGATGTTACCTATAAAACCACAACAAGCTATTTCTTTTGTTGTTGAAAATTTCCAACAACTCAGTTCAATCCTTCCCTCTAAAGATGCTTTCAATTTCATTCGTGGCACAAGTTGTCATATTCTTATCCGTTCTTTTCATTCAACTTTTTCAATTCTTTCCGGAGGTTTTGTGTCATGTCTTCATCAAGTATCATTCCATCCTGTCAAGTTCAAGTTCTATTCCTCCATGTTTTAGCCGGAGTGCTGCCTAAATCCTTTCAGTCTTATCCGTTTCTTTTCTCATTCTAACCACTCCGGTTAGAACGAGTCGTTTCATAGTCTATCTGATTCTGTGTGCTTTCGATTCTCGTCATTCTCGTCGTTCCCCTCGTCTTCTCTAGTGCTCTCGATTCTTTGGTTCTTCTCTTGAGTTCTTGTTTCACCTCATCCTTTTTCCCTTCCGTCTCGGTCCTAAGATCTCGGGACGAGATCTCTTGTTAGTGGAGGAGTGTTGTAACGCCCGGATTCGATCGCGCCGTGTGTCCGCGATTATTCGCCGTCGTTGCCATGTCATTTGCTTGCGTGTTGCACTTTGCCATGTCATCATCTGCATTTCATATCATGTCATCATGTGCATCTCATTTTGCATACGTGTTCGTCTCATGCATCCGAGCATCTTCCCCGTTGTCCGTTTTGCAATCCGGCACTCCTATGTCCCCCGGCGCCCCCTTTTGCCTCTTTTCGTGTGCGGGTGTTAAACTTTCTCGGAATGGCCCGAGGTTTGCCAAGCGGCCTTGGTATAGCACCGGTAGACCGCCTGTCAAGTTTCGTGCCATTTGGAGGTCGTTTGATACTCCAACGGTTAACCGGGTAACCGCGAAAGCCTCCTTCTCTTTGCAGCCCAACACCCCTTCCAAAGTGGTCCAAAACCCACCTAACTCCCCTCCATGCTCTCGGTCGTTCGATCACGATCGCGTGGCCGAAAACCGTGCTCCATTTGGACTCTCCTAGCTCCCTCTACCTATAAATAAGTGCCTCCCCCTCCATTTTCGCGGATGAATCCCCAAACCCTAGATCAAATCGCCCTCCGCCGCCACCGGACGCGTCCACACCGCGCCGGACACGTCCGCGCCGCCGCGGCAGCCTCCCCTCACGCCACGTGGCCCAGCCGCGCGCCCGCCGCCTGGCCCGTGGAGCCCACGCCCGCCCGCTTGAGCCGCGCGAGCTGCAGCGTCCGCGCCCGACCCGCGCGCGCGCCAAGCCTCCGCCGCTTTGTCCTGCGCCGCCGCTGCTGCGCGCGCTGAGCCGCTTGGCGTCGCCGTCCTCGGCGCCCTCGCCGCCGCCTCCCGCGCGCCGCCGCCGCCTCGCCCGCGGGACCGCGAAGCGCCCGCGCCTGCGCCTGCGCCCGCTCCGCCGCCGCCCAGGCCAGCTCGGCGGCGCCACGCCAAGCTCCGGCGGCTGGGCGTGCCATCCCGCCGGCCGCCCTCCGCCGCTAGTCCGCTGCCGGCCATCTCCGGTGCCGGATCCGGCCGGGGCCACCCCGGATCTGTCGTCCCCTGTCTCCTCCGGCCTCCCCTTCGCCCTCTCCGGTCGTCTTCCTCCTCTCCGGCCACGTCCCCGGCCAACTCCGGCGAGGCCCCGGATCGGGATGAGATCCACCGGGAGTCCAACCAAACGCGCCCGCGCCCCCGTCCCGGATCCCGCCATCCCGCGTTGACTTTTCGCGGAGGTATAAATTCTGCTAAGTCCCAGATTTCTATCATTTTCATGCCATCATATCTCTGCATCCGTAGCTCCGTTGTGTGCGTGTAATATGTCATATTGTTCGACTCTACGAGTACATCATTTCATTACATTGTATCATGTTCATTTGAGTTCATATAGGTGCCCGAATCTTCGTTGCAAGAGTGCTATATGATGTTAATCTGCTGAAACTGTTACAACTTGATGATTTTTTAATTTTGTTGCATTTGATGTGTGCATCCTATGAGGTTGATGTCTACATGTGTTTTGATCTATGCCATGCCATATTTCCAGTGGTGCCATCCATATATTTTTGTGTGTTGTGTAGTGAGTGCATCGAGCTTGTTAAGTAGGGTACTTGTTGTTGCTGTTTTGCATGTCTGAATCTGCTATATCATGATGCTATGTTAACCTGCTGCTACAAGTCATTCTATGCATAATCTGGAGATGTTCACTAAGGATGTTTTGTTACAAATGTCTTTCTCTATCCATCCATGCCCCTGCTTGCATTTATAGCCTGCTGTAGATTGTTGTAATCTTGCTCCAAAGTTGCTAAATAATGTTGCTGTCAGCCTGTTAACTTCATGTTCAGTTGTTGCCATGTGTTTTTCTAGTGATCCATGCACTCTATGAACTTGCTCTTGCCATGATTAGCTTCATAAACATGTCTTCTTACTGTGAGTTGCCTTGCCATGCCATGTATTGCTCTGTGGTGAGTGGTTCAAGCTCACCAACATGCCTACTTATTGTTGTTCCTGCCATGTATGAATCTGTAATATAACTTGCCATGTTTACATGGGTGCCATCATATTTTCTGATCCTTTTTGGCTTATGGTCAGTAAAGGAATTTTGTTCTATGCATTTAGTAGATTCATGCCATGCCTTTTTTTTGCCATGATAAGTTGCTGTAACATGTTGTTTGATAGCTCTAAATATTGCAACCTGATGTTATTTCTGCAAAGTCTGAATCTGTTATTATTTGCAATCTTGCCATGTGTGTTTGAGCATGTTCTAGTGATTTCTGGAGATAGCTCAGCGATCATGTTTTGTCATGCTTTACCTGTACATCATGCCCATGCCTTTTGTTCTCATGTTGGGGTGCTGTAGCATGTTGTTTTGATGCTTGCAATATGCCTAGTTGCTGTTTTGGACAGATTGTTGTCATGACTTGTATAGAGTGTATGTGTTGAACCGTTGCTCCGTTTTGAGTGTGCTCTATATGAAACTTGCTTGATTTTGCATGTAGCTTCATATTATCATGTTGCATCCTTGTTTTGAGGTGTTTGCTTGATGTTTGTATGCATTTTGCATCAATGCCATGCTTATCTTGTTTTGCTCATATCTTCGAGGCCGTAGCTCCGAATCTAATGAACTTTATATGTAACTTGACTAGAATTTCGTGTAGATCATCTTGGTGCATCTTAACTTGCTGTTTAACAACTTTAACATAAGGTTTATTCAGATCTGGACCAATTTCGAAATTTGCATATGAGGACTTACCGGAATTGTCATATGTTGTTCCCGGCCTCATTTAAACTTGCTTTGACGTGTTGTTCTTGTTTGCATCATCTCTTGCCATGAGTAGCCTCATCTAGATTTGTCATGCATCATGCTTGTTGTGCATCATGCCTTGTTCATGTGTGGTGTGTTTACTATGTTGTGTGCTTCTTCTCAATAGTTCCCGTTTCGTTGCGATCGTGAGGATTCGTTCGTCTACGCTTGGTTCGACTTCGTGGCTTCATCTTCTTCATGGACTCGTTCTTCTTCCTAGCAGGATTTCAGGCAAGATGACCGCTACCCTGGATCTCAGTACTATCATTGCTATGCTAGTTGCTTCGTTATATCGCTATGCTGTGCTACCTATCGCTTGCCCTGTCACTTGCTGCTCAAGCCTCCCAAATTGCCATGAACCTCTAACCATTGTCACCCTTCCTAGCAACCGTTGTTTGGCTATGTTACCGCTTTTGCTCAGCCCCTCTTATAGCGTTGCTAGTTGCAGGTGAATTTGCACATTGCTCCATGGTGGACATGATTTTGTTGGGATATCACAATATCTCTTATATTATTAATGCATCTATATACTTGGTAAAGGGTGGAAGGCTCGGCCTTATGCCTGGTGTTTTGTTCCACTCTTGCCGCCCTAGTTTCCGTCATATCGGTATTATGTTCCCAGATTTTGCGTCCCTAACGCGGTCGGGTGATTTATGGGACCCCCTTGACAGTTCACTTTGAATAAGACTCCTCCAGCAAGGCCCAACATTGGTTTTCCATTTGCCTCACCACCACCTATTTTCCCTTGGGAGTAATTAACCCAAGGGTCATCTTTATTCAGCCCCCCCCCCCGGTCCAATGCTTGTCTAAGTGTTGGTCCAAACTAGAGCCCTTTGCAGCGCCTCCTCAGGGAAACTCGAGGCCTGGTTTTAGTTGTACGGACTGCTCATCCGGTCGTGGCCTGAGACGAGATACGTGCGGCTACTATCAGGGTGTCGGCACGCCGGGAGGTCTTGCTGGTCTTGTTTTATTACTGTCGAAATGTCTTGTAGCCGGATTCGAGACTGATCGGGTCTTCCGGGAGAAGGAATATCCTTTGTTGATCGCGAGAGCTTATCATTGGCTAAGTTGGGACACCCCTGCAGGGTTTAAACTTTCGAGAGCCGTGCCAGCGGTTATGTGGCAGATGGGAATTTGTTAATATCCGGTTGTAGTAAACTTGAAGCAAACTCTTCTAAAATACACCAACCGTGTGCGTAACCGTGAGTGTCTCTTTTCGGGGTTGATCGAGAGGAGAACACGGTTTCTGGGTTATGTTTGACGTAAGTAGGAGTTCAGGATCACTTCTTGATCATTACTAGTTGACGACCGTTCCTTTGTTTCTCTTCTCGCTCTCATTTGCGTATGTTAGCCACCATATATGCTTAGTCGCTGCTGCAACCTCACCACTTTACCTCTTCCCTTCCCTTGAAGCTTTGCTAGTCTTGATACCCATGGTAATGGGATTGCTGAGTCCTCGTGGCTCACAGATTACTACAACAACAGTTGCAGGTACATGTTTGCGATGATCATGACGCGAGAGCGATGTTTGCTTGTGTTGGAGTTCTTCTTCTTCTTCGTTGATCAGGGGTTAGGTTCCAGGTCGGCAGCCTGGGCTAGCAGGGTGGATGTCGTTTGACTTTCTGTTTATGTTTCATCCGTAGTCGGATGTTGTTCTTGTATGATGTTGATGTATTGTTGTGGCATTTGTGCCTTATGTATGTATCCCCATCTATTATGTAATGTTGATGTAATGATATCCACCTTGGAAAAGAGTTTCAATATGCGGGTCTATCCTTGGTGGGACCTTCGAGTTCCTTTTGGATAGGGTCGCATATTGGGCGTGACAGTTGATCACCCGGTGATACGGGCATCTGCTCCGCAGGGCGACCTGTGAGCATACCTGCAGACATATTCTGTCAAATTGACTTCCTCGTCGAACTCTTCTTTTCAAAGGAGTTCGCTCAAGCACTTACTATATATGCCGCGACGAAGCCGCTGATTCTCCTTAACGGAGCCCGACAGCTCGGCCCGAACGCCTTTCAGCTCTTCTCCAAGCTGGGTATGGGCATCCTGGAGCTTGTTCCTTTCATGCTGCACCTTATGCAGCACCCTCTCGCCGGCCTTCAGTTGGCGCAAAAGTTCTCGCCTGTCCGGATCTTGTCCGGCAGCACCTGCAACGTCATTTTTTAGACTTGCGCAAAGGCCAAACGCTACTTATCTTTCTAAAATAATGCGTTACCAGGAGAGGTCCCTGCGTTTCCTCCTGCGCCAGAGAGTGCGGCCTCAAGTTGGGCCTTGCACTCTTGCAGCTCCTGAGACAGTTGGGTATTCTTCTCGGTAAGATCCTACGTTTCATATGATCCTTAAATCATTTAATATAACTACTTTAAGTCTCGGGGGCTACTGGCATATATAGCTATTAAATTCTCTTACCCGTATGTCTTTTACATACTGCTCCGTGGCTCTGGTAAAACCATCTTGAGCAGCACGAAGGTGCGCGTCCCCCGTGTTAAAGGCATTCAACGCCTCGGGGGAGAAGCACGCGTCACGAAATACTGCCCGGCGGCGCCTATGATTTAGGGCACTCTCCACCTCAGACTTGGTGGCGGACAGTCTGTCGGCATCCTCCGTCGGAGGAACGTCCGGCTCGCGCCTTGCGCTCGCCTCCCCCTCCAAACCAGGTGCGGGAGCCTGGCTGGTAGAGGTTGGATTGGCAACCTCCACGCCCATGATCCGCGGACGCTTTTTTCCTATAAAAGTCATGAGCACTCAAACGCTTCCTAGGAACGTTGTCTCAAATAATGAATTGTGAACTACACCTTTGCGGCGGCGTTACGGTCGCGCGCGCTCCTCTTCCGCCTACTGGTCCGGACTGGCCTTTGTTGGTCAGCCACCGCGGGCTCGGCTTCTCGCCCTAGGGGCGCCTCCTGCACAGCGCCATCATATACGGTGGTCAGAAATGAGCAAGGAAGGAATGACGGTGTCAGGGCTTCGGTCGCAATCACCTGGGAAGCCGGATATAGTCCGGGATAGTCGGCCGTTATGGCAACTAAAGCATTGTCCATGCTGATCTGGTGGAACACCCCGTCGATTAGCTCCACCTTTATGTCTGGATCCTCTTCGGAGGCCGGATCCCGGGATCTCTCCGGATCCTCGGGCTGCGGAGCCGAACTTAGCATGTCCTCCACGGTCCGGTGCAGTTCCTGCGTCGAAAGAAGAACACAATATAAGAAACTTAAGTTTCAAAAGGCACGGGTCGGGCACGCAGAGTGTTCACTTACCCAAGGCCGGGGATGATTCATGGAGAACCCGTTTAACGGGTTCGTCCGAAGGAAATCCGAGCCCCCTTATCAGATAGGGGACGAAGCATACCCGCTCCCCTTTGTTGGGATTTGGGGTAACCTCCGCTTGCTTCCCACCTTTGTAGGTGGCCAGCCCGGCTCGAACCGGAACCATGAAGGCGGAGGAGATATCCCCCACTTGGAGCTTCACCAGCTCGTTGTGCGAACAGCATCTCCTCCAATCTCTGGCAAAGGGCTGGGAGCGAGAAGAGGAGCGCGTTGACGGTCCATGATGGAATGGATTCTTGGTCGAAAGCGCTCCGATGAGTATTTGCGAGAGGAAGATGGTGATTTGGATCTGGATTCTTGCCTCCCTTATAGGCAGATTATTCGCCCAACTAGGGGTAAAACATAAAGACACCACGGCTTTTCACGTTCATGTGACGCGTGGAAAAAGGCCATTATTGGGCGTGGAAGCTGAGCAGCGCAACATTGATGAGGAAGCTGGACACTGTTCGGCAGGTACGTAGAACTTGAAGGAGAACCCGCCTTGCAACGCCGAAGACTACACACATGCTGGACTTATCGTCATTGAAGCCTGGTTCGGGGCTCTTGAGGAGTCCCGGATTAGGGGTGTCCGGATAGCGGACTACCATCATCGGCCGGACTATCATCATCGACCGGACTCCAAGACTATGAAGATACAAGATTGAAGACTTCGCCCCGTGTCCGGATGGGACTTTCCTTGGCGTGGAAGGCAAGCTTGGCGATATGGATATGTAGATATCCTACCATTATAACCGACTCTATGTAACCCTAGCCCTCTCCGGTGTCTATATAAACTGGATGGCTCTAGTCCGTAGAACAACAACAACCCTTACAATCATACCATAGGCTAGTTTCTAGGGTTTAGCCTCCTTGATCTCGTGGTAGATCCACTCTTGTAAACATCCACAATATCAATATCAATCAAGTAAGACGTAGGGTTTTACCTCCATCAAGAGGGCCCGAACCTGGGTAAAACATCGTGTCCCTTGTCTCCTGTTACCATCCGCCTAGACGCACAGTTCGGGACCCCCTACCTGAGATCCGTCGGTTTTGACACCGACAGTGGCCATCTCACATGATAGCTCCATTCAAAATGTCATGCTCGTTGAATCTCTTGGCTACAACTTACTTTTAGTATCTAGACTTGCTGATTTCGGTTTCAATGTCCTATTTACTGAAGTAGATTGTCAAGTGTTTCGTCGATACAATCATAAAATGGTCTTTACCGGTATACGTATAGGTGATCTTTACATTGTTGATTTATCTAAAAATGCACAACCTAAAACTTGCTTAATTGCTAAATCCTCAAAAGGCTGGTTATGGCATAGACGACTAGGTCACATTGGCATGAGAAACCTTGACAAGCTTATTAAAGAAAATCATATACTTGGAGTTAACGATGTCATATTTGATAAGGATAGACTGTGCAGTGCTTGTCAAGCAGGTAAACAGGTTGGAGGAAGGCATCCCGTGAAGAACATCATGACCACAAGGAGGCCACTCGAGCTACTTCATATGGATCTCTTTGGTCCCAACGCCTACAAAAGCCTTGGTGGAAATTCTTTTAGTCTAGTTATAGTTGATGATT
The DNA here is from genome assembly GCA_021605205.1 of Aegilops longissima. Lineage (NCBI taxonomy): Eukaryota > Viridiplantae > Streptophyta > Magnoliopsida > Poales > Poaceae > Aegilops > Aegilops longissima. The sequence goes on from CM038679.1 coordinate 354,524,019, forward strand.
TTTCCAGATTTACGTGGGTGTTCTTTCTCGATGATAAATTGCAGGTCCAAAAGATCTTCAAAAACTTTGCTAGGAAGGCCCAAAATCAATTTGAAGTGAAGATCAAGAAGGTTCGCAGCGACAACGGAACGGAGTTCAAGAACGCAAATATGGACACCTTTCTTGACGAACAAGGGATTTCACACGAGTTCTCAGCTACGTACACACCTCAACAAAATGGAGTTGTTGAGAGGAAGAACCGGACGCTCATCGAAATGGCAAGAACGATGCTTGATGAGTACAAGACGCCGAAGCACTTTTGGGCAGAAGCGGTTGAGACAGCTTATCATGCAACAAATCGCTTGTATCTTCACAAGCTACTCGGCAAGACGGCATGCAAGCTCCTCACCTGTAACAAACCCCTAGTTGGATACTTTCGAGTATTCGGCTCAAAGTGCTACATTCTTGATAAGCATCGTCGTTCAAAATTTGCTCCTAAGTCTCATGAAGGTTTCCTACTAGGTTATGGCTCAAACTCTCACACTTACCATCTCTACAACAATCTCAGCCGAAAGGTTGAAGAGACGGTAGATGTGAAGTTTGATGAATCTAACGGCTCGCAAGTAGAGCAATTGCCAATTGATGTAGGAGACAAAGACCCTTTGGAAGCAATCCAAGACTTGTCTATTGGCAAGGTCCGTCCAACGGAGGTGAAGGAGAGTACCTCGTCTGTTCAGGTGGAAGCTTCTACTTCACGACAAGGTGAACCAAGAGTTGATACAGAAGCATCCACAAGTGGAACACACCAAGATGAAGAAAACGAGGAAGAACATCACGAACGTCAACAACCTCCTTCTCCACCACGACAAGAGAACAACAACGCCAACAATGAAGAAGATCAAGATGAAGAAGATGTTCAACCGAGACCCAAGCAAAAGCTTTCACGAGTTCGAGCAAGAATTGCTAAAGACCATCCCGTCGAGCAAATCTACAATGATATTCGAACCGGGAGAATCACTCGCTCTAAAACTCGTTTAGCTAACTTTTGTGAAAACTATTCTTTCATCTCGAACATTGAACCTATGAAGGTCGAAGAAGCATTGGAAGATCCGGATTGGATAAATGCTATGCATGAAGAGCTACACAACTTTGAGAGAAACCAAGTTTGGACATTGGTTGAGAATCCTGACAACAACCACAACATCATCGGTACCAAATGGGTGTTTCGCAACAAGCAAGATGAAGATGGACAAGTAGTTCGCAACAAAGCACGTCTCGTCGCCCAAGGCTACACACAAGTTCAAGGTATGGACTCTGGTGAGACTTATGCTCACGTTGCTAGACTTGAGTCCATTCGCATCTTACTTGCCTATGCTAATCACCATAATATCACCTTGCACCAAATGGACATTAAAAGTGCTTTTCTAAATGGTGAAATAGAGGAGGAAGTTTATGTTAAACAACCTCCCGGCTTTGTTAATCCTAAGAAACCAAACCATGTTTACAAACTTCACAAAGCCCTTTATGGTCTTAAACAAGCTCCTAGAGCTTGGTATAAATGCTTGACCAAGTTTCTTCTTGAAAAAGGCTTTGAAATTGGAAAATTGATTCCACACTTTTTACTAAAAGGGTTAATGGAGAATTATTTGTATGCCAAATTTATGTTGATGATATCATATTTGGATCAACTAACCCTCATTTTAGTGAAAAGTTTGGGAAGCTAATGTCGGAGAAGTTTGAGATGTCAATGATGAGAGAACTCAAATTCTTTCTTGGGTTGCAAATCATGCAAACTAAGGAAGGTACTTTTGTCTCTCAAGCGAAGTACACTAAGGACTTATTCAAGAAGTTCAATATGTAAGAGTGCAAAGGTATGTCTACACCCATGCCTACTAGTGGACATCTTGATTTGACCAAAGATGGTAAACCGTTGATCAAAAGGTTTATCGCTCTATGATTGGATCATTGTTATACCTATGTGCTTCACGTCCCGATATTATGCTAAGTGCGTGCATGTGTGCAAGATATCAAGATGCTCTTAAAGAATGTCATCTTAAGGCCGTGAAAAGGATAGTGATATACTTAATTCATACACCGAATTTTGGCATTTGGTATCATAAGAGGGCCTCTTTCGATCTTGTTGGCTATTCCGACTCGGACTATGCCGGAGACAAGGTTGATAGAAAGTCCACTTCGGTGCTTGTCAATTTCTTGGTAGATCTCTTGTGTCTTGGTCCTCCAAGAAACAAAACTCGGTATCCTTATCTACACCAAGCGGAGTACATTGCCGCTGGTTCATGTTGTGCTCAATTACTTTGGATGACCCAAACTCTTAAAGATTATGGGATATATGTGAAACATGTTCCATTGCTTTGTGACAATGAAAGTGCTATCAAAATTGGTCATAATCCCGTACAACATTCTCGAACTAAGCATATTGAAGTTTGTCATCACTTCATTCGAGTCACGTTGCTAAGGATGACATTAATCTTAAGCATGTTCGCACCGAGAAGCAATTAGCGGATATATTTACTAAACCTCTTGACGAGAAAGTGTTTTGCAGGTTGAGAGGAGAATTGAACATCATTGATGCTTCAAACTTGGAGTAGAAACTCCGTTGGATACATGCAAGACATGAGCTTATGACTAATCCATGATATCTCTCTTATGATGAAAATATTATATCTTGGATATATTTGCATCTTGCATGTTATCTAACCCATGTAGGTACTTGGCTGAATCAAATTCCATGAGATAGTAACCTACTCACATCTTGAGCAATCTCTACATCACCAAGTCTCTACACTATGGTGGTTGAAAACAAGGAAGCACGGAATCATTCTAACATATCCTTTTGACAAACTCTATGATTGAGCTTCATGATTGTCATTTTGGATATACAAGTGCTCTTCCTTGCAAAAACTAACCCGTGTAGGTAGATGGACTCAAATTCCAAGTGGTGCTCCCAACTCTTGATAAGCTGCATCAACCTTGAGCAATCCACACAAGTTCAACTACATGGACAACACCACCAACCAAGGTATGTTATTCCATCTTACATAAGCTTTACTCCGAGACATGAGCTAAAGCAACTCGACAAGATGTGAATACATCAAGATGCTTAAACGAAAAATGGTAACCCCATTTTGAGCTTAACCGATGAGTATGACCTATGATCAAGTGATCTCACTTGACTCCTAAGTCAATATACTCTAACATAGGTGAGTTTGTCACTGACCATCTCTAGATGAAGTTCTCTCGTGTTCTTTTATGTGTTTTTGCATATGTCTCATGCATATTTGTTTCCCCTTTAAAAAAAACTTCATCTAGATTTCTTTCTTTTCATTTCGTTCTGTTTGCTCTGCATTTCCTGCATCCAATTCATCGCACATCAGTCAGTAAATTCCTTGCAAATTTTTTGTGAGATCTTACAAGTCTAGTGAGCTGAGGTGACAAGTGTTTTCTCTGAGATGAACTCGGCCTCACCGATTTGTTGCTTTCGGTACAACCGAAGCATACAACTCGGTACCACCGATTTTACAACAGGAAAAACAGTTTGCCACTTATTCTGTGTTTCTTCTGATCCAGCTCCACTCAATGAATCTTGTCCTCTACAAGCATCACAATTTTATCCAGTGCTTTGTGTTGTGACTCAAGGACCAAACCAATTCACAACAAATTCCAGAAGACCCTTCTTGGTAATTGATGTCAAAGGGGGAGAGAGAGATCACATCAAAGCTTATCGCTTAGAGAGATCACATCAGAGAGAGTATTAAGCGGGAGAAAGAGATATCCAGGGGGAGAGAATACTCAAGTAGAAAGTGTCTCTCAAGGATCCCAGATGCTTGGTGTTCAATAGGAGAGATGCCACATGTCTTTTTGGGGGAAAGACATGTTCATGTGTGCTTATTTGCATTAAGCTCTGTTCATTTATATCTTTCAGCTCTATTTTTCAGCTCTGATTTTCTGTTCCCTATCTTCTCCCAGTATCCCATGCTAGATTCAGGGGGAGCAAGACATCTAAGGGAAAGGAATCATTTAAATTCATTGCATATCTTTACTCTTGGGGACATGTCTAATCCAATGTGGTACTTAGTACTCACTCTCTACATGTCATCCCAGTCTTGGTATTCTTGTGGTTTCTTCTGTTTGCTCTGGCTAGTAGATGTACCTGTGTTATCTAACCTTGTTTGTGCAGGTTCATTTCACCCTAAGCCAACTCAAGACTACAAGGTAAGTATATGCATCACACTCATGTGTATGAGGAACTCTTGATGATGTACATACTGTTTGCAAGAAGGACTCGTCAGCATGAAGGTACTTTCTTTAATATTCTTTGCTGTGATGCATATGACCAAGATACATGTAACACATTGCCTACTCTATCATGGTTATGCTCTCACATGCTTCTACATTCCACATTCACATGATTGCATTCATATAGGGGGAGCCTATGCTTGTTACATGTCTTTCTAAAGCTTTACTTGCTATTCTTTATATCTTTATCTAAAGCTTTGATGTATGTTGCCATCAATTACCAAAAAGGGGGAGATTGAAAGCACAAGTGCTCCCTATGTGGTTTTGGTAATTAATGTCAACATATCTCTTGTTGGACTAACACTTTTATCTAGTATGTTTCAGATAAGTTCAACAATGGATTGGCATGGACTAAAGGATGTGGGAACTCCTTCAAGATGCTAAGGACAAAGGATTGGCTCAAGCTTCAAGCTCAAGACTCTTCATTTTACATTTTTAGTGATCCAAGATCACATTGAGTCTATAGGAAAAGCCAATACTATCAAGGAGGGATGAGGTGTTGCTTAATGAGCCTTTTGCTTCATGTGCTTAGTGATATGCTCCAAAACCCTCAACTACTTTCCCACTTCCACACATATGACCCAAACCTAAAGTCAAACTCGGCCCTACCGATTCTTTCTATCCGGCGCCACCGAGTCAGATGTCGTAGCCACTGCCACAAACCCTAGGCAAATCGGTTTTACAGATAGGGATCTCGGTCTCACCGAGATGGGATTGTAATCTCTCTGTGTATGTCCATCACCAGATTCGGTCTCACCGAGTTTGTGTAATCGGTACTACCGAGATTACAATGCAAACTCTCTGGTTAACTTATTACCAAAATCGGTCCCACCGAGTTTGAGTAATCAGTTCCACCGAGTTTGCCTGACCAACTCTCTGGTTAGCTTATTACCAAAATCGGTCTCACCGAGTTTGTGTAATCGGTCTCACCGAGATTATGTTATGCCCTAACCCTAACCATATCGGTCCTACCGAGTTGCATTCCGGTGCCACCGAAAACCCTAACGGTCACTAGGTTTACTAAATCGGTCTGACCGAGTTTTATGATTCGGTCCCACCGAGTTTGGTAAATTGTGTGTAACGGTTAGATTTTGTGTGGAGGCTATATATACCCCTCCACCTCCTCTTCATTCGTGGAGAGAGCCATCAGAACAAGCCTACACTTCCAGCATCCTATTTCTGAGAGAGAACTACCTACTTATGTGTTGAGGCCAAGATATTCCATTCCAACCATATGAATCTTGATCTCTAGCCTTCACCAAGTTGCTTTCCACTCAAATATTCTTTCCACCAGATCCAAATCCTATGAGAGAGAGTTGAGTGTTGGGGAGACTATCATTTGAAGCACAAGAGCAAGGAGTTCATCATCAACACACCATTTGTTACTTCTTGGAGAGTGGTGTCTCCTAGATTGGCTAGGTGTCACTTGGGAGCCTCCTACAAGATTGTGGAGTTGAACCAAGGAGTTTGTAAGGGCAAGGAGATCGCCTACTTCGTGAAGATCTACCGCTAGTGAGACAAGTCCTTCGTGGGCGACGGCCATGGTGGGATAGACAAGGTTGCTTCTTCGTGGACCCTTCGTGGACTCGCTCAACCGTTACCCTTCGTGGGTTGAAGTCTCCATCAACGTGGATGTACGATAGCACCACCTATCGGAACCACGACAAAAACATCCGTGTCTCCAATTGCGTTTGAATTCTCCAAACCCTTCCCTTTACTTTCTTGCAAGTTGCATGCTTTACTTTCCGCTGCTCACATACTCTTTGCATGCTTGCTTCCTTGTTATGTATTGAGAAAGTTAAACTTGTGCCTAAACTCCACTTAAACCTAAAGGAAGTTAAAAACTGCAACTTTGGTACTTAGTGTCTAATCACCCCCCTCTAGACACCTCTTCTCAAGATCCTACAGTTATTTATATGAAATAAAATACACACACAAATTCGTCCATATACGTTGCTGCAAAAAGCATACGAAACACAACAACACAAAAAAAGTCTTTTCATACATTATCTACCTTACACAGCACACTCTACAAAACATGAACCCTAGTTCTTGTCCATACATAGGCTTTTACCCAGGAGAAACAATGCCAAATGACTGCTACTGTGTCTGCGATTGCGACATGGGATTATGCCCGAGGTTTGCAATCAGATCTCGTAGCTCAAGCGGCATGTCTTCATAATACAACATGTTCGAAGGATTGAACAGCAGCTGGAACATGTACTCCACCTTCAAATCTTCAATAGCTGGCTGAAAAGAAAATTAAAAAATGCAGACCAGTGATTAAAAAAAGGTTGTCATAAGAACAAAAAGTGAAAAAATAAAAAAAGTAACAAGAAGAAGAAGAAGAAACAGAGAAGGTATTACGTCGGATTTGACAATTTTCTCGACTAGACGTTGGCCGCCATACAACTGCGTCAACCTCAGAACATAGATTCTGCACTCGTTTGTTCCCTGCGCTCGCACGACCGGGTAAGTGGGCTTCTCTGCCAATTTAACCCAGTCAGGGTGGTTCTTAGATTTATACAATTTTTCACCATAAATCGCCTTCAGCAGCTGAGTCATCCTCCTCATCTGGCAAAAAAAGGAAGCACAAAGTAAAATAACACATGTCACAGATCAAATAACTATTCAGGCGAACTAAAAAATACAAAGTTCTTCTCAACGTCTAGACAGTCCCTCTTTTAAATTCACGCGAGGTCATTTTCTTTATCACCTTTTTTACACAGATTAGGGGTTGTGTGAGAAAATGCAGTTCTGTGATGCATATGTTGCAGTGCACTACATAAACAGGTGTGGTTCTATGTGTGCTAACATTGCATGTGCAGTTTATAAAAAAATGCAGTAGGAGAAACACAAAAAAGCTTTGCACTTGGCAAGAAAAAATGACATACCACTTCAGTGCAATCTGAGTGGTAGTCGGTCCTACGCCACTTTATCGTGACATCAGGATGGCCAGTGTACTTCCTAGTGTCATGGATATCAAACGTCTGGTGATGCTGGTTCATCGTGTATAAGGAATAATGACCATCCTTGGAGCGCGGCATCATAATTTGTCACATCAAAAAACAAAATGAAAAAATGAAAAGTTCGTTCGACACGTAGCACTAGGACCACTGTTCCAAAAATAACTATAAAAGAAATGCAACAAATTAGAAAATAAATGACGGAAAACAATGACCTTACCAGTTTTGCGTCCAACAGGTTTTCGTCGCCGCTCACAAAAACCTTGAACTCTTAACCGCATCTTCTAAAACAAACGGGCTATACACAACTGGCAACACAGGGTTTCCTTCATCATCTTTCTTCACAAAGGTTTCCATTTGGAGAACATACTGGATAGAAAAAGAACAAAATTCGGACATGAAAAAAAGAATAAAACATGCATGCACGCATGGACATGAAAAAATCAGTACAAGAGAAAAAATGACAGCACATGTTTACCGTGATAAATAAAGGTGAAACTTGCACACGTTCACTAGAACGATAAACTAAACCCAATTCAGGGTCTTGCTTCTAGTACTTGATGACAAAATCCATGAGATATGAATCCATTAAAGCTCCTTTGCCAAATGTATTATAGATATAGTCAACAGTGTAAGTATCAACATCACCAAAATGACTATTCACCATAAAGAATGCGTTCCTGCAGTAAACATACACTGATGGGATCAATAAAATTAAAATTAAAAACAAATCACACAAAAAGGATGGAGGGCACACACATAAAACTTACTCGTGGTATTTGGCTGCAAAATCTTTGCTGAGAACGAGATCCTTTATTTCCCTCGCCTCATCAATATATTTGAACCTCGGAGGCTTCAATTTCTCTCTAGAGCATCTCAACCTAAAACCCCTCTCACCTGCCCTTGTGTTCGAAAATACTTCAACCTCATACACAGGAGGACGATTAACTGTTGCACTCCTAGTCCTAGTGACGCGTGGACATGGCGTAACAAAATCATCATCATCAACATCAATTACATCGTGTGGAGAGCTAAGTCGAGAAACACATCCATCATCAGGTCCTGTCGGAGTAATGGGCCACGGGTAGGCAAACCCGAGCCCCAGGACCTTTCAAAACATCGGGGCAGATTGCGCCCCTCAAGACCCCGAGACGAAGAGCCGCCTTCTGAGAATCGGCGGAGGAGCCGCCGACTGCCCCTCCCAGCCGAGTCCCAGAGAAGGCCTCGAGATAAGCCGACTCCCAGCTAGCGACTTCCGGAGAAGCCGGCTACGGGGAGTCGGCCCGCGACTCCAACTACCTCCCGCCTATGCGACTACGGAGGGGGCGGGATGAGGCCGCCTCGCAGCCTGTCCCAGCCCCGTTCACAAAGGACAGACGTGGCCACAGAGCGCCGTACTGACGGAGATCTCCGTCCGGCGCGGCACTGTCGCCACGCCGGCCCTGACATCAGCCCCGTGGGCAGATCCCTGTACCCACGACGGCCTGTCTGTACGACCCGAAGACGGCGGGAGTGCAGAAGACGGCAAGAGCGCCCCTAGACGGACCCGTTGGGAGTCGGCCTCCAAGAGTCGGCCGACCCCTCCCACGGGCTCCAGCGCCATTAACGCACAAGGCAGGGAATGGCACGATGATCGCCCGTCGGGCGGCAACACTATTGCCATGACCCCATGACCCAGCTCGCGTCATTAGGCGCACAGCTACTGATAATCCGTAGGCGGCAAGACCGCCCAAGGCGGACAAGGGCTGTCGGCCCCATGCTGGACCGTCGGCGGGGCCCGCTAGTCGGCGGGCCCCAGAAGTCGGCGGAGAAGACGGCGACTGAGATCGACAGGCTGGACCTGCGCCCACCGGATTATCAATGTACCCGGGGTAGGCCTATATAAACCCCCGGGCACCCATGCAAGAGGTTGGACACTAATAGTTTTAGACACACATAGAGGGAAGAGAAGAGCTAGCCGTGCCTTCTCCAACCTCACCCGAACAGCTCAAGGAGCAACCTTGTACACACTTTGCCATAGTGATCATGCGGAGACCCCGCAGAGCAGCGAGAGAGGTGTTATCTCCACGGAGAGCCCCAAGCTGGGTAAGATTCAGCGGCGTGCATGCCTTCGCCTCATCCCGCTTTCGTGCACCGCGACGTTCTACTCGCCCCACCATGATAATCCATCCTTTGGCATATGTCGCACCCAACCCCGACATTTGGCGCCCACCGTGGGGCTAGGTGCACCGTCGTCCGGAGACCTGCTCGATGGGAACCTCTTCCTCCTGGCGAAGCGCAGCCAGCCCGGCACGCCAGACGGAGTGCGCCCGCCGACGACCGCATGGCGCTGAGGTCGCCTGTGCGGCGAGCTGCCTCGCCGAACTTGTCGGCGAGGTTCGCCTCTCCGACAAGCCTGCATCCGACGCAGGCACGGACGGCCCCGAGAGCCTCCTCGCGGGCCTCCTCGAGCAGCTCCACGTCGCCGGCGAGCCCGCCGCCGACCTGGAGTCCGTAGGCTCCACCGACCCGATGCTGGTCGACTCCGACACCACGTCGCTCGACGCGTTCCCCACAAACATGGTGGTCTACGATGAGCCGCTCCCTCGCGCGGAGATTGGCGGAAGCACCGTCACAGAAGTGCTCGTCATCGGTCATAGCGAGCCTTCAGGTGAGGGAGCTCATGACCCTCTCGACGTGGTTCTTCAAGACCTGACCGCGCCTATTCCGGAAGACGCTGACGCTGGGACGCTGGAGGCATGCCGCCTTCAGCTCCTCGTAGGCGCGAAGAAGCTGGCAAGCATGAGACGCTTGTCAGAAGCCTACCAGTGTGAGATGGATCGCGCCGTGGGCGGCTCGCCGGCTTCGACTGGGCCTAGCCGCCTAGGCGTGGTCCAGCAGCGCGGCGTAGCCATCGCCAGCCTGTTCGGGGCCAATCGCCCTGTGTACGCTACGCCCGCGGAGAACATCCGCGCCGCCCAGGCGGCGGCGGACGAGCTAGATAACTTCGAGGGCGAGGAGCGCCGCCTGATGACGGAGCGAGTCCAGCAGCTCCTCGACGCGGCTGCCGCGCAAGACGAAGCCGGCTGCAGCACGGAGGCACCGCGACGACAACACGGCGACTTGCCTTCCCGCCGAGATCAAGGCGCGACGTCTCGGACACCGACTGGCGGTGTCCGTGGAAGAAAAAACAAGGATCCGGCTGTCAGCCATAGTCGGAGTCACATCTCCATCGAGCGCGACCAAGATGGCCGCCCAAGAGCAGTGGAGCGGCGGGACGACTATCTGCCCCTTCTCCCCGTAGAGAAAGGCGAGTCTCCCCGCCACCCGTCGAGCATCCGACTCTTGGCGACCGCCTTGGCCGCCGAGAGGGAGTCAGAGAAAATGACGCCCGCCACCGGATCGACCAACTCCACCGGTCCCTGGCGCTGGAAGAAGAAGACGAGTTGGGCCCGCCGTGTTTCGGACCCCGCATCCGAGACGAGCCCTTCCCCAGAGGGTTCACACTCCCCCGAGATACACCCAAATACACCGGCTCCGTGAAGCCGGAGGACTGGCTAGTTGACTACTCCACAGCCGTCAGCATAGCAAACGGCAACAAGCGCGTTGCCGTAAAGTATGTTCCCCTCATGCTCCGAGGCACGACCGGACATGGTTGAACAACTTGAAGCCCGCAGCATCAACAGCTGGGTCGACTTCACCGAGGCCTTCATCCGCAACTTCACGAGCACATACAAGCGACCTCCCAAGCCTCGCAAGCTTTCCTTATGCGTGCAAGGCCCCAACGAGTCCACTCGCAACTACCTCACGCGCTGGGCCGAGCTCCGGAACTCCTGCGAGGGAGTGCACGAGGTGCAGGCTATCGAGTACTTCACCGCCGGGTGCAGAGAAGGCACCCTCCTCAAGAACAAGCTCCTTTGCGATGAGCCGGAAACCCTCGACGAGTTGCTGATCATAGCAGACAAGTACGCCACAGCCGACTCCTCCATGAAGGCGGAGATTGAAGTCAGTGCGACTGGCAAGGTGGCTCCTCAGGCTCCCAGAACTCCGGCTGGCGACACCAGTCGGCGACAGCAGCAGAATGATCACAAGCGCAAGGCCCCGCAGCCGGCTTCCAACAGCCGGCAGGTGGCGACAGTTGAAGACCAACAGCCAGAGGGGCAGCCTCCGGCCAAGCGACAGAAAGGCGGCAAATCCAACTGGTTGCCGGCCTTCTCTTACGAGCAGACTCTAGATGGTCCCTGCAAGTTCCATAGCGGCGCGAAGCCGTCGAACCACACCACCCGGAAATGCCACTGGCTCACCAGAATCGCCAAGGGAGACGGCCTTCTGCCTCCCCCGCCTGCTGGGCCACCACCTCCACCGCCGCCCCAGCAGCCGGCTGTCAGGCCAGTCGGCGCAGTACAAGACGAGTACCCAGAAGAGCATGGAGCTTATGTAGTGTTAACCAGTGTGGCCGACGATCGACGCAGCAGGCGGCTGCAGCAGCAAGAAGTGAACGCAGTAGCATCAGATGCTCCGGAATTCATGCACTGGTCCGAGAAACCTATCAGTCGGAGTCGGGCTGATCACCCAGAGGTGATGCCGAATCCGGGCTCCTACGCCCTGGTCTTAGGAGCCACCCTTGCCGCGGATAGGCGGGCCGCTCGCTTCTCGCGAGTGCTGATAGACGGAGGCAGCAGCATCAACATCCTATACAAGGACACAATGGAGAAGTTAGGAATCAAGCAGAGACAGCTTCAGAACAGCCGGACTGTGTTCCACGGCATTGTACCTGGCCTTTCCTGCTCACCGATCGGCAAGATCCTGATAGACGTCCTCTTTGGGGACAAAGATCACTTTCGCCGAGAGCCAGTCTGGTTCGAAGTGGTGGACCTCGAAAGCCCGTACCATGCTCTGCTTGGCCGACCTGCTTTGGCCAAGTTCATGCCGGTCCCCCACTATGCCTACCTCAAGATGAAGATGCCGAGTACCAAGGGGATTCTGACCGTAGCCGGCGACTACAGAAAGTCGTCCGCTTGCGCGGCCGAAAGCAGTCGGCTGGCCGAGTCCCTGCTGATTGCGGCTGAGAAGCGGCTTCTTGATCGGGTGGTGGCAATGGCCGGCAAGCAGCCAGAGATGTCGCCCAACCCCAAAGAGTCGGAAGCTGAGGGCTCGTTCAAGCCGGCCAAAGAAACGAAGAAGATACCCTTGGACCCGGAGCACCGGAGAAGTGCGCTGTCATAGGTGCAAACCTTGACAGCAAATAGGAAAAGCGAGCTCGTCGATTTCCTCCATGAGAATCGGGACATTTTCGCATGGTCCCTAAAGACATGCCGGTGTACGACGGAATTCGCGAGCACAAGTTACATGTCCGATCTGATGTGAAGCCGTCAGGCAGCCCTTGCGCCGCCTGTCAGAAGAGAAGAGAAGAGTTGTTGGAGAAGAGATAGCCCGGCTCCTAGCAGCCGGTTTCATTATGGAAGTGTTCTTTCCGAATGGTTAGCAAACCAGTCTGGTCTTTGAAGAAGAACAAGCAGTGGCGGATGTGTATCGACTACACAAGCCTCAACAAAGCTTGCCCCAAGGACCCGTTCGCTCTGCCGAGAATTGACCAGGTGATAGACTCCACGCCGGATGCGAGCTGTTGAGCTTCTTAGATGCATACTCGGGATATCACCAGATCAAGCTGAACCCGGCCGACAGATTGAAGACCGCCTTCATCACGCTGTTTGGAGCCTTACGCTGCGACCATGACGTTCGGCAAGGAATGCGGAGCCACCTTTCGGCGTTGCATGCGAAGTGCCTCCTCAAGCAGCTTAGTAAACGCATGCGTCACGTGGGACGATGTGGTGGTGAAGGCGAAAAGCGAGGAACACTGTTGGAAGACCTCAAGGAGACCTTTGAGAATCTGCGCCGATTCCAGATCAAGCTCAACCCAGAGAAGTGCGTCTTGAGGTACCACCGCCAACTCCTTGGTTTCGTTGTAGCGACCCGACCTCAGATTGTCAAGTCTACGTGCTTCGTGTCATCCCTGGATCGGTAATCTTGACACACGATACTCGAAGGATTTATAACAGAGTAGCAATCACACACTTATTACATCGAATGTCTCAAAGAGAACTTATTACAATAATATGGCTTAAGGCCATCTAATGCGATAACGGTGGAAGGCTTGGAAGATAAAGTGAGTCCATCAACTCCAGCGGCATAAGCTGAGCTGCACGGCAGCGACCTACGATCCTTACTCCTCGTCTGAAAAGTCTGCAACATAATACGTTGCAGCCCGAGAACGGGTCAGCACATGGAATATGCTGGCAATGTAACACAGTAGATCAATAACAGAATAAGGCTACCACGACATGCATATATGGCTAGTGGAAAGCTCTATGTTTACAGTTTTGCGAAAAAGCCAATTTTTCCCTACATCAAAGGAATAAATTTTACTTTAACTATCATGGTGGTTGAAACATCATTGAGAAGGTATAACCCCAACTCAATCCCAATTAAAGTGATTAACAACCCAGCAGTATTAATTTAGAGTGATGAGATACATGTGAATACTCAAGTACTAGATACTCAAAATTGTCCATAACCGGGGACACGGCTAACCATGATTAGTTTGTACACTCTGCAGAGGTTTGCGCACTTTTCCCCACAAGACTCGATCGCCTCCGTTGGTTTCTCGCACTACATGGTGTTTGAGAAGCGGATGACCGAGACACGGTCTTTCAGAAACATTAACTCTCTACTCCGGATAGATCATACCAAACCTATAAAACCCACTACCTGTGACCTACCTCTTGAGAGCTTCACGTAACTTACTCAACTATGCTAGAGCCCGTAATAGCTTGTGGCTGCACACGGAAGTTTCTAGCATGAATAATCTCAGTTCCCTTTGAGCACTGGTGGCGGTCCATAGGAAGATCACACGGTACCCAGGATTTCAAAAAAACAGACAACACTGGGTTCCCCAGGTGCCTCAATCCACCCAGATGTGTATTTAAGTTGCCACCTTAAAGTAAACCATTAATTAACAATCTCACATCTATCGTGAATATCACTCAAACCCAAACCACGTCTACGAGCATAGCATGGCAATATAAGCATAACGTAGAAGTAACTCCCAAGGGTTTGATAGTAACAGGGCAATAGGTTCCTACCTCATCATCTACTTCCCAACCCACAAATTAATGACATCCTAATCATGCAATGTTTGAGGGTTGAAACTAATGCATAAAAACTGGGTATGAAAAGATATGATCAAGTGTTACTTGCCTTGCTGACGATCCGTGAATCCTAGAGACTCGTAGTAACACGCTTCGCACTCCGGGAATTCTATCGCAAGCAAACAATACATACATAAGCAACAAACAAAGATGCACAAACAAAACTTCAACTGAAAGAGGTTGACCGGAGAGTTCAACTTAAGAACTCCGGTTTGCAAAAAGAATCAAACCAAACGGAACAACGAAACTCAAACGACGAGAAAAACATGGTTCGTTTACTAATCTAAACTAGAGTCAAATTTTACAAAGATAAAAACTGGTTTGAGTTGATTATTCGGAAAGAGGGTTTTGAGATGAAACTCCAGGCGCTTGAATCGCCTGATTCTGATAAACGAGCGAAAAGTTAAACAAGTTTGAAAATCGGATCAGAAATCGCGGTCAGAATAATCGCGGAATAAATCTGATAAAAGGACAGCGACGAACCGCTAAACTAACGAACGTTCGCTAACAGAAACTAAACAGTGAACGCGTTCGTTAGAACGAACGGACGTTCGCTAAGTAAATAAACCGACGAAATAAACCGATCTATATATATAAAAAAACTATCTAGGGTTTTATATAAAAAAACCGAAGGGTTTTCTAAAAAAAACCGGCGGCGGGGTCGGGTACCTCCAGGCGCGTCCGGCGTGGGCGGGCGGCTCGGCGGGTTTCGGGTGGGAGGCGAGGGCGGGCAAGGCGGCGGCTCGGCGAGGGCGGCGACGACGGCGGAGGAGGCGGGCGGCGAAGGCGGCGGCGGCTCGGCTCGGCTCGGCTCGCCCCGGTCCGGGGGCGAGGGCGATGGTGGCGGTGGTGGCTAAGGCGGAGGGGCGGCATATATAGGAGGGCAGGCGGGCGGATTGGGAAGAGGCGCCGGGGTGGAGTCCGCTCGGACTCGCCCTCGGCGTCGTGCTAAGCACGGCGGCGCTGGGAAGGCGGCGGCTCATGGGCGCCTGGCTCGGCTGGGCCTTTGGCCCAGTCGGGCACGGGTCCATTTTTTTTAAAACATTCCGCCGAAAGAAAAATTTCTAGAAAAATAAATAAAAATCTAAAAATTCCAATACAAGTTTTCTCCGTCTAAATAAAATATTTAGAACGAGATGAACTTTTTCTTGGCCCCTAAAATGCAACTTTTTAAAGCGTGCAAATTTTTCTAGGACAAATAAAATTCCAAATAAAATCAAATAAAATCCCAAAAATGATTTTAACATTTTTCCTCCGTTATTTCAATTATTTTGGAGAAGTCATATTATCTCCCCTCATTTATTTATTTAAAATAAAATAGTTTCCGGAGAGAAAAATAATTAAAACAAAAATCCTCGTCTTCACTACTTGATAAAAATCGAATATGAAAATTGAGAAATCCCCAACTCTCTCCGAGGGTCCTTGAGTTGCTTAGGATTTCGAGGATAGCAAATGAATATGCAATAAAATATGACATGCAAGAATGACCTATGTATAACATGCCAAATTGAAAATTTGGGATGTTACAAACCTACCCCCCTTAAGATGAATCTCGCCCTCGAGATTCGGGTTGGCTAGAAAATAGGTGCGGATGGTCCTTGCGAATATCATCTTCTCGCTCCCAGGTGGCTTCCTCCTCGGGGTGGTGGCTCCACTAAACTTTGCAAAACTTGATCACCTTGTTGCGAGTGACTCGGCTATCAAACTCCAAAATCTTTACTAGTTTCTCCTCATAAGTCAAATTATTATCCAATTGTATCGCCTCCAGGGGCACTGTATCCTTTAATGGTATGTCGGCCATCTCAGCGTGGCACTTCTTCAGTTGTGACACGTGAAACACATCGTGAACTCCTGACAATCCTTCGGGTAACTCCAGTTTGTAGGCAACTTCTCCCATTCGTTCCAAAACACGATACGGTCCTACAAATCTTGGGGCTAACTTTCCCTTTACTCCAAAACGTTTCACTCCCCTCAGGGGTGATACTCACAGATAGGCTCTGTCTCCAATTTCATAGGTTACTTCCTTGCGTTTTGAATCTGCGTAACTCTTCTGTCTAGATTGAGCAATCTTTAGTCTGTCTCTGATCAATTTAACCTTCTCCTCAGAGTCTTTGATCAAGTCTGGTCCAAACAACTGACGGTCTCCAACCTCATCCCACATCAAGGGTGTTCTACATCTGCGTCCATACAGAGCTTCGAACGGTGCCATCTTCAAACTGGCCTGGTAGCTGTTGTTGTATGAGAATTCTGCGTACGGCAAATTGTCATCCCAACTAGATCCATAATCTAGCGCACACGCTCTCAACATGTCCTCCAAAATCTAATTGACTCTCTCTGTCTGTCCATCCGTCTGTGGGTGGAACGCGGTACTAAACTCCAATCTGGTACCCAAAGTCTGGTGTAGTTGATGCCAAAACCTTGAAGTAAACTATGTTCCTCTATCTGATATGATACTCCTCGGAACTCCATGCAAACATACGATCCTGGTCATATATATCTTGGCCAACTTTGCACTTGTATAAGTTGTTTTCACTGGGATAAAGTGAGCTACTTTGGTCAACCGATCCACTACTACCCATATTGAATCATATCCTGCTTTGGTTCTGGGTAATCCGGTGATAAAATCCATGCCAAGCTTGTCCCACTTCCATTCTGGTATTGGCATAGGCTGCAACAGTCCTGCTGGCTTTTGATGATCTGCCTTCACTCTCTGACATACATCGCAAACGGCTACATACTCGGCAATATCCTTCTTCATACCAGTCCACCAGAAACGTTCCTTCAAGTCCAAATACATCTTGGTGTTTCCGGGGTGAATCGAGTATGGTGAGTCATGGGCCTCTTGAAGTATTAACTTCCTGATCTCCGAATTGTGGGGCACATAAATCCGATCCTCAAACCACAAGGTATCATGCTCATCCTCTCGAAAACCTTTGGCTTTTCCCTTGCCCATCTTCCCTCTTATCTCAGCAATCTCTTTATCCTCCTTTTGAGCGTCTCAAATCTTGTTTATCAAGGTAGAATGAACCTCCATTGTTGCAAGAAAACCTCTTGGAACAATCTCCAACTGAAGTTCCATAACATCCTCTGCTAACTCCTTTGGCAGTCCTCTACCTTTAAGGATATTGGCATAACTCTTCTGACTCAAGGCGTCTGCTACGACGTTGGCTTTTCCTGGATGATAGTGTAGCTTCATGTCGTAATCCTTTATAAGTTCCAGCCATCTCCTCTGTCTGAGGTTCAACTCCTTCTGTGTGAAAATGTACTTTAAACTCTTATGATCCGTGTACACATCACAACGGTTTCCCATGAGATAATGTCTCCGTGTCTTCAACGCATGTACTACAGCTGCTAGCTCCAAATCATGCGTGGCATAGTTCAACTCATGAGGCTTCAGGTTGTCGTGAGGCATCTGAAACAACTTTTCCTTGCTGCATAAGAACACATCCAAGTCCCAAGCGAGAGGCATCACAATACACTTGAAACTCCTTATGTATATCCGCAATGTCAAGACTTTGGGGCTGTAGTCAACCATTTCTTCAACTCTTGGAAGCTTGTCTCACAATCCTCTGTCAATTTGAACTTGGTATCCTTCTTTAGCAATTCTGTCATTGGTTTAGCAATCTTGGAAAAATTCTCAATGAATCTCCGATAATACCCCGCCGGTCCAAGGAAGCTCGAATCTCACCGATCAAGTGGGTGCCAACCACTCGATGATCGACTAAATTTTCTGGGATCTCTGCTATACCTTCTCCGATATAACATGCCCAAGAAATCCAACTTCCTTTAACCAAAACTCGCACTTGCTGAATTTGGCATATAACTGGTGTTCCCTGAGTTTCTCAAGAACCAAACGTAGGTGTTCTGCGTGCTCCTCTTCGTTCTTCGAGTAAACCATAATATCATCAATAAACACCAAAACAAACTTGTCCAAAAACTCCATGAACACTTTTTTCATCATACTCATGAAATAGGCAGGGGCGTTAGTCAGTCCAAACGACATGACCGTATACTCATATAATCCATATCGTGTGGTGAATGTTGTCTTTGGTATATCCTTCTCTCGGATCTTCAACTGATGGTATCCTGATCGTAGATCAATCTTAGAGAATACCTTAGCTCCTTGCAACTGGTCAAATAGATCATTAATCATCGGTAAGGGATACTTGTTCTTTATCGTTACTTCATTCAGAGCTCGGTAATCTACAACCATCCTTAGGGATTTATCCTTCTTCTCCACCAAAAGTACTGGAGCTCCCCAAGGTGATGAACTTCTACGGATGTAACCTTTCTCCAATAGCTCCTTGATCTGCTTCTTAATTTCCTCTAGATCATTTGCGGGCATCCGATAAGGTCTCTTTGAGATTGGCCCTGTACTGGTATTAGTTCTATCGAAACTCGATGTCTCGATCCGTGGCATGCCCAGTAACTCTTAGGAAAAACATCGGGATAATCCTTCACTACAGGTACTTCCTCTTGTACAACTCCCGTGAGGGTATTCACTTGGCTCCTCCTAGGGACATGCCTAGATACATACTTAATCCTTTTCCCCTCTGGGGTGGTAAGATAAATTGACTTGCTAGCACAGTCAATACTTCCTCCATACTTTGACATCCAGTCCATACCTAATATCACATACAATCCTTGCGACTCCAAGATAATTAGGTCAGACGAAAAAACATGTGTGCCAATGATTAGGGGTATCTGGGTGCACCATCTGCTAGCCATATACTCGCTCCAGCGAGCTCACTAAAGAGGGGTTCTAAGGTGCAGGTTGGTAACATAAACTTATCCACAAATCCCCTTGATATAAATGAATGCGATGCACCAGTATCGAAAAGAACAATAGCGGTAAATGACTGAACCAAAAACTTACCTATTACCGCATCCGGCTGCTCTTCAACTTCCTCCACGTTAACGTGGTTCACTTGTCCTTTGTTGAATGGATTGGGCTTCTTCCCAGTGCTCCCATTTCCATTTCCATTCTTTCCTTCAGGGCAGTCATTGGCATAGTAACCTGTCTTCCCGCACTTAAAGCAAATAACTTGGCTCAAGTCTCTCTTAGCGGGTGTAGCTGGGTTAGAGCGATTCTGATTATTGTTGGCTGCATTTCCATTCCCATTCTTCGCACCATTATGCGATCCTCCTCCAGTATGGTTATGTCCTCCATGGTTATGAACTAGTCCTCCCGAGTTCGGGGTTAAGCGAGGTTTCTGGTGAGCTCCTGAGTTATACTTCCCTTGTCCATACTTCCTCTTACGACTCTCAATTTGCTGCTGCTTTCCCTCAATCATTAGGGCCTTATCTACCAACTCCTGGTAGTTGTTGAAAGTTGCCACCATCAGCTGCATACTCATCTCATCATTCAGTCCTTCCATAAACTTCTCTTGCTTCGCGGCATCCGTGGCTACATCATCAGGGGCATAGCATGATAACTTGCTAAACTCATCCACGTCTTCGGGCCCAAGACGGTTCCCTGGCGTAAGTTGCGGAACTCACGCTTCTTCATCTGCATGGCTCCGGTTGAAACATGGGTCGTCTGAAAAGCTTGTTGGAACTGGTCCCAAGTGACATTGGCTATAGGAAAAGTAGTCGGTAATTCTCCCACCATGCGGCTGCTGGTCCATCCAATTGATGTGCGGCAAAGCGCACTCTTTCAGCATCCGTGCATCCTGCGGTGGTTAACTCCCTTCCAATACGGCGTAACCAGTCATCTGCAACTATTGGCTCGGTGCTACTGGAAAACACCGGCGGTTGTAACCTTAGAAAACGGGCTAAGTTATCCACTGCGGCGGGTTGTTGTTGTTGTTGTTGTTGGCATTGCCCTGGATCTGAACTAGCAATTGCATCAAGGCATTCTGCTGTTGGATCAACTGAGTGAGCTCCGGTGGGAAAACAAAACCGGGGTCACGTCTCGGAGGCATCTGAGGGTTTAGATGGGAGATATTAGAAATAGAAAGAGGTCTAGTGAGAAAGCACTACCCATATGCACATGAGGCAAACACACATTAATTCAATCAAGCAAGCAAGGGCATACAAAACGATCTAGGACTATCGCATAAGTGCTCAACTACTACTAGTTACATGGGGAAAATACTACTATCATATGGTGGTCATCTAGAAATTTTGATCGGTGGAAGACTCCATGATGTCTGCTCCAGTTTCGTCTTCATAGTAATCATCACTTGGATCTGAGTCGGTGTCGTCGATGATGATGTAGTTGTCTGGACAAGCGGGGTCTTCTTCCTCTTCTTGCTCCTCTTCCTTGGGTGCTGGTCCTCCCATGAAGACTCCAATCTTCTTGACTAGGTCGTCGTTCTTCTCCAGTAGCATCTTGATTTCTTCCTCATATCCATCGCGTGTAGACTTGAGTTCTTCCTCCAATTCAATGATCTTAGTTTTTGCCTTCTTCAAATCCAGCATGTCTGCGCACATCTGGTTCTCATGACGTTGAATGTGCTGGTTTAGCTCCTGGATGTAAGCTGCAATGGATCTATCCTTCTTGGTGCTAATTACTTCCCATTGCTCGTCTCGGCGCCCACATATTTGGTATATGGTGTCTTTAAGCTCCTTGTTGTAGACTTCTCCAATGCGTCCCATGGTAATGTGAGCTGCCATACTCTTTCCCAAACTCCAGGTTGGTGCATTGAAAACACATACTATGGGCTCCGTGCTTGGTGCAAGCGTCCTTAGGGAACTAGAGCTTGAATCTTCCAAGATTCTTCTTTCGTTAAGGTGGCGTTATGCGTCCGGTGAAGCTTGGTATTCCAATATTCAGGTACCTAGTGACTTCCTTCAAGTGGCGTCCCAAAGGTGTATCTTCATCCGTTGGGCAAACTTGTACTTCATCTCCGTCATCCTAAGGAGTGGAAATGAGAGAGGTCGAAATGAGTAGAGAGGAGTGACCTATGGTTTTATCTTAGTGGTCGTGTCCTACACTCAGCGTGTGCTCGATACCATCTTGTAGTGACCCGACCTCGGATGGTCAAGTCTACGTGCTTACGTGTCATCCTGGATCGGTAATCTTGACACACACATTACTCGAAGGATTTATAACAGAGTAGCAATCACACACTTATTACATCGAATGTCTCAAAGAGAACTTATTACAATAATATGGCTTAAGGCCATCTAATGCGATAACAGCGGAAGGCTTGGAAGATAAAGTGAGTCCATCAACTCCAACGGCATAAGCGAGCTGCACGGCAACGACCTCGATCCTTACTCCTCGTCGAAAAGTCGCAACATAATACATTGCAGCCCGAGAACGGGTCAGCACATGGAATATCTTGGCAATGTAACACAAGAGAGCAATAAAGAATAAGGCTACCACTACATGCATATATGGCTAGTGGAAAGCTCTATGTTTCAGATTTTTGAAAAAGCCAATTTTCCCTACATCAAAGGAATAAATTTTACTTTAACTATCATGGTGGTTGAAACATCATTGAGAAGGTATAACCCCAACTCAATCCCAATTAAAGTGATTAACAACCCAACAATATTAATTTAGAGTGATGAGATACATGTGAATACTCAAGTACTAGATACTCAAAATTGTCCATAACCGGGACACGGCTAACCATGATTAGTTTGTACACTCTGCAGAGGTTTATGACTTTTCCCCACAAGACTCGATCGCCTCCGTTGGTTTCTCGTGACTACATGGTGTTTGACAAGCGGATGACCGAGACACGATCTTCGTAAACATTAACTCTCTACTCCGGATAGATCATACCAAACCTATAAAACCCACTACCTCTGACCTACCTCTTGAGAGCTTCACGTAACTTACTCAACTATGCTAGAGCCCATAATAGCTTGTGGCTGCACACGGAAGTTTCTAGCATGAATAATCTCAGTTCCCTTTGAGCACTGGTGGCGGTCCATAGGAAGATCACACGGTACCCCGGGATTTCCAAAACAAAACAGACAACACTGGGTTCCCCAGGTGCCTCAATCCACCCAGATGTGTATTTAAGTTGCCACCTTAAAGTAAACCATTAATTAACAATCTCACATCTGTCGTGAATATCACTCAAACCCATACCACGTCTACGAGCATAGCATGGCAATATAAGCATAACGTAGAAGTAACTCCCCAGCGTTTGATAGTAACAGGGCAATAGGTTCCTACCTCATCATCTACTTCCCAACCCACAAATTAATGACATCCTAATCATGCAATGTTTGAGGGTTGAAACTAATGCATAAAAACTGGGTATGAAAAGATATGATCAAGTGTTACTTGCCTTGCTGACGATCCGTGAATCCTAGAGACTCGTAGTAACACGCTTCGCACTCCGGGAATTCTATCGCAAGGAAACAATACATACATAAGCAACAAACAAAGATGCACAAACGAAACTTCAACTGAAAGAGGTTGACCGGAGAGTTTAACTTAAGAACTCCGGTTTGCAAAAAGAATCAAACCAAACGGAACAACGAAACTCAAACGACGAGAAAAACATGGTCGGTTTACTAATCTGAACTAGAGTCAAATTTTACAAAGATAAAAACTGGTTTGAGTTGATTATTCGGAAAGAGGGTTTCGAGATGAAACTCCAAGCGCTTGAATCGCCTGATTCCGATAAACGAGCGAAAAGTTAAACAAGTTTGAAAATCGGATCAGAAATCGCGATCAGAATAATCGCGGAATAAATCTGATAAAAGAAAAGCGACGAACCGCTAAACGAACGAACGTTCGTTAACAGAAACTAAACAGTGAACGCGTTCGTTAGAACGAACGGACGAACGGGCGTTCGCTAAGTAAATAAACCGACGAAATAAACCGATCTATATATATAAAAATGATCTAGGGTTTTATATAAAAAAACCGAAGGGTTTTCTAAAAAAAACCGGCGGCGGGGTCGGGTACCTCCGGCGAGGCACGTCCGGCGGGGCGGGCGGCTCCGACGGGTTCCGGGTGGGCGGCGCGGCGGGCAAGGCGGCGGCTCGGCGAGGGTGGCGACGACGGCGCGGGAGGCGGCGGCGGCGACAAGGCAGGGCAGCGGCTCGGCTCGGCTCGGGCTCCCAGGTCGGCGGCGGCGATGGTGGCGGTGGTGGCTAAGGGGAGGGAGGCGGCATATATAGGAGGCGGGCGGGCGGCTTGGGAAGGGCGCCGGGGTGGAGTCCGCTCGGACTCGCCCTCGGCGTCCGTGCCAAGCTGGCGCTGTGAAGGCGGCGGCGCTCGCGGGCCGGCCTGGCTCGGCTGGGCCTTTGGCCCAGTCGGGCACGGGTCCATATTTTTTAAACATTCCGCCGAAAGAAAAATTTCTAGAAAAATAAATAAAAATCTAAAAATTCCAAAACAAGTTTTCTCCGTCTAAATAAAATATTTAGAACGAGATGAACTTTTCTTGGCCCCTAAAATGCAACTTTTTAAAGCGTGCAAATTTTTCTAGGACAAATAAAATTCCAAATAAAATCAAATAAAATCCCAAAAATGATTTTAACATTTTTCCTCCGTTATTTCAATTATTTTGGAGAAGTCATATTATCTCCCCTCATTTATTTATTTAAAATGAAGTAGTTTCCGGAGAGAAAAATAATTAAAACCAAAAATCCTCATCTTCACTACTTGATAAAAATCGAATATGAAAATTGAGAAATCCCCAACTCTCTCCGAGGGTCCTTGAGTTGCTTAGGATTTCGAGGATAGCAAATGAGTATGCAATAAAATATGACATGCAAGAATGACCTATGTATAACATGCCAAATTGAAAATTTGGGATGTTACATTCCTGGTCTCTGAACGCGACATAGAGTGCAACCCCGTGAAGATCAAGGCAATCGAGAGGATGGAAGTACCCCGCCGACTGCTAGATGTGCAAAAGTTCACCGGCTGTTTGGCGTCCATCAGCCGATTCATCAGCTGGCTGGGCGAGAAAGCTCTTCCTTTGTACCAGCTCATGAAGAAGACCACCTTCTTCGAATGGAACCACAAGGCGGACGAAGCTTTTCTCCAGTTGAAGAAAATGCCGACTACTCCCCCCGTGCTGGCGGCCCCGACTCCCAGGAGCCCATGCTCCTGTGTATTGCCGCCACCAGCAGGGTAGTCAGCACAGTCATTGTAATTGAACGCAAGGAGGAAGGCAAGGCGCTACCTGTCCAGAGACCAGTATATTACCTGAGCGAAGTACTGTCGACCTCCAAGCAGAACTACCCCCACTACCAGAAGATGTGTTACGGCGTGCACTTTGCCGCCAAGAAGTTGAAGCCTTACTTTCAAGAGCATCCAATCATTGTGGTTTGCACAGCCCCACTAGCCGAGATCATCGGGAGCCGAGATTATTCTGGCCGAGTTGCCAAATGGGCCATAGAGCTGCCCCCCTACACCATCTATTACCAGCCCCGGACCGCCATCAAGTCACAAGCACTGGCCGACTTCCTCGTCGACTGGGCGAGACCGATACCTGCCGCGGTGCCCGACTCCACCCATTGGCGGATGCATTTCGATGGCTCCAAGATGCGCCGCGGCTTGGGAGCGGCGTTGTCCTCACTTCCCCAAAGGCGACAAGCTCTGGCACGCTGCTGCAGATCCATTTCGCCGCCTCCAACAATGTCGCCGAATACGAGGCGCTCATTCACGGGCTCGGCAGCACGAGCTTGGCATTCGCTAGATCCTGTGTTATGGCGACTCCGACTTGGTGGTCCAACAGTCATCCGGCGACTGGGACGCCAAAGACGCAAACATGGCGAGCTACCGTTTCCTGGTACAACAATTGAGTGGATATTTTGAGGGGTGCGAGTTCCTCCACGCACAAGAAACGACAACGACCAGCAGATACCACGGCAAGAATCGGCTCCACCCGCCAGGCAATACCATCCGGCGTCGCCCTTCAGCGCCTCCTCAAGCCATCTGTCAAGCCGTCACCAGAATCAGACTCCATTTTTGTGCCGGCTCCCCCTGAAGAAGTCGTATCCGACTCCAAAGCCTCAGCAGACGGCACGAGAATTCTTGCAGACGGCCCCAAGAATGCTGCAGTCGAAGCCGGCCCGGGGACTTTAGAACCCGGCCCGGGGACTGGGGCGACCATTGCGAACTCAGATTACTCGGCCGGGGGATGGCGCGATCGGCCGGGGACTTTTCAACCAGCAAGCTGCAGCGGACTCCAACCGCCGCCTCCCAGCTCAGCCGCCCTCGTCCAAGTAGCAAGATCGGCGGTCGAAGAAATAGCAACACCCTCATGGGCCCAGCCCATCCTAAAGTTCTAGTAAGCGGAGAGCTACCAACCGATGAGACCCTAGCTCGGCAAGTACAACGCCGAGCGGCAGCCCACACTATAGTCAGCGAGAGAGCTGGTCAGCGCGGCGTCCTTTGGTGTCTACCAGCGTTGCGTTGAGCGAGCAAGGCCAAGCGATTCTTGAAGACATTCATCAAGGCGAAAACGGCCATCATGCGGCCTCAAGAGCACTCTGTCGCCAAAGCCTTCCGACACGGTTTCTTTGGCCAACTGCACTAGAAGAGGCCAAGGAATTAGTTCAAAAATGCAAGGGTGCGGTGTTCCGCTCCAAGCCGCTTCCACCAAGCCAGACTCAAGACCATCCCCATCGCTTTGGCCCTTTGCTGTTTGGGGCCTGGACATGGTGGGACCATTCAAAAGCGGCACGAGGCGGCCTAACTCACTTACTTGTCGCGGTGGACAAGTTCACCAAGTGGATAGAAGCAAAACCCATCAAGAAGTTGAATGGTCCCTCTGCGGTGACTTTCATCGCCGACATCACGACTCGATGCGGCATACCACACAGCATCATCACCGACAAGCGGCACAAATTTTGCCAAAGCGCCTCGCCTGTTTACTGCGCTGACGCAAGGCATCCGGCGGACTTAGCGTCCGTTGCCCATCCATGATCAAACGACCAGGTGGAGCGGCGAACGGCCTCATCTGTCTCGGCATCAAGCCTCATTGGTCGAACCATCGGAGCGCTCGCCGGCTCTTCGCTCGAGGAGTTGCCAGCCGTCCTCTGGAGTTTGCGCACGACTCCAAACAAGTCAACTGGCTTCACACCCTTCTTTCTCGTCTATGGTGCCGAAGTCGTCATCCGAACGGATATAGAGTTCGACTCCCCGCGAGTCACCATGTACACGAAGAGGAAGCGGAAGAAGCACGTCAAGGCGGCGTCGATCTCTGCTGGAAGAGGGCGGCTGTTGGCACTCAGCGGTCCGGCATCTACCGATGAAACTGCGCCGCTACTACAACAAGAAGGTCAAGCCAAGATCATTCCTAGAGGCGACCTTGTGCTCCGGCTAATCCAGCGAACAGCCGGTCAAGACGAGCTGTCGGCGCTTTGGGAAGGCCCATTCATTGTCGACAAAGTCTTTGAGCAACGACTCCTACTACGATCAACGCCGAAGCCCGAGCACGCAAGAGGGACGACTCGGCAAAGAGACCGAGCGGCCATGGAATGTGAATCTCCTCAAGATTTTTCAGATTGATGCAGTATGTACCACGCTACCCTTTTTGTTTAAAGTACCAAGACTTGGGCCTTCGAGACGAGCTCGGGACTGCCCTCTTTGTTATCTATATGATAAAATTATGCCTTGAGTATGTTACTCTTTATTATGCTGTTTGGCACCGGGCTCGACTAGTCGGCTCGGGGACTCGCCGCCTTGGGCTATGAAATGCTTCCTGCAGTCAGACAAGTAACGTGCGGTGCCTAAGCCATCTCCTGTCAGAAGCCGCAGCTCGCAGAGCGACTGTTTGGTGGGCAGGAGTAAGGAAGAACGGGAGCCCACACGAAAAAATGGCTAAGGACCCAAAGCATAAACATAGTTTAAGCCGGCTTCCAGCCCTTTTGCAAAAACCGACTCTTAAGTAGTCGGCTGGCTGCTTTCTATTCAACTTGTTTAGAAGACTCTAAAAGACGGCCAAGTACTTGCCTTCTCAAAGGTAGCCAAGCACTTGACCCAAACGGCAGTCCGCAGAGCGGTTGCCCGATGGGCAAGGCGGCGACTAAGGGAAGGCGGCAAAGGAAAAAGCCATAAGAGCAATAAGCAAGCAGAGATGAAATTAGGATAATATTTACACAGCTTAGGCCCTTGGCCGGATCTTCGGACAGAGGTTCGGGATACACCCTGCGGGTGGAATTGTGCGAATTAACAAGTTTTTTCAAAGACTATCAAAGCAGATAAGATAAAGGCAAGACAGCAGCCTAGGAAGCGGCAGACGGGTTCGGGGGGCCGGAGGAGACGGCGGCGTCAGGCGCCAGGGCGGCCAGCTGGGCAGTCTCGGCTTGATCATCTCTGGCGGCAAAGAGCCCAGACGCGGCTCGTTCTTCGGAGGCACGGTCGAGCTGAGGCTGGTCGCCCGCTCCATCTTCTGGCGCATCCATCTCATCTCCGTCCTCCGCCTCGCCTTCCTCCTCGGCGCTGGAGCCGATCACCTCCGCTGAGTCCTCGTCGTAATCCGGGTTCATCCCGAACCAATCCGGCGGTGCCTCCCCGCCGTCCTCAGCCCGCTTAGGGACAAAGACGCTGGTGTCTGTATAGTCGGCGATCACCGTCGCACGCTCGACGAGGGCGTCATCCGCAGCCAGTAGCTCCGCCTGGGCCTCTAACCGGAACGCGGCCAGGCGGTCCGATCCAGCCTCGATACCATGCCTTGACGAATTCCAAGGCCAGGCGCCCCAGCCCGGCCGCTGAACCTTCCAGCCTCAAGACGGCCAGCGCGACCTCCGGCCAGTCGGCGATCCCGGTGGGAGGCGCAGAACCGGCATGTCGGCCACAGGCAGCGATCGCTGGCGCCGACACGCTGAATTCGGGCGCAACATCCGATGGGCGGCCGCAGCGAGCCTCAATGCTCGGGGAGCTGCTCGTCAAGGGTCCGGGGACGCGGCAGCGATCTCAGCGCCACTCGCCGCCGGCGCCGCCGCGATCAGCCTCGATGGCTTGATTGGCGCTGCGTGTGGCGGGAAGAAGTCTGCCAAGACGAAGAAGAAGCAAGTCAAAAACCAGGAGTCGGCCCGACCTATAGTCGGCGGCCCAAAGGAAGAAGTAAAAACAAACTCACCATCGACGAAGTCCTCGATTTTGTGGAAGCCAGAGGTCAGCAGTGCTTCCTTGTCAGTCCAGGAGGAGCACTTGCTCTCGAACTCGGCCAGGAGAGCAGCCTCTCTCTTCTCCGCCTCATCCTGCGCCGCCTTAGGCAGCTCCCTCTGCTCCGCCAGCTGCGTAGCCAGCAGGTCGCGCTCTGCGGCGAGCTTGCTGCATTCCTCCCCCTTGGCACGCAAGGCGGTGTTGGCTGTACCCAGCTGCCGTCGAAGAGTGGCGTTGGCCTCTGAAGAATAAAAAGAAGAAGGACGTGAAGCCGTCAGCTAAGAAGGTCGCCAGGAAGATCTGGCCCGACTGCTCAGCAGTCGGCCTGAATCTTGGGGAATACAGCCCGCAGGTGCGCCAGCGCGCCCCCGCAAAGAAGAAAGAAGACTCACCTCGGCTCCTTGACAAGTCGGTAGTCCGCTTGCCCAACTCCTCAATGTTGCGGTTGAAAGCAGTGGCGTGGAGGTTGTGATACTCCTGTGATAAGAATTTCGCATAAAGGTAAAATCGAATGACAGATAGAGTTCCGAGTCACCGCCAGCAGCCGCCCAAACTCGGGACTACACTCTAGTGGAGCCGCTTTCATGGAGAAGAACAAGAAAAACTCAAAGGAAACATACCGACGGGCGGCTCACGACGCCAAAGCGCTTGGTGCAGTTTTGATGGCGCCGCCCTCAGCCCGCAGCTTCGCCGACGCCCGAAGCGCCTGTTCAACGGGCGGTGCCGCCTCCATGCACCCACCTGGGCGCGGCGCTTATCGCCTCGGCGTCCGAATGGCCGAGCTGGCGGCGCGCGGTCTCCAAAGGGCGCAGGTCAAGTCGCTTTCAAGACGGGCGGCGCTGGCGAGGCGATTGAAGGAGCAGCTCGCCATACCTCGCGTCGGTCGGCGGCACAGCGGGTCCGCCGGCTGCTTGCTCTCGCGCTCTCGGGACTGCGGTGGAGGCGGCGGGGCGGCACGGCCGTGCCCGGCAAGGAGGCCTCTCCGCCTTCCCTCTCCGCGACGGGGAACTCGCCGCCGGCCCCCTCCGTTTGCCCCGTGAACTCCGGCGGCGGCGGCGCAGAGCTCAGCGGGGTGACGAGCAGCACCAACTAGAGGCGTGCGGCCTCCTCGGCTCGCCTCTTGGCTGCGACAGCGGCTTCGGCCTCCTCCAGCTTCTTCTGGGCGGAAGCTGCCACGTTCTCGGCCTCCGCCTTCTCCAGGCGGGCGGCCTCCTCCTCGTCGCGCTTCTCCTGCGTGTTCTGCTCCGTCGCCTCCCGGAGGTCGGCGGCAGGGTCAATCCGCCGAGTATTGGCAGACGTCTCTGCCGACCCCATGACGGAGGCGGCGGCGACCCTCTCCAAATTGAGAGGAGCCCTGATGAGAAAAAGACATATAAAAGACTTGGACGAAGACAAACCAAAAGAAAACAAGACAAAGTAAGAAGCACTTACGCAGAGACCAGCGGCGGCTTCTTCACTTCCTTGCGGAAGCGGTTAGCCTTCGCGACCCCGCCTCCTCTCGCTGGGTCGCGGCGGCCGTCCCCCTGATCTTCTTCGCCCGGCCGCCTGGCAAGCTCGGCCCGGCCCGGCGCTTCTTCGCGCCACCTCGACCACCCAAGCCGGCGGAGGAACTCGCGCCTGGATGGCCGACCTTCGTTGGCGAGGACGACTTCCCTTCGCCGTCATCTTGAGCCATTCGCCGAAGGTCGCCAAGGCCCGAAGTCGCCGGCCCCTCCTCCTTCGCATCGGCCTCCATCACGCCACCCGCAAGTCGGGTCGCCGACGCTGTTTCCGCCCCGGTCAAGGGCGAACTCACGGGCGGCCCGTGGTGCCGGGCTGAGGGCTGCATGAGGGGTTCACTCGAAAAACCAAAGAAAATCGAGTCGGATTCGCTGAAGAAGGAAACAGAAAAGCAAGAGAGAAGACTTATCACAGGCAGGGGGTTGGCGCGCGAGTACGGCTCCTTGCCGAACTGCCATTCCTCCGTGAGACCGCAGTTCGCCAGGAAGTTCACCGTGTCCGCCACCTCCGCTGGGGGCATGTCTTTGGAGCATAGCCGATCGAGTCGGTGGCCGCCATCGGCAGATCGATGAGGTCGGCCTTGAGAGGAAGGACTCGGCGCGCCACGAGGCGGCCAGCAAGTCGGCCCCAGTCAGGCCCTCCGACTGCGTGAGCACTCGGAGTCGCACACGGCGGCGGCGCCACAGAGTCGGCGCCTGGCCCGATGGGACCAGCCGGGAGTCGCCCGCCAACTCGCCCGGCTTCAGGCGGCGAGTTGACCTGGGGCCGCCTGGGCGACGCTCTTCACGAGAATACGAAGGCTGCCACATCTTCACCGACTTGATCTGGGATGGCGGGGAAGGGTTGTCGGCCACCGCCTCCTCATTGCGATGAAGGTGCCGACAGAGCCGCACGCCACGACGGCGTGTGTGCCGAGCTTGGCTCGAAGAACTCCCCCACAGCTCGATGGTGGGAGAACGCCAAGAAAGCCTTCGCACAAGGAGGCGAAGGCGCCAGCACCACCGCGCTTGGAGGAGGTGGTGCGGCCGAGCCCGTGGAACTCTAGGAAGGCGCTGAAGAAGCCGCCGCCGGCAGCCCTGCATCGCGCATGAGGTGCGAGCGAATATAACCCGCCGCCTCCTCGGCGCCGGCGTTATTTCGCTTCGCCCGGCGCGGGCACGGTCCGCACTAAGTTTGTGCAGGGGATGCGCGGCGTCGGGCGGAGGAACTCGATGATGTCGCTGCGTCCACTTCGCCGCCCCACACGCCGGAACGCAGCGGAGGCGCAGCTGGCGGAGGAGGAGCTCATCTCCGCGGCGTGGCGTGGTCCGGTGCGGCGGAGGCGAGAGGAGGACGAAGCAAAGAGGAGAAGAGCAAGAGGAAGCGGGGAACGAGGAGATGGGTGCGCGGCGCCGCCCTCTCCTCCTCGCCTACTTATAGGCGCTTAGGCCGAGAAGCCGATGGGCAGGCGTGATTAATCGCGCCAGCACCCACGCCCCACGATTTAACACACGACGTTACTGCGCGCAGTAACGACGTGGGGAACCCAACCGCCCGCGCGGCCACAACGGATCCGCCCGTGCGCCGAGGCGCGGTAGTGGCGGGCCCCGCCTGATAGGCCTGTCTCATCACGCGCGTGGGTGGGCAGACTGACCAGCCACAGGCGTGGCGCCACGGCGGCCCAAGAACGGCAGCTGCCCGAAGCGATCAGCACGCCGCCCGGATCCCGCCACGACCTTCAAAACCTTTGAGGAGCAAGACGGCCTCCTGCAAGGCCGACTCCAGCTAGTCGGCTCAAGAGAGAGAGGCGGCGAGCCAAGCCCAGATTCTTCCATTAGAGGGAGGAAACTGTTGAGGCCCCTCGACATGTTGCCCTCGGCGCCTCACCAGCCGGGGACTACTGCCGAGTAATGAGCCACGGGTAGGCAAACCCGAGCCCAGGACCTTTTCAAAACATCGGGCAGATTGCGCCTCAAGACCTCGAGACGAAGAGCCGCCGAGAGTCGGCGGAGGAGCCGCCACCGCCCTCCCACCGAAGTCCCAGAGACGGCTCGAGATAAGCCAACTCCCGGCTAGCGACTTCCGAGAAGCTGCCACGGGAGTCGGCCCATGAAGTCCAACTACCTCCCGCCTATGCGACACGGAGGGGACGGATGAGGCCGCCGCAGCCCGCCCCAGCCCTGCTCACAAAGGATGCATGGCTACAGAGCCCAGATCGACAGAGATCTCCGTCCCGCGGCATCTGCTGCCGCCACGCTGCCTCGACATCAGCCCCCGGGCAGATCCACACGACCACGACGGCACTGTTGCTGCACGACCAAGACGGCGGGACCCACTGCCGGGCGGGAGTGCGAAGATGGCAAGAGCGCTTCTAGACGGACCCGGCCGAGTCGGCCTCAAGAGTTGGCCGCCCTCCCACGAGCTCCGCGCGCCATTAACTGCATAAGACAGGAATGACAATGTGATCGCCCGTCAGCGGCGCTGTTGTTATGACCCCATGACCTAGCTTCGGCTATTAGACGACGGCTACAGTAATCCGCAGCCGGCAAGACTCCGCCACAAGCGGACAAGGGCTGTCGGCCCCATGCTGGACCGTCAAGGGCCCCAAGTCGGCGGAGAAGACGGCGACCGAGATCGACGGCTGGGACCTGCGCCAACGGATTATTATTGTACCGGGGTAGGCCTACTCTCCCCCCGGCACCCATGCAAGAGGTTGGACACTAATAGTTTTAGACACACATAGAGGGAAGAGAAGAGCTAGCCGTGCCCTTCTCCTACCTCACCCTCAACAGCTCAAGGATCAACCTTGTACACACTTTGCCATAGTGATCGTATGGAGACCCCGCAGAGCAGCAAGAGGGGTGTTATCTCCACGGAGAGCCCCGAAGTTGGGTAAGATTCGCGGCAGGCATGCCTTCGCCCATCCTGCTTCTGTGCACCGCGATGTTCTACTCGCCCCCACCATGATAAGCCATCCTTTGGCATATGTCGCACCCAACCCCCGACAGGTCCAGACGCCACATCTGTGTTCAAACCATCTCCAGCCAAAAAACCAAAATTATTTGGAGAGATTTCAATGGGACAATCCTCCATAACCACCTCAGAACCCTGGGACTCAAACAGTGACGTACAGCCTTCATGAAGCCCCCCATCAAAACCTAAAACCGTGTAGAAAAAACATGGAAACACTCAGCACAAAATACAAAACCAAAATACATGTAATACATCTCATTAATATAAAAAATGCAGGTCACTAAAGAATAGAATGCAACCCAATTGTCTACATCAATGCAGCCCACTTGTCTACAGCAATGAAGCCCACTTGCCTACAACAATGCAGCCCACTTGTATACAACAATGCAACTCACTTGCCCCAAAATAAATGCACCTAACTTTATATACAACAAATGCAGCTCACTAACACAATAAAAAATATACACATCCGTTATAAATCACCCACTTAACTAAACACACTAGTAAAAAATCATGTAAGAAGCGGAAGCAAGCAGTAGACAAAAAATAAATAAGGGAGATAAAGAAGTTCACTAAAACAACCTTTATCTGCAAAAATTAAAAGTGATGTTAAATCAAGGCAACACTTTCTCGATGTGAGCCAACTATAGAGCATGGCCTTTCTGATGTAGCCAATGTGCGCCACCCAAACAGAGCAACTCGAGCACCATCCCAAGTCTGCAAGAATTGAAACATATAGAATCCACAATCATGCCTGAAAAACATCAGTTCCACAAAATGAAAAAAAAACTTCAGCAGTATGGTGGGGAGGGGCTGTACGGAACACACCCATTTGGCTGCATTGGGACAATGACATGTTTCAACACAAATCCATCAAGTGTAGGAGGATTTAGCGGCTCATCGGAACTTGAGCACCTTCTTTCCATGCACGCTTGATATTTTTAACCATCCTCCTAATAACCCTGATCGCATCAGGGCTGCCTGGTTTATTGAGCGAGTCAAGAAATTCAAACTGCCTTTCTTTCACATTTAACGCAACTACGCAATAATGACCAATGCCATCCCTCGTCTCTGGCGGATCAAAAGTTGCAAAAAGGACCTGTTTGAAGCACGAAAAATAAATAAAATTATTATAAGAAGAAGAAACAGAACACTATAAAAACAAACACACAAAATATAGTTTTTGACACATAAAAATGCTACTCACCATATCCTTTTTATCAACACGCTCCTCGGCTTTTGAAGAGAACATCATTTTAACACTCCTGCCTACAGTACCACCATTCCAAATACTTGTCTGCCAAAACAAAACCAAAAATGAAATAGTGCTCAAGCAAACAGGTCGTCGCACGAAATCAGAAAAGAAAAACAAATAATAAAACAATTTTTTTTTGCATTCTTACACAATTATTGTACGGGACAACCATCGTCGGAGATCCCTTAAACTTATCTACCAGCAAAGAAACCCCAAGATCTACAAGGCCTGTAGTGAGCATCCCCTTATCCGAAAAAGATTGACCAACTTCGCCAATGGTAATATCAGCCATCTTAGTTTTAAAAGCAATCATGTCCCTGAATTTTTATGAAAAACTGAAACATAAGATACTAGAAAAATAACAATAATGAAAAAGGGTTAAATCTGAAATTAGAAAATACATATGAACAAAACAATTTCTAAGAAGCCATACTTCTTCTTCTTGTCCTTCCGAGCCCTCGTAACAGCAGCGTACAACTCATTCTATCTTTTGAGAAGAGCTGGATCAATGCTCGACGGTGTCACAACAGAAGTTCGTCATCTGTAATAAAAGATGAAGTTCACTTATCCAAAAGAATGAAGTTCAAATATTAAGATAAGGAAATTCTACTAGCTATTTTGAAAATCATCAACAAAAGATCAAGTTTCACTTATCATTAAACATCTAATACAGCTACCATAGTAATTAAACAAAATGAATGAGAAAAACTTCAATCGTGACTGCTCAAACAAAACTCTTGCCTTCAGTGTCAGAGTCTTCATGCTGTTGTTCTTCAGAGCTGACCAAAACATTTTCTTGGCTAGGTTGCGACGAATCCACCACAACCTCACTGGACTGCCCTTCTGAAGCAACATCAGCATTCTCTGGATTTGCAACAGTCTGGTCAACCGCGACGTCCTTAGATACTTCAGCTACATGAGGCTCCACTCTGGATACTTCAGGAACATCGTTGGCTGCCAGACAAATAGGGGAAGCAGCAACACTAACAGCAGGAATGACATTCTCTGGCGGCTTTTCAATGCCAAAATCAGAATCTTCATGCCGACTAGAGGAAACAGCATCATGGGATTCTTGAGCTACAGAAGGATCTGCATCGTCGACGGCAACCGATGCAGACGCATCAACACTGCCACCACCATCAACAACACACCCCCCTGGTTCAGATCAACATGAACTTCTATGTTTTCTTCTCTAGGTTGTGGAAAGTTTAAAAAACACACAATAACACAAATGAGCGTGGGGATAATTAACACAACAACACACAGGACACTTATGTCAAAGACTGCTGACAACATACGCAGAACAACTGCAGTCCACATATGCAAAACAACTGCAACCCACATGTGTCAAAACAACTACAACTGCAACCCACATATACATAAAAAAGAACTGCAGATCACTTTGTCAAACGCTGCAGTTCAATTATGTTAAATACTGAAGCTTACATATGAAAAAGACTATGAACCACGCATGCAAAAAGAACTGCAGTTCACTTCTGCCAAAGATTGAAGCTCACACATGTAAAACTATTGCAGCTCACATATGTAAATGAAATGCATATGGGTGAACATAACAGCATACATCAAGTTTATAACAACAACAAAAAATTAGATTAGAACCCACTAACAAAAAAGTAATTCAACTATACCTTATCAGCTACAACATCCGGAGGGGACGATGCATCAGCCCAGACCTCATCCTTCCCAGAGCCATCGTAGGAATCTCTGTGCACATCATAAGCAGCAACTCCAGTCTACAGGCATAGAACAAACCAAAAATGAAAATAAGATGGTAACGACCAAAAAAGAAAAAGACTTCAACTATGCACAAGCAGTACACACTTTACAATCGTGAAGTACACAAAAATACAATAAAATGGAAAGCAAAACATGTAAGTTCAAGAAGAGGGACGCATGGCAGAACAGACATGGCAGAAGTACTTGTACCTGACCAATTCCATCCTCCCTAGATCCATGGACACCACAAGATTCCACTCCAGCCTATCACAAAAAACAAAAATAGTGAGGAGCAGTCCACATAATACACAAGAGGTTAAAAGGCACAAAAAAGCTAGAACATACATTATCAGCATCGACGCCAGCATCCTGACGGTACATTTCATCCAAAATATGCTCAGCATCCTTCTCATACCCGCATTTTTCTTCCTGTGAATGTCTCAGCTAAGCATACGAAGACCGAACATTCGTCACTGCAATCTTCAGGCTTTCAATCACGCCACAATCAAAATTGTGAGCAGCAACAATATCTTCATCTCGTGGGCCATGGCCAACAGGGAAAAAACCAGAAACTATCCTCAACCTGTCACCAGAGGTTGGCAAATCTCCAGTTAACTTCCAAACCTTCAGAAGAAGCTCATCAATCTCCTCGTGTTTTTTGCCGCCAACAAATGTCTGTTTAGAAGAGCTTCTAATATCAAACATCTGTCGAGCCATGAAACCACGAGTACGTGGCACCTCATCATCACAGGCAGGAAGCTGGCTGCAGATAAGCTCATAAAACCTAGCATGAGTGCTAGGCCCCGCATCAGAGCTGCCACATACAACTGCAACAGGACAGTTGTACACAATATCACCTGACGCCTTCCACTGCAAAAAAAAAGACAAGAAGCGAAGAGAAGTACACATGTGAGTACTAGAAAAGTTCAGATTGATAATGGTTGCACCCTTCTTAAAAAAATCTGATATTAAAAACTCAGATGCACTAACCGGCAGCTTCCCAAATTTGTAAGTTTCCAAGTAAATCTTTCCATTCACAAGCACATCCTCATTGCATAACTTCACCAGGTCCTTGGTCGTCAGGTATGACGCACGTGGCATCAACGTGTGCATAACTGAAAATTTGCGAACTTCAAGCAGTCAAGATACATAATCAGGGGGACAATGGCACAACCCTCTGCACAATCCTGCTTGCTGCCTTCTGTTTGCCACCTCACCACAATTTGCTCGCAACTCATCAACAACAAGTGGCAAAAGTCCATCTGCGCTTATAGCCGATAATCCATGTTCTCTACCATTGCAGCAACTCTACCCAAATGAACTGCAGGCACGGGCACAAAGAAATTCGTAAAGTATCGTGAAGAACACCTTCACAAGAAGGTCAATAAATACATGATCATCTTCCTCCACCAACACCTTCAACTTCTCAAGCAAGTCCTTGACACCTATACTTTTTGAACGATCAAAGCAAAGCTCATCCTTGAGGGCAGTCAATGAGTCATCATGGCGGCTGGCAGCAGGCATGGGTGCAGTGTGACGTCCCATAGGTAAATAAAAAATGTGATGAACTGCATCACGATTGATTAAAAACCCTGCCATTCCCAAAGTCCATTATCATGGTGGCAGGGTCAATCACTCCCATCAGATAGCACATAAGAATGCACGACACATTTTTCTTTACTGCCGGTTCAAAGACAACACCGAATTCAGCATCCCAAACACGACTACAGTGTGCCTATTTCAATAAAGCAGCAGCCTTGCAAACAGTGGGAAGCGACAAACGTACGTCTTGTTAAATTGAGAATCATCTCCCTCGGCATCATCTTCAGTTGCATTGCACTTACTAGACTTCTTCCTCTGTGTAGAGGGAAATGCAGTCCACATTAGAATATTAGCCATAAAAAAGAGATAGAGAAAACAAAGAATAACAATGAAGGAAACAACTGCAGTCCACTTCAACAAACCTTTGGAACAACATCCACCTCCTCGCCAGAGTCAGCACCAACATCTTCATCGAAATCATCACGGGCACGCTTGGGTAGACTCTTAGATGAACCATAGTCTTTGCGTCTACCGGTATGAACATCCCTCACAAAATCAGCAAGCACAAAGTCGTCATCGTCAGAGTTGGGACCTTCAGTGACATGTAGTTGCTTGCACTGAGGATCCTTTCCACCAGCTTCAGCAGTTCTCTTCCCAAGATTCTTGTTCATGCCAGCAATACATAGACTCCGCCAAGGAGTAGCACCTTCCTCAGCAATAGTACTCAGCCTCTTCTTCTGCAAAGCAGGCTGCTTCACCTTGGCAAATTTGGCACCCTTGGCACCATCTGCAGCTCTCCTCTGCTTATCCTTCTCCGCAAACTCTTTTGAGTCACTTTGAAACCTCAACTTCTTCTTGCTTTGCTTCAATTCATATTCACGAAGTTGTTCCGAGACCATCCAATCATGTGTAACTTCCTCTGTACTATCAACAGACTGCGATTGTGTTTCAGACAAGACAGGACGTCTCTGGTCAAAGCTCACACCAACATCACCCTCTGCAAAATAATGGTCAATCAATTGAGTAACCTCCTCAAACCCAGGTGAGGGAGTCCTGGATTAGGGGGTGTTCGGATAGCCGGACTACCATCATCAGCCGGACTATCATTTGCCGGACTATCATCATCGACCGGACTCCAAGACTATGAAGATACAAGATTGAAGACTTCCCCCCGTGTCCGGATGGGACTTTCCTTGGCGTGGAAGGCAAGCTTGGCGATACGGATATGTAGATCTCCTACCATTGTAACCGACTCTATGTAACCCTAGCCCTCTCCGGTGTCTATATAAACCGGATGGCTTTAGTCCGTAGGACAACAATCACAACAACCCTTACAATCATACCATAGGCTAGCTTCTAGGGTTTAGCCTCCTTGATCTCGTGGTAGATCCACTCTTGTAAACATCCACAATATCAATATCATCAAGCGGGACGTGGGTTTTACCTCCATCAAGAGGGCCCGAACTCGGTAAACATCGTGTCCCTTGTCTCCCGTTACCATCCGCCTAGACGCACAGTTCGGGACCCCTACCCGAGATCCGCCGGTTTTGACACCGACATTGGTGCTTTCATTGAGAGTTCCTCGTGTCGCCACCGATAGGCTTGATGGCCTCTTCAATCAACAACGACGCAGTCCTGGGTGAGACCTTTCTCCCGGACAGATCTTCAGATTCGCGGTTTCAGATCGCGGGCCAACTCCTTGGCCATTTGGAGCAGATCGAAGCTACGCCCTGGCCGTCAGTCAGGTTTGAAGCTTAAACTTCACGGCCGATATCCACGGGACTTGATCCTCGATGGATCTGAGCCACACCGATCGCGCCACGCCGTCACGATGGGCATGACCTAACTCGCCGCGGACAAGACCTTGAGGTCGCACCGGATCCGCTCCGACTCATAGTCCGGAGCCGATCGCTCAATCGAGGACGGATGGCTGGACACCACTCGGGTGCCGCAATTCCTGGCGATGGAGCCGAACACTTACCTTGTCTCCACGTAAATCCCATGACTCGAGGTGCCGGACTCCTGCCGGACTCCAACCTCCTGCGCCCGCGGTCGAATCCGATTGGGCACCAATCATGGAATTCACCGCTGCGGACATCTTTCAGCACTTCGCCCTTGGCGATATCATAAATTCATTGAAGCATCTCTCACTATCCGGAGAGCCTGGCGAACTATGGCGGGACGGTTGGGACGCGGATGACGAAGAAATTCAGATCCACCACCACCCACTTCAGAGCCACCGCCGACGATTTAACCGACGTACTCGACTACGACTCCAAGACATCGACGGTATGGACGACGATGCCGAGACTACCAAGAACCGGTGCCTCACAGACACCGAAAACCACCTCGTCATACGACATATACATGGTGGACACCCCAAAAGATGGGGACGGTGAAGAAGCAGCGGAGGCCGATTCCTTAAAGAAACAGCCCAAGCGCCGACGTTAGCGGCGCCGCTCTAAATCCCGCCACAAAGAAGAATGGAGATTCCAGCACAGGAGATAATAACACCCGAGAAGTGCGAAGACAACTCCCTCCAAAGATGATCCAGCGCGAGGAGGCGTAGCAAGCCCTCGTAAGAGGCGGCATTTAAGAGGTCGAGGATGACAACTACTTACCTCCTCCGAGAGGCGAGGCAAGCCTCGGCGGCAGCCAATTTGTCGTGCTCGAGGATCCCGCCGAGCAAGAGCGTTTTAGACGCAGGCTAATGGCCACGGCAAACAGCCTAAATAAAAAGAAACAACAGCTTCAAGCTGATCAAGACCCATCGCCGGCGGATGGACCGAGGTCCTCGCGTCAAGAGTATCTGAACTCGAACGCCCCTCCAAAAGTTACCCAAAACGCAAGTTGCTCCCCGATTAGAGGAGGCAGCATCACCAGCGCTGTCTGGGCAGACCGACCACCCGTGGCGCGATAGAGAGGCGTAAGCCCTCCACCAAAAACGCCCGGCATCGCTCTAAAAGCAAGAAGCCGCGGGGAACGCACGGACTTAAGTAGATATATTGAGGACAAGGCAAGACAATCCAGATCTATCTATGGATCACGTGGACGCCCCACGACCCCAGCGAATACCGCCGCACCGGATACAACTACTCCGCCGGGCGAACACAGCAGATAACGCTCTCGAGCTACGCCGCGATATTGCTCAATCTGAGGCGCCAAGACACCCACTATGCTTCGCGACGAAGTAATGGATCATCAAATCCCTGAATGGTTCAAACCCGTTAATATCGAATCCTACGATGGCTGCAGACCCAGATGTCTGGATTGAGGATTATCTTCTCCATATACACATGGCCCATGGCACGCATCTTCACGCCATCAAATATCTCCCGCTCAAGCTTAAAGGACCAGCTCGGCATTGGCTTAACAGCCTGCCCGCAGAGTCAATTGGATGTGGGAAGACACGGAAGCCGCATTCCTCGACAACTTCCGAGGCGCGTAAAGCGACCACGAGACGCAGATGACCTAAGCCACATAATCCAGCAGCAGATTTAATCGGCCAGCAATTGGACACGGTTCCTAACAAAGAAAAATCAAATCGTCGACTGTCCGGATGCAGAGGCACTCTCTGCCTTCAAACATAACATCCGTGACGAGTGGCTGGCACGGCACCTAGGACAGGAGAAGCTGAAATCTATGGCAGCCCTCACATCCCTCATGACCCGCTTCTGTGCGGGAGAGGATAGCTGGCTCGCTCACAGTAACAACCTCATCAAAAATGCTGGCAGTCCGGATACTAAGGACCGCAATGGCAGGTTGCGTCGAAACAAAAACAAACGCCGCATTAACGGCGACAGCAATGAGGATACGGCAGTCAACGCCGGATTCCGAGGCCCCAAACCCGGTCAACGGAAGAAGCCATTCAAAAGAACCACTCCGGGCCCGTCCAATTTGGACCGAATACTCGACCGCTCTTGTCAAATACATGGTACCCTAAAAGCCTAGCTAACCACACCAACAGAGATTGTTGGGTATTCAAGCAGCAAATTAATCGCCGAAAACAGTGACAAGGGGCTACACAACGATGACGAGGAGGAGACCCGGCCGCCGAACAACAGAGGACAAAAGGGATTCCCCCCTCAAGTTCGGACGGTAAACATGATATACGCAACGCATATTCCCAAGAGGGAGCGGAAGCGTGCACTAAGGGACGTATATGCGATGGAGCCAGTCGCCCCAAAATTTAACCCATGGTCCTCTTGCCCGATCACTTTCGATCGAAGAGACCATCCGACCAGTATCCGCCATGGCGGATTCGCCGCATTGGTTTTAGACCCAATCGTTGATGGATTTCACCTCACAAGAGTCCTTATGGACGGCGGCAGTAGCCTGAACCTGCTTTATCAGGATACAGTGCGCAAGATGGGCATAGACCCTTCAAGGATTAAACCTACAACGACGACCTTCAAAGGCGTCATACCAGGTGTAGAGGCCAATTGTACAGGCTCAGTTACACTGGAAGTGGTCTTCGGATCCCCGGATAATTTCCGAAGCGAGGAGTTAATCTTCGACATAGTCCCGTTCCGCAGCGGCTATCACGCTCGCTTTCGGACGAACGCGCTTGCAAAGTTCAACGCGTGCCGCATTATGCATACCTTAAGCTCAAGATACCAGCCCTTGTGGAGTCATCACGGTCAGCGGAAACACGGAACGCTCCTCCGAACGGAGGAACATACAGCGGCTCTCGCGGCGTAAGTACAGATCAGCCTTTTAAGGCAATTCTCGAATCCGGCCGTTAAGCGACCGGACACGACCAAACGCTACCGAGCAACATCAACCAAGACCACCCGCACGTTCCGTGCACGCAGAGTAATGCGGCCCCAACCCCAGCCCTCGCAAAATTGCAAGATAAACTCTCCACAGACATAATTACGCATCGAGATACCATGGGCATAGGGGAAGGGCACAACCACAACAGACCAGAGTGCGGTTCGACCACACCAGGGGCTCCCAAGTGTGTCGCTTTTTTGTTTTATTTTTCTCTTTTTATACAGAACTCAATTCCGCGGCGAAAGCCGCCAACTCATGATGCAACAGCCAGGAAGGACAAAGGCCGCATGGCGAACACTCAGGTGGTCTCCATCACGAGCATTAAATTTGTTAAATACAACATTCCGCTGCCTACCCCTGAGGGAGACGCCTTTAATTCGCCCAATCCTTTGCTTTCGCACTATTTGTATCATTCCAAGACCGATAGCATATCTTCTTGAATAAAATGCAGCACTTTTTGCCTTTAATTGCATTACTTTATATATATGTTCATTTATTTACATGTTGCACCGTGCATCTTGGTACGCCCTAACACACCAGGGCTTATGTCCTCCGCTTTATGGTGTGATAAAGTCCGCACACTTTCACAAGTGCGGCACCCCGAACTTATAGCATTATATGAATCGGCTCCGAATCAT
Organism: Aegilops longissima; assembly: GCA_021605205.1. Taxonomy (NCBI): domain Eukaryota; kingdom Viridiplantae; phylum Streptophyta; class Magnoliopsida; order Poales; family Poaceae; genus Aegilops; species Aegilops longissima. The sequence continues at coordinate 354,566,906 of CM038679.1, forward strand.
GTCTTGGGTCAATAGTTGGGTTTGCCCGGCTCCCATGTTTGGCACCTTACGTTTCCGTTCTATCGGCTAAGGTAGCACTGGGAGAACCACTGCGATTGCGCCCCGGTTGAGCCGGGTTAACGCCTCAGTGGAGAAAGCTAAAACTGACCGGCATGATAAGGCGTGAGACTGGTCGCTGTTCGAGAGGTCCTTTCGGGTCCTTAAAGACCTACGCCGCTTCGAGCGAAGTTCCGGATTATGTCCGATGAAGGCGTGGATAGCGCCCCAATTCGGTCTTCCGAATACTAGGGGCTTCGCCGAAATTTAAAATTATAGAATTCTATGGCTAAGTGAGAGTGTTCAAGCACTATAAGTCCGGTTGCCTGGTTCGTTGTGTTGAGCGCCTCCCTAGATGGACCCAAAAATGGGAACAAGAGTGCTCAAGTTTATCCCAACACCCCAGACTCGTGGCATGGGGCTGAAGCCGACGACTTGCCATCTCTCAGATTTAATAAACGGCCGCACTGAAGGTAATATTTTAAATTAAACAAGCGTTGCTTAGCGCATATGAACAAAGTTTTCAGCGCACAGGATAACACATTGCAAATTCACTCAATAATTACATCCCTGGGGCACTCATCCGCAATCTTGCGGGCACCCTTCAGACAGCCTTATAGTAAAGTTCGGCGACGATGCTCCTTGCCCGGCTGGTGGCGCTGCCGCTGATTAGCTTCTCCGCATCCAGCTTGCCCCAATGCACCTTTGCGGGCAAGGGCCCGACGAGCACCTTCAATACAAAGCGGAGCGCTTGATAACCTCCACCCGTGGGCACGCATCCACCAGCCGTCGACGAGGCCGGAAGTAGCTCCTGTGCATGGCCTCTCCGGCCACACCGGACTATGAGCCCTTCATGGCCTGCTCGGCCACCTTAGAAGCTCGACCAGCTGCTTCACCTGGTCGCTAGGGGCACGGATGGCCGGCCTCAAGATATCGAGACCGTAAGACCTTCTCCGTTGAGCTCCCTCCTCGGCTCGGTAGAATGCGGCGACATCGACACGCGCTGAGGCAGATCTCAAACGCCTCGAGAGCTCCGAATTCGGGTAAGTATCACGTAATTTACATTCACATGCTTGCTTTGCATGAAAAATTCCTTACCCGCCACTATCTTCTTCATCAATTCAACCTCCTGAAGGGCCTTATGGGCCTCGGCCTTGGCGGTTTTGGCACTTTCGAGAGCCGAGGCAAGCTCAGACTCTTGAGTCTTTGAGTCACGCTCCAAACTCTCATGCTTTTCCATGAGAGCCTGGAGCTCTTGCTGAACCACCGCCACCCTCGCCTCTTGCTTTTCTCGCTCTGCCTGCGTTGCGGGCGTGATTATGTCGTCGCGGACACGGCCTCCTTCAGGCCGCCACCTCGCTCGTGGCCCCGCAGTATCCATGTTATCCTTGTTATTTTTTGTCGCAACCTAAATCCTTTTCTCAGAAGGTACAAATTCAAAGTGGTGTTACTCACCTTCTTTGTCTTGAGCTGCTTTGGCGCTGGCCGAGCTCTTGCCGGACCGCCAAGCTCTGCTTCAACGCACCGACCTCCATGATCAAGGCGGCAGAGGTCGGCATAAGCAGCCTCGCAACCCATATTGACATAATTTTTAGCAACCCTGCGATATCTTTTTAAGATCCTCAGTCCGCTTTTCTTTCCGAACACCGAACCGAGCATCGGGGCTACCGTCTATGCGGTATTATATTGCATATTTTTAACTTCTTACCTCAAAGCCTCGATAGAAGGCTATTGAAGCTTGGTCAGCCCGCCTTTGGCGAAGCTGCACCTTTCAATCACCGCACTCATAATAGTGCGGTGTTCTTCCTCGATGGAAGCGCTCTGCAGCGCCTCAACAAATTGCCCGGCGCCCGGTTGGGACGGAAGCTGCCGGCGTCACGGTCTTGCCCTTCGATCGAAGGGCGCGGCGGATTCGGAACCACCGCGGGTTCTTGTAGGAGTCCGGCGCAAAGTCCGAGGGCGCCTTGTGGCGCCCGAGACCTCCCCGATGGGTCCTTCGGGATCCCACCGGCGTCTTCGGCGTCGCGGGGTGGAGGCGGTCGGGATGGAGTCTACATCCGACGAAGCCAACGACCCGCCGATGAAGCGGGAGATCATCATCTGCCGGACTACGCAGCAGCATGCGGCATTAGAATGACACTATGTGATGCAAAAAGAAATTATAAATCATTCAGAATCCGGATACTTACGATCTCGCCGAGGCCTGGCCCTCGGCCATTCTTCCTCGCCAACGTTGATGTTGGCAGAGCTGTCCGGGAATAGTCCTTCCTCTTGACCCTCCGCCTCCCGGTTGGGGAAGCGCCTTCCTCCTCTCTCTCCTCCTCGGGAGAGAGTCCTCTTCCTCCTCCTCATTTTCGGGAGGAGTCCGCCCGAGTCGTCGGACACCTGAAAACGGGCACTCTTTCGAGCACCGTGGCCTCCTTCTTGGCCTTCTTCTCCGCACCACGTGCGGTGCCGGAACCAACAGCCTCGCTAGACGAGCGTCTCTGGATTTTCGGCATAGGAGCCGGACAGTAATCTGCTCCGCCTTCTTCATCCATCTGTCAAAGGAAAAGGGAAATTAAAACCCATAGAGTCAAACTATGAAAACAAGTGTCCGTGCAGGGTAGAACCACTTACTCGTCACCAAGGCGCTGAGCGAAATCCGCCGGTCTTCAGTCGCGGATGCGGATCTGCGCCCTTGAACAGCACCTTCCAGCGCCAGACGTTGTGTCAAGAGCTTGTTCAGCGCTGGTGCTGTTCGGATCGAACTCCATAGATTGAATGCCCGCTTGGCATGGGAGAATCCGGTGGACGAGCATGACTTGGACCACGTTAACCAGCCCTGAGCTTCTTCACCAGCTTCTTGATCTGTGTCTGAAGTCCCGTCGGCTCCTTCAAACTGCCCCACAGAAGCCCTCTCTTTCTGGGAGGTGAGCTGCGTGGGGATACCAGATCTAAACTCGGGGCGCCGCCCACTTAGGGTCACGCTGCTCGGTGATGTAGAACCACCCGATTGCCACCCCTTGACGGATTCCACGAAGGCCCTTCAAACAAAGGACGTTGGGCATCTTGCCCAACATGGCGCCTCCGCACTCCGCTTGAATGCCCTTCACTACCTTCGCTTGACATTGAAGGTCTTGAGCCACAAGCCGGTGGGGCTGGATGCTGAGGAAGGCCTCGCATGACACGACGATGAACGCCGAGATGTTGAGGATGAAGTTGGCGCCAGATCATGGAAATCCAGCCGTAGTAGAACATGAGCCCCGGACAAAGGGGTGAAGTGGAAAGCCCAGTCCGCGGAGGAAGTGGGAAAGAAAGACAACCCTCTCATGGGGCTGGGGTGGGGATGAGCTGCCCCTCGTCGGGCAGCCGGTGCTGTGATGTCACCGAGAGGTATCCGCGCCGTGCAGTTTGGCGATTTCTCTTCCTTAACGGTGGAGGCCAACCATTTACCTCCGCCCGGACATGGTCGGAGAAGGTTGAGGCGAGATGCGCGAACTTGGGCGCTGGAGCTCGAAAGTCTTGCAGAGATGGATAAGCAAAGGAGGAAGAAGGCGAGGTGAGAAGGTGAATCCTTATCCCTTATATGGGCGGGCGAAATTCACGCGCCCCCACCGGCCCGGTAAAACTCGCTTATCTCCCAAGCGTCACCATCAATGATGCGGTTGGGTTACCCGCGCCCGTATTGATGAGAATCCCGGATTAAGGGGAAACACGATCTCTGCTTCGACAAGACGTGCCAAGGAAACTGCTTCGCTAAATGCGCTGAGGTGGTAAAGTAAAAAACAATTCGAGTAATGGCTTGGTAGTGGTGTGACGTCATGCCACGGAAAACGTCAGCAGATTGAACTTGTGTATATATTATTATTCTCTCTACGGTGGAATGTGGAATTTATTTTGCGAGCGGACACTATCTGGTGTTCACAATCTTCTATCATTTGGAGGAGGAACCCGCCTTGCAATGCCAAGCAATATACACGTCGGACTTATCGTCATTGAAGCCTGGTTCAGGGGCTACTGAGGGAGTCCTGGATTAGGGGGTGTCCGGATAGCGGACTACCATCATCACCGGACTATCATTTGCGGACTATCATCATCGACGGACTCCAAGACTATGAAGATACAAGATTGAAGACTTCCCCGTGTCCGGATGGGACTTTCCTGGCGTGGAAGGCAAGCTTGGCGATACGGATATGTAGATCTCCTACCATTGTAACCGACTCTATGTAACCCTAGCCCTCTCCGGTGTCTATATAAACCGGATGGCTTTAGTCCAGGGACAACAATCACAACAACCCTTACAATCATACCATAGGCTAGCTTCTAGGGTTTAGCCTCCTTGATCTCGTGGTAGATCCACTCTTGTAAACATCCACAATATCAATATCAATCAAGCAGGGCGTGGGTTTTACCTCCATCAAGAGGGCCCGAACCTGGTAAACATCGTGTCCCTTGTCTCCTGTTACCATCCGCCTAGACGCACAGTTCGGGACCCCCTACCCGAGATCCGCCGGTTTTGACACCGACACCAGGCGCCCCTGCATGGAAAACAGACACTGCATCAAAATGAAGTTTTACTATGGTCATTAAAAAGTGCACAAAAAAGAACAATTGCAGTACACTTGGACATATAAATGCAATGCTCCAATCATAAGCTAATAATAAAAATAATGCATTGTATAAAAAACTTGAATAAAACAACAATGCACTTCACACATACATATAGTGGAGTTCACATATACAAATAAATGCAAGGCTGCATACACTAACTTCACGTTTGTTCCCAACAAAATGCCGGACTAGATACAGCAAGGCAACGCTAATTTGTACAACATCAAGTAACCAGCATACACAAAATAAACAAAGCATTCACATACCAGAAGGAGGGGCCACACTTATGGGAGAAGATTCAATCGACGAATTCACTTGATGTCCTCCCTCACCACCATGATCCTTACCACCAGGACAACGAGAGCCAATTGGTGTATCATTATGAGCACTCCAATCACCTACTGGATTCAAAAAATCTTGAAACAGAAATTACAAAACATCACATGACAAAATAATGCAAACGAACGCTGAAAACTAACAGAGCATAAACAAATATGCAGGATGAATTAGGAAACTAGATAAACATCAAACAAAATAAACAAAGCCAAAAATAAGCACTCCACATACGCTGAACTCCTCCTCCCACTCTGCTCGGGGAAGACATAGTGTTTGCCTACAACACAAGGACGAAGTGACAGATATAAGCAACAAAATCAGTGAAATCTGACGAAACCCTAGATCCACCTTGCTCTACCTACAGAACACACACGAGTATCGACTTCAAATCGAGATAAAATCGCCTGCCTACGGAAAATTTACACAAGCAAAAACAGCAACAGCAACTACGAGAATCACAAAACTAGATGAGGGACGATCAAGACCCAGGCCAAGGGGAACCTAGCACAAAAAAGGGGGTGAATGCCAACAGCGGCGTGGGGGGGGGGGGGAGGGGCGGCGACGGGAACGGACAGGAAAGGGCTGCGGGAGCGCAGCGGCAAGGGCTCGCGGAGCGGACAACGATGCGGAACGCAGGAATAAGGACCTCTTGAGGGCGGTGGTTCCTCGGGCGACGGCGGTTGCTGCAGGCGACGGCGGTTTTGCTCGAGGGAGAGATGCCTCGGGAGAAACTGCAAGAGAGGAGAGGGGATTCTTCTCGGTCTCTCTTCCTGTCAGCAGAGCAGTGGGATCGCCTGGGAGGGACACATAGGAGACCCGCGTGGCAAAGGGTCACATAAAACGGGTCGGTCCAAAAACGACCCGGCTAAAATAAGACAGACTACATCGAAACGCACATGATGAAGTTCTCTATGAAGAACAATGAAGTTCAGACGGTAAATTAAAATAAAATACATGCAGTTCGCAAAAAAAGTTCAATTAAAAAACAACGCGCGTGTTAAGAAAACGCATCCGAAAAAAAGTCTACCTTCAAATAAGTGCCACAATAAATAAAGGGGGGCCACCCCCTACCCCTCCCGTGCCAGGGACTGCAGCAAGTACACGCAAAAACAGACGCTGTACGCAACTCTAGAAAAATGCAGTGCATTTAGTTAGAAGAAGCAGTACGGTATAGCAATTCAGTTCCGGATTACCGACATGAATAAATACACGGTCTAGTCCACAATGAAAAACTCATAAAAATTGAGGAACACATTTTACTTTTTTCATGGGCTGCAGCAACGACACGCAAAAAATGGTGAAGTACGCACGTGTAGACGAAATGCAGTTCTCTTTGATAGACGATGATGTGCAGAACGATAACCAATGTAGTTTCGTTAACACGTAGGATGCATATAAACGTGACAAATGCCCGTTCGCATAGAAAGTGGTGGTTAAAAAAATTACTGATCAAAAATAAAATAAAACCACGTTAAAAAAACCACATTCGCATAACCCAATCGGAGCGGTTCCATCGCCACAAACCCACGATCATAGACGCAACACCAACCCATGATTTGCACAACCGCATCGTCAACGAGATCGTGAAGTTCATATGATGCGGCCATCCCACCCCGCACCCTCCCCTTAAATTCAGACCCCTGCCAAAGGCCTTCTCATCCACAACAAAACAAGTATCCATTGCGTTGCCACCAAATCGCCCCATCACATCGATCGCCACAGGAAACACCAAGCCCTACTACCGGAGATGGCATTCACCAACGAGTACAAGGGTGTGGAGGCCCACGGCAACACCAAGTTGCACGTCATCCACATCAACGACAAGAAGCAAATGGCGATCTCCCTCGCGCAGTACGAGCACCACCTCAGCCTCCAGCGTCACAAGATCGTCAACATTGATCTCGAGTACAACAACGAGCCTGAAGCGACGTAGAAACCCGCCCTCTGCCAACTCTCCATCGACAAGACTCAGCCGTGCTGCTCTTCCAATTGAGTGTCGCTGGAAGGTGCACCGTCTTCGACAACTTCCTCGCCGACCCCAGGTACACCTTTGCAGGTTTCTCCATCGACGGCGATAAAACCAGGCTAGAGCGTGTCAATCTAGAGGTTGCCAACTTCGTCGACATCCAGAAGGAGTGGAGGGTGCCCGAGGCAACCAAGGAGTTGGACTCCCTTCGAGACATCTCCGGCATGCTCATCGACGACTACTACAACAAAATGAAGAAGAAGATCACCGGCAGCGAACACGAGCCTTTGGGCCACCTGCCTCATCCATGAGGGCACATCAGTCTGTGACAAAGGGCGCCTCGCGGCGTATGAGATATGGAACCGCATCACCCTCACCCAGGACGTGCGTTGCCGTGCAAAGCAGGAGAAAGAGGAGCCCCCCAAGAAGCGCGCCAGGAGCAGCTGGGGATGGGTAGATGCTAACTGGTGAAGAAGCAGATGGTGCTGGCCAAGAGCCAACAATGCTAGCGTCGTTTTAGAATTATCATCAAATTTGCTTTATGTTGTTTGCTTTTGTATCGTTAGTTTGCTTGTGATCATTTGCTTTTGCTGAACTTAGTTTGCTTGTCATGCAGAATCGCTTGTAATGATGAACTTTGATTATGTTAGATTGCTTTCTGTTGAACATAGTTTGCTGATGATGAACTTGTCGTACATAATGTTTGTGATAATTTGTTTTTTGTTGTTTGCTTATATGTATCATTAGATTCAAACATCACAAAAAACGAACGAAGATGTAGTGTGCAAATAGGACGCATGTAGTGCAGAACGTGTACGAATGCAATACAGACTCTGTCGAATGAAGTTTACACATACCCAACAAAGCAGTGCACGCCCCAACATTTGAAAAAAGAATACACAAGAGCAAAACACGAAAAGAAAAATGCGACCTGTATATGTAGTGCGGAATATGTGAACATGCAGTACATGATGGTGATATAGACCTGGGGTAGGGTCATAGGCTTGACCTATACGCCCTATTCAAGGTCACTGCCCTAGAAGCAAAGAGGCTCAAGAGACAACAGGGAGGGCCCAACAAAGGTGTCGAGTGCAATCCACTCGACCGACCAGCTACTCGGAGACCCCTCCTTCCTGAAGTCACTCGACCACTCGACCATACAAAAATCCATTCGACTTCTTGAAGGCCGGAGTCATCCGAGCAACAGCGGACAAGCGTTCACTCTGTAGACTTTAAGACCATTAAGGCATTTAAAAATTTGGCGTTACCGATGCGCCTCCTCTTTATGTACATTGAACTCCTTGTAGCGTGGGTTGGCTGGGGTCCTAAGCGCTCTATATAAGCCACCCCCTCCTTGAGACAAGGGTTCGCACCCCTGTAACACACACACATAATCCAGTCGACCGCCTCCAGCACCGGGGCGTGGGGCTATTACTTCCTCATGAAGGGCTGAACTTCGTAATACTCCTGTGTACAACTTTGCCATAGCTAGGATCTTGCATCCTCATACCTACCCCCCATTCTACTGTCAGTCTTAGATCCACGACAGTTGGCGCCGACCGTGGGGCAGGTGTCTTAGAGACTTTTTGGTGGAGTTGCGGTTTTCTCCGATTCACATCATCATGGTTTCCGCCGGCGGACTGGCTGAGGGCCACGAGATCCGACTCGGCGCGCTCGTTTTCGTTGCCGACGACTCCGCTTGGCTTTGGGAAGCTCCAGTCGACATCGAAGCGCTCCTCATTCGCGGGGCGACGCACTTTCATTGCGTGCGTCCACGGCTTCCTTCTCCGGGAGCCGTTGACCCAGTATCGGTCGGCTCCTATGGTGTCCTCGCCCCCCGATGTTCGCCGGTGCAAGCGTTCCAGTCAGTCGCGGCTCCAGCGGTGGGTGAGACAAGCGGTGGCCCGTCAGTCGGCCACCCCACAAGTCGCGGCGATCGAGACCGACGAAACTCTCTACGGCCTGTTCGACTGGCTCCGTCGAGACCGCATCCGAGTGCGATAGCAGCGATCCCGCTGCTGAAGTCTTGATGGTCAACGGACCACGCAGTCCTCCTGGCTTCCCCTGCGACGACGGTGGGATGGAGGCGGCGATCCATCGCGCGATCACGAGGAGTACCACCCCGAGCCTCTTTCTTCGCAGCAGAGGGAAGAGCTCCGCCGCCGCAATATGGATGCACTTCATACTCCTATCGTTGGAGAAACCCCCGAGGCTCGAGCCTTGGAGGCGCCTGCCAACTTAGCTGAGCGCATTCGACTGGAGAACCTGCAGCATGCATTCGACGAGCGTGCTCGGCAGCAGATCCCTGAGTCCAGTCGACGACAACTTTTTCCGCCTCAACCTTAGGTATACCGCACTCTGATTCAAAATCTCACGGCAGCGGCCCGCATAGCAGAGTCAATTCAGCCTTCCCAGTCGGAGGCTGGCAGAGGTTTGATGCAGATCCGGGCCTTGCTCCGGGCGGCCGGAGAGCAGAACACAGCAGTATCTCAGTCACGGAATAGGATCCATAGCAGATCTGTGATGGCGGATACAGTTCAGTCAGCTCACAGCCCAAGATCGCCCCTGCGGCATGAGGGACACTAGCACAGGCAGGATCAGTACAGAAACCGCGAGCAATATGATCACCGACTCGGCCACGATGACCGTCGTCGAGTGCCCACGCCTCCTCCGAGGAGTGGGTTATATGTGCCTCGGCAGCATGATGACAGACGCCCTCACAGCGGCAGGCGAAGAGTGCCAGAAGACCCAAGGGAGCCAGGCTTTGATGCGAGTTCCATTCTCGTTCAAGGTCTGGTTGACAGGAACAGAGCACACAGAGAAGGCCATGACAGAGATTACCCGACTTGTAGCGAGTGCATGTTTCAGTCTGAGTGTTTATTGAGCCATCAAGGCGCGATGATTCCTCCCAACTTCAAGGTTGGCGGTGAGTCGACAATTCATTTGGTGAGTCAAGCGACAACGAGGATTACCGAGTTGCTGTATAGATCGATGGCGGCAATGATGAAGTGGCCATGAAGCACCTTCCTCGATGTTGGAAGGCTCGGCGAGCATGGTTAACTCAGTTAGCACCTGGCAGCATATACAGTTGGGAAGAACTTGCCCGAGTGTTTGTTAGAACTTTTGAGGGTACTTGCAAACGACCAGCAGGGTTGGCAGAATTGCAGCATTGCCTACAGAAACCGAGTGAAACTCTGAGGGATTTCATTCAGAGGTGGACCACCTTGCATCACACAGTTTGTGCCTTCAAGGAAGGCGTGAAGTATCGAGAGCTTAACTTGAAATTCGGTCGGACAGGAGATATGTCCCTGACTCGGATGATGGAGAGAGCCACTCGGTATGCTAATGGGGAAGAAGAGGATCGACTCCATAGTGGAAGAGCAAACCAGTCGGACAAGACACCGGTGGTGGTACTTCCAATTGGAAACATAAGCATAAGGCCGAGCCAGCTGCCCCTGGTGATGCTTTAGTTGTGGCTCAAGGAAAATTCAAGGGGAAGCCCAAGGGGCCCTGGAACCCCAAGAAAGTGAAAGATCAAGCCGGAAATGATGTGTTGGATTTTCCATGCCACATTCATACCAAGAAAGATGAAGAGGGTAATCTGATTTACCCTAAACACACCACTTTCGGCGATGTCGACTCTCGATCCAGCGATTCAGAGAAACAGCCCAATGAGAAGGAAAAGGAGTCAGACAAGGGTGAGGATAAGGAAGAGAATGATGATGGTTTTCCCAACGTCAACTCCACTCTGATGATTTTTGCTGATGTTGAGAGAAAAAGTCGATTGAAAGTTATCAACAGAGAAGTGAACATGGTTGCTCCGGCAACACCAAGTTATTTGAAGTGGTCATGAGCGCCATCACATTCGACCGGTCGACCATCCAGCGTATAGCCACCACGGGAGAACAGCGTTGGTGGTCGACCAGATTATTGAAGGCACTTTCGTGACTAAAGTCTTGATGGATGCGGTGAGTGGCACGGATATCCTTTATCTTTGAAACCTTGAAAGGAATGGGCATTACGATGTCCAAGCTTAGTGAAAGTAATATGAGTTTTCATGGTGTTATACACGCAAGAAAGCTGAATCACTCGGCCAGATCGCCCTTGATGTGGTTTTCGGTGATTCCAAGAATTACCGCAAGGAAAAGTTGACATTTTAAGCAGTGGATTTCCAGAGTGCTTATCATGCTATTCTGGGTAGGCCTGCTTTTGCATGTTTCATGGCTCGACCATGTTACGTGTACCTCAAATTGAAAATGTCTGGTCCCAAAGGAGTGATCACTATCACTGGCAATCGGCAGAAGGCAGAGGAGTGCTTCCAGAAGGGCTCAAAAATCGCCGATGCACAAATGGCAGCAGTCGAAATGCAAGAATACCGGAAAAATGTAGATCCGAGTGATTTGCTGTGCTCCAAGAAGCCTACCACAGATTTTGTATTTCAGTTGTCCGATGAAACCAAGCCGGTTCATATTCACCCGACCGATCCTAATGTTGCTCCTACTCATATCTCAACACCACTCGACAGCAAATAGGAAGAAGCGCTCATCCAGTTCCTACGTGAGAACTGGGACATCTTCGCATGGAAACCTTCTGACATGTCGGGTGTACCCAGGGGACTGGCTGACCATCGTTTGCGAGTCGACTCGAAAGTAAAACCAGTCAAAGAACATCTTTGATGGTCCGCCGTACAGAAGAGAAAAGCAATTGCTGAGGAAGTGGCTTGGCTCTTGGCAGCTGAGGTCATCCGAGAGATTTACCACTCCGAGTGGCTCGCCAATGTTGTCATGGTCCCCAAGAAGGACGACTCACTTCGCATGTGCATTGATTTCAAGCATATCAATCGGGCCTTCCTGAAAGATCATTTTCCTCTCCCCCGCATCGATTAGATCGTTGACTCGACTGCGGGGTGTGAGCGCCTGTCTTTTCTAGACGCCTATTCCGGGTACCATCAGATCCGACTGTATGGACCCGATGAGATAAAAACAGCTTTCATCACTCCATCCGGGTGTTTTTTTATGTCACCATGCCATTCAGTCTCAAGAACGCCAGAGCCACATTCATGAGGATGATTCAGAAGTGTCTGCTCACTCAAATCAGTCGGAATGTGGAAGCATACATGGATGACATTGTGGTCAAGTCGCGTAAAGGTTCTGACCTGCTGGCTGACCTTGCAGAAACCTTTGCCAACCTAAGAAGGTATGATATCAAGCTTAATCCATCAAAGTGCACGTTCGGAGTTCCTGGCGGAAAGTTACTCGGCTTCCTCGTTTCCGAACGAGGGATCGACGCGAACCCAGAGAAAGTTGGGGCCATACTCCGGATGAAGCGCCCTGTGTGTGTGCATGATGTCCAGAAGCTTACTGGTTGTTTGGCCGCCTTGAGTCGATTCATTTCTCGCCTCAGTGAAAAGGCACTGCCTCTTTACCGGCTGATAAAGAAATCTGACAAGTTCGAGTGGACTCCTGAAGCTGATGCAGCGTTTGCGGAACTCAAAGCCCTGCTTTCCACCCAGCCGGTGCTCTGCCCCAATCAGCAAAGAGCCTTTCTGCTTTATATTGCAGCCTTTGGACAAGTTGTCGATCTGGTACTCTACGGTCGAATGGGAAGAAGAAGGAAAAGCCTATAAAGTTCAGCGCCCAGTATACTATGTTTCTGAAGTTCTGACTCCATCCAAGCAAAGATAACCACATTATCAGAAGCTTGTTTATGGGATTTACATGACCACGAAGAAGGTTGCACACTATTTCTCTGATCACTCCATTACAGTCGTCAGCAACGCACCATTGTCAGAAATCCTGAGCAACAGAGATGCAACTGGTCGAGTGGCAAGGTGGGCGATTGAACTCCTTCGCTTGGATATCAAGTTTGAGGCAAAGAAAGCTATCAAGTCCCAAGCAATAGCAGATTTCCTCGCCGAGTGGGTCGAACAGCAACTGCCGACTCAGATTCACTCGGAGCATTGGACCATGTTCTTTGATGGATCTAAAATGTTGAATGGTTCCGGTGCTGGGGTGGTATTGGTATCCCCCCGAGGCGACAAACTCAGCTATGTTCTCCAGATTCATTTTGACTCCTCCAACAATGAAGCTGAATATGAGGCACTTCTGTACGGGTTGCGTATGGCCATTTCACTCGGTGTCCATCGCCTCATGGTCTCTGGCACTTCGGTTGAGTGGTTAATAAAGTAATGAAGGAGTGGGGCGTCGAAGCCGGCTATGGTGGCTATTGTAATGCATGAAAGTTAGAGAAGAAGTTTGAGGGTTGGAGCTCCATCACATACCCCGTGAAAAATCAAGCAGCTGATGATTTGGCAAAGATAGGTTCCAAGAGGGACGCCATTCCCAGCAATGTGTTTTTGGAACATATTCATACACCTTCAGTTCAGGAAGATCCTTCCACTGAAGAATCCCCACAACCAAAGAGTGCCACTGATCCGACTGAAGTCGAAGTCCCGGCCGTGGTCGACTTGATCATGGAGGTTTTGGTCATCACTCCCGACTGGACAGTGCCATACATTGCATACATTCTTAGGAAGGAACTCCCAGAAGATGAAGAAGAGGCTCGACAGATCGTCCGTCGATCCAAAGCCTTTACTGTGATAAGAGGACAGCTGTTCAGAGAAAGTGCAACTAGAGTCAGTCAGAAATGCATAACACCAGAAGAAGGTCGAGTGATCCTCAACGACATCCACTCGGGGACCTGCGGTCACCATGCGTCCTCTCGGACCATTGTGGTCAAAGCATACCGAGCGGGATTTTATTGGCCACGAGCAAACGAAATGGCGAAAGAAATAGTCGACAAATGTGAAGGTTGCCAGTTTTACTCCAACATGTCTCACAAGCCTGCATCAGTCCTGAAGATCATTCCACTCGTCTGGCCCTTTGCTGTTTGGGGATTGGATATGGTTGGGCCTCTGAGGACTGGTAGGAGCGGCTTCACTCATGTGCTCGTGGCAGTCGACAAGTTTACTAAATGGATTGAAGCCAAGCCTATCAAAAATCTTGAAGCATGTACTGTTGTTAGCTTTATCAGAGAGTTAACATTCAGATATGGTGTTCCGCACATCATCATCACTGACAATGGGTCAAACTTTGATTCTGATGAGTTCAGAGCCTTCTGTGCTTCCCAAGGCACTCGAGTCGACTATGCTTCAGCCGCTCATCCCCAGTCGAATGGACAAGCAGAAAGAGCAAACGGATTGATTCTCAAAGGACTGAAACCCCGATTGATGTGTGATCTCAAGCACGCGGCAGGCGCCTGGGTTGATGAACTTCCATCAGTGCTTTGGAGATTGAGGACAACTCCTAATCGGTCGACTGGCCGAACTCCACTCTTCTTGGTCTATGGAGCTGAAGCTGTACTCCCGAGTGACTTGCTTCACAATGCACCCTGAGTCGAGCTTTTCTCAGAAGATGAAGCAGAACAGGCTTGGCAAGACACAGTTGATCTCCTGGAAGAGGAAAGAGAGATGCCCTGATTCGGTCGACCATTTATCAGCAAGACCTGCGTCGATTTCACGCCAAAAATGTGAGGAGTTGAGCATTTCAAGAGGGAGACTTGGTACTTCGAGTGGATCAGCAGAAACCACACAAGCTCGCTCCTGGTTGGGAAGGCCACTTCATTGTCACCAGAGTTCTCCACAACAGAGCATACCACCTTTACAATGTCGAGCACAATAAATACGAGCCACACACTTGGAATGCGGAGTTGCTCCGCCCCTTTTACACTTAAGCTTTCAGACTGTCGAGATGTAATAAGAAATACCTTCTAGTTTGATTATTAAAGACACAGTTCTTATAGTCTCATAAATGATTGTTGTTCCTTATTTATTTTTTTAAATCCCCCAGTGGGTGGCTTAGCTACGAATCAGTTTCGCCGAAGTTTAAAAAAAATCATGCCGAGTGGTGAGCAAGCCTCTCACTCAGAGGCTTAGCTGCGAATCCGTTTCACCTAAGTATAAAAAATCCTGCCGGGTGGTGAGCAATCCTCTCACTCGGAGGCTTAGCTACGAATCCGTTTCGCCTAAGTTTAAAAAATCCTACCGAGTGATGAGCAAGCCTCTCACTCGGGGGCTTAGCTGCAGTCCAGTACTCGCCTAAGTATAAATAATCCCACCGAGTGGTGAGCAATCCTCTCACTCGGGGGCTTAGCTGCAGTCCAGTACTCGCCTAAGTTTAAATAATCCCACAGAGTGGTGAGCAATCCTCTCATTCGGGGGCTTAGCTGCAGTCTAGTACTCGCCTAAGTTTAAAAATCCTACCGAGTGATGAGCAAGCCTCTCACTCGGGGGCTTAGCTGCAGTCCAGTACTCGCCTAAGTTTAGAAAATCCTACCGAGTGATGAGCAAGCCTCTCACTCGGGGGCTTATCTGCAGTCCAGTACTCGCCTAAGTTTAAGAAAATCCTACCGAGTGATGAGCAAGCCTCTCACCTGGGGGCTTAGCTGCAGTCCAGTACTCGCCTAAGTTTTAAAAAATCGTACCGAGTGATGAGCAAGCCTCTCACTCGGGGCTTAGCTGCAGTCCAGTACTTTCCTAAGTTTAAAAAATCCTACCGAGTGATGAGCAAGCCTCTCACTCGGGAGCTTAGCTGCAGTCCAGTACTCGCCTAAGTTTAAAAACTCCCACCGAATGGTGAGAAATCCTCTCACTCGGGGGCTTAGCTGCAGTCCAGTACTCGCCTAAGCTTAAAAAATCCCACCGAGTGGTGAGAAAGCCCCTCACTCGGGGGCTTAGCTGCTGATCCAAGCTCGCCTAAGTTTAAAAATCCCACCGAGTGCTGAGCAATCCTCTCACTCGGGGGCTTAGCTGCAGTCCAGTACTCGCCTAAGTTTAAAAAATCCCACTGAGTGGTGAGAAATCCTCTCACTCGGGGGCTTAACTGCAGCCTAGTACTCGCCTAAGTTTGAAGCTCCATCCGCATCCGCAAGGACGACGAGGTGCAGGTCGACTGCAATCTCCTCTTCGGAGTTGCGCCACAAGTATAACATGCGCTCCATCCTCATCCGCAAGGACGACAAGGTGCAGGTCGACTGCAACCTCCTCTTCGGAGCTGCACCATAAGTATAACATGCGCTCCATCCTCATTCGCAAGGACGACGAGGTGCAGGTCAACTGCAACCTTCTCTTTGGAGCTGCTTGATACGTCTCCAACGTATCTATAATTTTTGATTGCTCCATGCTATATTATGTTCTATTTTGGAAATTATTGGGCTTTATTATACACTTTTATATTATTTTTGGGACTAACCTATTAACAGAGGCCCATTTGTAATTGCTGTTTTTGCCTATTTGAGTTTCGCAGAAAAAGAATATCAAACGGAGTCCAAACGGAATGAAACCTTGGGAACGTGATTTTGGAACGAACATGATCCAGAGGACTTGGACCCTATGTCAAGAAAGCTACCAGGAAGCCACGAGGTAGGGGGCGCGCCCTCCACCCTCGTGGGCCCGATGTTGCTCCACCGACATACTCCTTCCTCCTATATATACCTACATACCCCAAACGATCAGAGACGGAGCCAAAAACCTAATTCCACCACCGCAACCTTCTGTACCCGTGAGATCCCATCTTGGGGCCTGTTCCGGAGCTCCACCGGAGGGGGCATCAATCACGGAGGACTTCTACATCAACACCATAGCCTCTCCGATGAAGTGTGAGTAGTTTACCTCAGACCTTTGGGTCCATAGTTATTAAATAGATGGCTTCTTCTCTCTTTTTGATCTCAATACAATGTTCTCCCCCTCTCTTGTGGAGATCTATTCGATGTAATATTCTTTTGCGGTGTGTTTGTTGAAACCGATGAATTGTGGGTTTATGATCAAGTTTATCTATGAACAATATTTGAATCTTCTGAATTCTTTTATGTATGATTGGTTATCTTTGCAAGTCTCTTCGAATTATCAGTCTGGTTTGGCCTACTAGATTGATCTTTCTTGCAATGGGAGAAGTGCTTAGCTTTGGGTTCAATCTTGTGGTGTCCTTTCCCAGTGTGATGAGGGGCACCAAGGCACGATTGTATTGTTGCCATCGAGGATAACAAGATGGGGTTTATATCATATTGCATGAGTTTATCCCTCTACATCATGTCATCTTGCTTAAAGTGTTACTCTGTTCTTATGAACTTAATACTCTAGATGCATGCTGGATAGCGGTCGATGTGGAGTGTAATAGTAGTAGATGCAGGCAGGAGTCAGTCTACTTGTTTCGGACGTGATGCCTATATACATGATCATGTCTAGGTATACTCATAACTATGCTCAATTCTGTCAATTGCTCAACAGTAATTTGTTCACCCACCGTAAATACTTATGCTCTCGAGAGAAGCCACTAGTGAAACCTATGGCCCCCGGGTCTATCTTCCATCACATTAATCTTCCAACGTTTAGCTATTTCCATTGCCTTTTATTTTATTTTGCATATTTATCACAAAAATACCAAAAATATTATCTTATCATATCTATCATATCTCAGTCTCGTAAGTGACCGTGTAGGGATTGACAACCCCTTATCGCGTTGGTTGCGAGGATTTATTTGTTTGTGTAGGTGTGAGGGACTCATGTGTAGCCTTCTACTGGATTGATACCTTGGTTCTCAAAAACTGAGGACAATACTTACGCTACTTTGCTACATCACCCTTTCCTCTTCAAGGGAAAACCAACGCAGTGCTTAAGAGGTAGCAAGAAGGATTTCTTGCACCGTTGTCGGGGAGGTCTACGCAAAAGTCAACATACCAAGTACCCATCACAAACCCTTATCTCCCGCATTACATTATTTGCCATTTGCCTCTCGTTTTCCTCTCCCCCACTTCACCTTTGCCGTTTTATTCGCCCTTTCTTTTCCGTTCACCTCTTTTTCATTTGTTTGCTTGTCGTTATGGCTAGTCCCTTATCAACTCCGTTGTCCCCTGAGTTTGAAGTCTTTCACTTCAAACAAAGACAAGGAGAAAACTTAAAAGATGCCTGGTTGATAATAATGGAGTCTTACCGTAATTGTACCTTTGAAGTGAACCTGTGAATTTTGCTTCGCAATTTTTATGTTGGATTAAATATGTCTCGTAGACAACTCTTGGATTGCGTTGCCAAAGGCAATTTTATTGAAATTGATCCCGACAAGATGATGTTATAGAAGGTATAGTGGGAACACTACCTCAACAAAAGGGGCCTCATCATACCCAGGAAAAGACACAAGTTTTTGAAAAAAATTGCGAAGTAACTAAGATTTTACAGAAGTCTCTTGAACCTCTTAAGAACGTTAGCGGAAATATTCACCGCATGAATATGTTGATTACTCTTTGCAATAAGCGGTTGGATTCTTTACATCTAAAAATTTCAGAATATGAAGGTAAACGTAAAGAACCTCCCGGATTTGAGCTTGATTCCGCTAAAAAGTTGAAAGCCAAAGATGGCAATACCCAGATCTATCCTTGCTTCTATGCCTAGCTAGGGGCGTTAAACGATAGCGCTTGTTGGGAGGCAACCCAATTTTATTTTTAGTTTTTTGTTTTTTGCTTCAGTTTAGGAATAAATATTTTTTCTAGCCTCTGGTTAGATGTGTTTTTATGTTTCAATTAGTGTTCGTGCCAAGTTAAACCTATAGGATCTTCTTGGATGATAGTTATTTGATCTTGCAGAAAATTCCAGAAACTTTCTGTTCACGAAAATAATTGTTAAAACTCACCAGAACGTGATAAAATATTGATTCGAATTGCTTCTGATCAATAAACAAATTGTCTAGGTCTTCCTATTTTGGCTGATTTTTTGGAGTTCTAGAAGTTTGCGTTAGTTACAGATTACTACAGACTGTTCTGTTTTTGACAGATTCTGTTTTTCGTGTGTTGTTTGCTTATTTTGATGAATCTATGGTTAGTAAAAGAGTTTATAAACCATAGAGAAGTTGGAATACAGTAGGTTTAAGACCAATATAAATAAATAATGAGTTCATTACAGTACCTTGAAGTGGTCTTTTGTTTTCTTTCGCTAACGGAGCTCACGAGATTTTCTGCTGAGTTTTGTGTTGTGAAGTTTTCAAGTTTTGGGTGAAAGATTTGATGGATTATGGAACAAGGAGTGGCAAGTGCCTAAGCTTGGGGATTCCCATGGCACCCCCAAGATAATTTAAGGACACTGAAAGTGCGTTATATCGACTAGAGGGGGGTGAATAGGCGATTTTTATGAATTCTTCACTAAGGAATTTGCGGGTGAGGAAATTCCTTAGCGAAGAACTACTTGCAGCGGAATAAGTACTCAAGAGTAAGCATAACAGAACACAAGCATGGTCATCATGATGAAATGAAGACACACACAGAGTACAGAAAGCGTAAACACATGATAACACAGGATGAAGATAAACAGACTGAAGAAATTGAACTGAGGAAATTGAGAAAGTCTTCAGTCAAAGTCTTCAAACATAGATACGAACAAGACTCAACACAGTAATGAGGAAATGAAAGAGTTGAGGAAATAGAACCGGTAGGCTTGGTGAAGATAATGATTTGGTAGACCAGTTCCAACTGATGTCTCGGTTGTATGTCTGGTTGGAGAGGCTAGGTATTTAAACCCGAGGACACACAGTCCCAGACACACTGTCCTCACCGTATTATCCTTGAACTAAGGTCACACAGACCTCGTCCAATCACTCGTGGTAAGTCTTTAGGTGACTTCTGAACCTTCACAAACTCGGTCACTCGGCGATCCACAATTCCTCTTGGATGCTCTAGACCATGATGCCTAACCGTCTGGAAGAAGCACAGTCTTCAAAGGTAACAAGCGTCGGACCCACGCATGATCAATCTCTTCAGTGATGCTCAATTACTTTGGGTTTGTAGGTGTTTGGGTTTGGGTTTTCTCACTTGATGATTTTCGCCAAATTCCTCGGAGGATGGGATGCTCTCAATTGACAAGTGTCAGTTTCTCTCGGAGCAGCCAACCAGCTAGTGGTTGTAGGGGGCGGCTATTTATAGCCTAGGGAGCAGCCCGACATGATAAGACATAGATGCCCTTCAATGATATGACCGTTAGGTGGGTAGATATTTTGGGACAGCTGGCGCATAGGACAGCAACGGTCGGAAATTTGAGTATCAAATTCCTCAGGGCTATCGTGTTCCTCACTGTGTAGGCAATCCGCACTGGAGAATTCCTTCCTCCTCAGTCAGAACAAATTCCTCAGAGACCAGAAGAACTTCATCTCTGTCACTGAAGAATATGACTGAACTGTATGAGATTTCCAATGGCTTCACCCGAAGGGATTGGTAGGTGTAGGATTTTAAGTTGAGCATCACTTGGAAATTTTTCCTCAGTATTTCCTCGACCCCCTTTAATAGTACAGTGTTTCCTATGACTCAAGAATTAGAAAATGAAACTAAGAAAACAAAAGTCTTCACGCTTCATGTTCCTCAAATGAATACCAAGTCTTCAAGGTCACACCAATTCTTCACTTTCAAAGTCTTCAGAAAGTCTTCAGAAATCCAAAGTCTTAAGTCGAAGAACTTCATTTTTAGGGGTCGACTTTCTCTGTAAATATCAAACTCCTCATAGACTTATAGACTTGTGTACACTCATAAACTCATTAGGCTCTTAACCTATAAGTCTTCAATACACCAAAATCACTAAGGGGCACTAGATGCACTTACAATCTCCCCCTTTTTGGTGATTGATGACAATATAGGTTAAGTTTTCAACTGGAATAAACATATGAAGTGTAAATACTGATATTGAGGAATTTGATTGCAAGATATAGAAGAACTCCCCCTGAAGATGTGCATAGTGAGGAATTTGCTTTTGAAGCAATGCACACTTGAAGAGTTGAATCATGGTGATCTCGCCCTATATCTTGTAATTCATACAAGCATTTGACATATAATATGAAGAAATTGAAATGCATGATGAAATATGGTGACTGATGTAATTCAGCATGCATGCATTAACATTAGCGAGGAATAAGCATGCAGAAAAACACAGCAAAAGTATCAGGCCACCATAGAGTTTAAGTTTACAACTCGATCCAGCAAAGTCATCAGAAGAATGAGAGTTGTAACTTAGCAAAAAAACGCCCATATAAGATAGACCCGCTTGAAGACTAACTCAACAAATTTCTCCCCCTTTGTCATCGAATGACCAAAAGGATCGAAAATGAGGACTAACGCCGCTGAAGAATATCAAGTTGATGAAGGAGCGCCAGCGTTGTTGGGGTCGTTTGTTGTAGTAGGGCCTACCGTAGTGTCGTCCAAGTCTTCATGCTCATCGGTGTCGTGCGATGAAGAATAGAAGCTGTCCACCAATGAAGGAACCTTGACCTTCTTGTATTTCTTCGGTGGAGGTGCAGACCAGTCAAAGTCCTCCTTGAGACCCATGTTCTTCAGATCTTCTTCACCGTATACATTTGACAGAATAGCCCAAGTGCGATCGAAGACTTCATGGAGGTAGTAATGGTTTTTCTTCACTGCATTGTGTGTAGCAGTCATGTTGTGAAGAATTGAACCAAACTGACGCTTAACCCATTTATGGTTTCAATCCACCTTCTAGTGAAGACTTAGCAGAAGTTCACGGTCAGTCATCACACAAGGACAGTGGCTTGAGGATTTGGCTTGGAGGCATGGGCAGCACAATCATGAGTGGCAGAGTCATCATTGGTGGAATAAGATGCATCCTTGCGAAACTGAGCATCCAATGGACGAATTCCTTCATCAATAACAGCTGGTGCCTTGCCCTTTTCGTCAGCTGAGGAATAGTTACGCTTGAGGACTTCAATCGGGGGCAAGTAGCTGAGGTGATTCTGAAAATCAACTTTGTAGTTGAGTGAAGACCTTGTCCTAAGGAATCTCATGATCCAGGGTGCATAAGGCTTCAGCTCAAACGGTGAAAGTGCAACATTTGCCAGAGTCCTCATGAAGAAATCGTGATAATTGGCAGGAATGCCATGAACGATGTTGAAAACCAGATTCTTCATGATGCCAACAATTTCCTCATCAGATGAGTCGTGGCCTTTGATTGGACTCATAGTCTTCATCAGAATGCGATAGACTGTCCTTGGTACATACTGCAATTCCTTCACGAGGAATTTTGTCCTTGAGGCTTGACCAGGTTTCAATGGCTTCATAAGCACTTGCATATAGTGATCAGTAAGCTCAGGCTCTTGGTACATGCAACGAGCTCCTTCAGGTGGAGGACTGATGGGCAGGGCGTGAAGCAATTCATACGCCGGTGCCTTATAGTGAGTGTTCTCAGTCATCCAGTCCAAAACCCAGGAGTTTACATCGTCAGGATCTCCTGTGATGTGCAGAGTTGCGTAAAATTGAAGAATGAGTTCTTCATTCCAATCAACTATGTATGTGCAAAAGTTGAGGAGGCCTGTGTCATGAAGCACACCGAGGACAGGTGTGAAGCATGGCAGTGACTCCATGTCCACATGAGGAATATGCTCGTGGTCGAAGACTTTGTCCTTGTTGAAAAGTAGTGAAGAATAGAAGTTGGCCTGACTTGCGGTCCAGAAGCGCTTCCTTCTAAGACGAGCAGAATCATAAGGATTGTAGTTAGTGAAGAACACATGCTCGCCAAAGAAATCATCAGCCTTTAATTTCTGCTTCTTTGAGAATGGATCCTTTGGCTTGGGCTGAGGAGTGTCAGTCAGTTGCATTATCACCTTAGGAATCACAATCTCAGGTTCTTCAGGCTGAGGAATTTCAGCTTCTACTCCAGTGACAGCCTGGGTCTTCAATTCTTCATTTTCATTTTCTTCAGCACTAGTGGCTAGAATTTCTTCATGGACAGACGGTGTGGCATGTGGTTCATAAAATCCCTTTTGAACTGTAGTTGCTAGGGACTGAGGAATTTTTTGCAATGGTGTGAAGACTGGAGAGTTGGGGTGCTGACTTTCCCAGAAGTCATCATTGAGCACGAGTGTGGTACAGCGAATATCCACATCTTCATCTTCCATTTCTTCAACGCCGGCCTCTTCAGCAGTAAACTGAGGCATATGCGAGGAAACAGCTGGTGTTGAAGGGATGTCATCCACTTCAATTTCTTCATCCATCTGCTCTGACGAAGCAGCAGAAGGATTTTCTTCATCAGATCCGCTACGGATCACATATTCTTCATCAAAAGGAACTAGCGCCTTTGATGGTAAGGTAGTGAGAGGAACGACATCAATTGGGTTTGCAAATGAGCTGGTCATAGACTTCATCTTCTTCAGAGCTGAAGAATCTGAAGAAGATGATGCCTTCCTTTTCTTCACCGGTGCATGCTCTGCAGCCTTGGTCTTCTTCACATCTGAAGCAGATGGAAGGATTGAAGTTGGGGTAGGCGCATGAGGAGCAGAGGAATGTGGTTAATTTTCTTCAGGCACAACTGATGCAGTTGCCCTGACCTCTTCATTTTCTTCAGGCGCACCACTAGTGGATGCCTTGGCAATTTCATCAGCGGCTGGAATGCAGTCATCAGCCCTGGAACTCACATTTTCTTCAGCAGCCTGAATGTCATCAGTGGTGCTGGCATGTTCTTCAGTCGGCTGAGCAGATGCTTCATCCTGAGGAATTTCTGGTTGCGATGGAGCTGCAACCTTTGACATAAATTTCTCAGTCAGTTTTACAAACCTGACCTTGGCTCCTTTCCAATCAGCATGGTAAGCATTGGAATCATCGCTGAGGAATTTGATTTCAGACTGGATCTTCACAAGTTCTTCAGTCGTCATAGAGACAACGTTGTTCTTCAGGAATTTCTCCTTCCTGTACTGCGCTTTCTTGATCTGCCTGTCCTTCTCAAATTTCCATTTCTCTTCTTGGGTGAAGGTAGTCAGCATATGACTTTGGCCATGAGTCAGCTTGAAATCAGGCATAGGAGTATTTGGGTCCTTGTGCCAGAGATCAATGTAGTCGAGGATCAACTTTGGATCCAAAAGCAGAGGCACATTTGTGCCCTTGGCTCTAGCGGCCCTTACTTGCCTATCTCTGATGATTTCAGCAAATTCATCATCATCAGCTTCGTCTTCTTCAGATGGCACTTGGAAGGCGACCTGCTTCTTGTGAGGACTTGGGCGAGAACCTCGTCCAGCAGTGGTCTTTGTCTTCAGCAGAGAGGTTCCTGTTGAAGAATTTGGTGCAGCTGAGGAACTAGCAGAAGCTCCTGAGGCAATAGAGATGCATGTAGTCCTTTGGCACGTGGCAAGATGCACAGGTGCTGAGGACTCGGAGCAGCTGAGGACTTTGGAGGAGGAGCTGAGGACTTAGGAGCGGGAGTAGCATGAGGAGTTGGCCGTGAGGGCTTTGAGGATTCTGGTCGTGAGGGCATTGCTGAGGAACTTGGCCTTGAGGGCATTGAAGGTGAAGCACTTGGCTTGAGCGTAGGCTTCTTTGCCATGGATTTCTTTGGCTTGACAGTGGCCTCAGTGGCAGCAGCAGCAGCAGAGTCCTCGTTGAATTTCCTCACTGCTTCTCTGGCTTGTCTAGCCAGCTTGGCCTGGCGCTTGACCCATTCATCAGGATAATCCTCACCGCGCTTGAGGCTGGTGGGATCTGCTTCTTGGCCAGGTGCCAATGGAGGTCTTGGGCATGGAGGATTGAGTGCGAATTTCTTCATGTATTTGGGAGTTACATACCTTTACTCCCTCCATTCTCTTGCCCATCTCCTCTCTATCTTTTGAATGCGCACCTTGCGCTGATTTTTATCTTCCTCAGGGGGTGTGCAATACCCAGCATAGATGTCCTCAAGGATTTCAAATGCAGTGTTGACCTTAGGCCTCTTTCCTCCTTTCTGTGGCTTCTTACCGCCAGCCATTTTCTTCAGCTGAGGAATTTGAAAATTTGAATTCTCTGAAGATGTATGCCACTTTTCTTCAAGGAACGCTGCAAATGAGTTAAGTTGATGAGAACCTAGCGATTCAGCAGCGGACATGAGTACCTGTGAACAGAGTATAGTTGTGAGGAATTTGGAGAGGTCATATGCGTTCTCAGAAGGTTTTTCAAAAAGAACAAGTTTGAGGAATTTGACCAGACGTGTCTTGAAGAATTTCACTAAGCATTCTTAGTCTTAGGTTCTAGAGTTGTACAGATCAGAAATCTGCACAATTGAGGAATCTTGAAGAGTAATTAAGGCTTAGAGAAATGAATCAAGAACAGATGACATGTGAGGTGTTCAGAGTGTGAAGAATTTGAAGAATAAACACCTTTGAAGATTTTGTAGAAATCACTTGAATCAAAAAGGGGAGTAAAAGTAACTTTTAATTACCCTGGATGAAGAACACGACGAACTGGGATGTGGAGATGTGAAGTTCGTTAGTGCAGATCTTCCACGCCCTAACTCGGCGGAGGAATATGGCTACGGCGGCGGTGGAGTGAAGATTTCCGCGGCCGGCGCGAGTACGACAGCGACGAGGTCGAGGCAGTGAAGCCCTTCCTCACCGGTGACGATGAAGTAGCAGCAGCGCTAGGGTTTGAGAAGCTCGAGCTGGAAAGAGGTCGAGCGGGGTAAAGGAAGTGAGGAAGGGGAAGGGGGTATTTATAGCCACGGTGAAAAACTGTTCGCCCGAAGAAATTGGACGAACGTACCCCTGACCCTTCTCATTCGCTTGACATGTGTCACCCACGTACTGAGAAGAGGAGATCGTGTGCGATTGTGGGTGAATAGATAAGTATTTCGAGGGATGCGGAACGGTTTGAGCGGCAAAGCCGAAAATTTGGATAAGATAAGTTTTAATGTTCCGTTCGCAAATTCTTCAGCTGACAAGGACACAGTGAAGATTTTGAACGAGTTTCAAATAGAACACACATGAAGAATTTATGAATAGATTGGGTTGAGTTTAGCATAGAGGGGGAAGGGTTCGATCACATTCACTTAGCAGAAAAAGCAACTTGAAGAATTAGCCATAAGTGAATGTTGTAGAGGACATAAATACATACATACATATATATATATATATATATATATATATATATATATATATATATATATATATATATATATATATATATATATATATATATATATATATATATATATATATATATATATATATATATACGGTCTATTCGCTAATATTAGCAGTAATAACTATTCTCGCACACCACTTCGCATTTGACGCTCAATGTAAGCGATCGCATCATTTTGACGATGAGCACTACAATAGAGACTAGGGAACTTCTCGTCGGAAAAAACTGCACGCGTCATTTTTTTGGTATTGTTTGGGCTCTAATTTTTTAACCGTTTATCGGAATGAGGCGTGTAAAATACCATTGAAAAGCTATGGATTAGGCGCAACTTCGACATGTTGATCACTTTTCGAGATTCCACACGGTTTAAGAGCAGTTTTGAAAATAGTGCGGCAAATGACGAGTGGCAGCGAGCGTTTTTTCGTGTTTTTTTCTAAACCGCTTGTCGCAATGAAGCAAATGATACGCAGTTGGATAGATATTGTCGAGGCGCATCTTTTTCATATATAAATCTTTCTCTAATTCATTATGGTTTAAGAGCAGTTTCAAATTTACTAAATCGCGAAACTCTGTTTTTAAAGTTTTTTAAAATTTTCGGTACTGTTTTCGCTCCAGTTTTTGGATCGTTTGTCGAAACGAGGCGTGTGATACGCTGTTGGAAAGCTACAAACAAGGCGCAACTTTCATATGTTGAAATATTTTTTAGATTCCTTACGGTTTTAAGTTAATTTTGAAAATCGTGCGGCGGACGACGAGTGGCAGCGGCCGTTTTTTGCGAAATTTTTGCAAACCGCTAGTCGGAATGTTTCAAACGATATGCCGTTGGAAAGATATCGACGATACGCAACTCTTTCATGTAGAACACTCTCTCTAATTCTTTACGGTTTAAGAGGAATTTCGAATTTACCGAAATGCGGACACTCTGTTTTTCGCGAAACCCAAATCGACGGGTACTTCATCCGATGAAAACCGCAGACAAGAACGGATTTAAAACCGTACTTCATCATACGGGTAAGAGAACTGCATGGTTTCTTTTATTCAAACGTAATTTTTTTCAAGGACGAGAAAGTAGAGTGCACTTCACATCGGGTGTAGATGAATCACAACACTATCAAGAAGTGAACCGCCTTACTTTTTTTCGCTTCCGTAACAATTTTTTTGCACTTATGGGATGAACAACATCATACAGCCAATCGCACCGCTTCAGAATGAAAACCGCACTGCATCGGACGGGCAAGTGAGCTGCATAATTTCTTTTGTCGGATGTAATTTTTCTCATACGAGTTTTTGTTGTCTTTTTTTTACTTTTTTTATGAGCGAGAGTGGACCGCAGAGACTAGGGTAAGTGAACCACATCATATATCAAAGTAAACCGCATTACCATCTTTGTTGTTTCGCAAAAAATTTCACACTTTCATGTTAGGTGCAAGTGAACAGTATCACTCTTGAAAGTGAACCACATCCGATGACCAAATGCACTTCAAAATGAACCACACACATTTTTTGTTTTCTTTTAAATTTTAGAAAATTTTCCGCACTTCGAGGACGAGGCGAGTGAACCGCTAGGACAAGGCGAGTGAACCGCTAGGACAAGGCGAGTGAACCACACTGTTTTTGCTTTGTTTTTGTTTTTTTATCCACCATCGTGTTTTTTTGCTAAATGTAGTGAACCGCAAGACCCCTCGAAGTGGGCTGCATCCATCCATTTTTTCTCTTGAAAAGTGACCCATTTTAATGCTTTTTGAAATGAACTTCTCAAAAAATATTTTTTATACAAAATACATCTTATCCCAACCAGATACATTCGATAGACACACAAAAAAACCACAAACAACAGCAGACTAAAATGCATGCCCGTTTTGCTCTGAGCTGCACGCCGCACACGCCGCATATGATGGGTCAACTGCACTGCAATCACGCGGTCGGTGAACCACATGATGTGGACCGGCGAACTGCATGACGCGTTGGGGGAGAGCTCGCCGACACATGACCCGCGAAATATGAAAAAGCAACAAAAATGTCTTGAACTTCAACCGTGCCATAGCCACACCGCATCGTATGCCGTTTGGGAAGAAGAGAACCACAACAGATCGCCGCATAAACAACAGCAGTAAATTGAGATTCCACAGGAACTTCTCTCTTCACAGCTCTCCTGAAACTTCACTGCAGCAGAGACCAAATGGACTGTACTGAACCACATCATGCTCGCGCCCGAGCTGCACGCGGGTGGTACCGAACTGCAGAAGCCAAAAAAATTGCTGGCGCCCGTGGATGAGCTGCTAGAGAGGCTCACTTGCACCGCCTCAGGATCACGCGCGATCGCCGAGGATGGCAGCGGGGCTGGGCGGGCCGGCGTGACAGCGGAGGTAGAAGGAGGCCGGGGAGGGAAGGGTGAGTCACGGAGGATGGGCGGGGCACGGAGGCGCAATGAAGGCGGCGGGGGTGGTTCCTGCATGGCGGATCGCGCGGAAATTTGGGGGGAGGAGGGAGAAGCTCGCGGCTACCTTATCCTAGCCGAAGGCTGTGGCCGGTTTGGCGTCGCCAAGCCTCTGGAAGACGGCCGGCCAGGAGGGCGGCGCGAGCCCGACGGATAGGCTGTCGGTCTGGATAGGAGGTCGGCCCGTGGTCAAAGACGGCGGATCCACCGACGCGCAGGAGGGTTGGGGGGTGGGCGGCGGCCCTAGGATCCCACGCAAAGGAGGGGGCGGGGCTGGATCCGTCGTCTGGCGCGAATCCGACCGCCACCGAGGCGGGATCCGGCGTCTGGGTGGGGCGGCGATGGGCTGTCGTAAGGCAGGGCCGCAGGGTGAGGGAGGTGCGGCGGGGCAGGATCCTCCGTCTAGCGCGAATCCGGCGACCAACGAGGCGGGATCCGGTGTCTGGGTGGGCGGCGATGGGTGGTAAGGCAGGGCCGCAGGGTGAGGGAGGTGTGGCGCCGTGGTGGTGGTGTGCGGGGCTGGGGGGTAGGTGGTGGTGGGGTGGGGTAGGAGGCAGGTGGTGGTGGTGCGCAGTCGGGAAGGTGGTGGTGGTGTGCGGGGCTTGGGGAAGGTGGTGGTGGGGTGGGGTAGGAGGCAGGTGGTGGTGGTGAGCGGCGGGGAAGGTGGTGGAGGGATGGGGTGCTCTGGTCGGGGGTGGAGGTTGAAGATTGGTGGGTCGGGGGGTCATGGGAGGAGTGGTCGGTTTCTTTTTTGTGTTTGTTCGAGTGTTATCAGAATAAGAAGTTTTGGTGTGCAGAATAAGACTCTTTAGGGTGTTATTTGAATAGACCCACCCTATATATATATGTAAACACTATTCTGATCACGGGATCAGAATAATATTCTGATCACAACCTGAACTGCCCGGGTAACGCTCCTAAACTTCCCACTGCATGAACCCGACCTTCGTGCTATCTTCGCAACCGTGCCTTCTACCGCGAGTTTTTCTGATCATTCGTGTTGTTGGCGATGTAAGTGTAATGTTTGCACGGTTTTTAGAATCAAATGCTTGTTTTTGATTAGGAATCTAGCTGTGTGGCGGATGTGCTCTCGGGCGGTGTTGAACAACGATCTGTCGCAGTTGTTTTGCATGTACTCGATGTTCTAGTATCTGTAACTGGATGAAAATTGTGTTTAGGTACGAGTTTACTTCATGATTTGTTGTTTTTTTTCGAACGAATTCGATTTGGTGTTCCGCCAGATATGTTCTTCGTCTGCGGGTTTCGTTTCGGCCGGTTTTTTAGATTTGTAGGTTTTCTGCTCAAATTCGTGTGGATTTCAAGGCATGAGTGAGATGTAATGCTATCATGTGTTAATTTGATTATTCGGTCTCATACAAATCATAATCCGGCGATTCGATCTTCTGCCTCCTGCCGTGTTTTTTTGTTCAAGGGACAATATAACGGGGATCATTTTCTTATTTTATCTGGAGCATGTTGATGTTCGAAATGGCTGTTGAATCCTTCCCGTTTTTGTTAATTCGTTTTGGCTGGCTCGTTCATTCCTAATTTGCGGATCGCAATTTCCGCCTCCGTCGTGGTTCGCTGTGTCGAGCGACCGATTTTATGGCTGATTTTTTGGATGTTTTTTTACGTAGTAGGAAGACGCTGAAATGGCCGCTGACGTGTCGTAATTGACCCAAGAGATTAAATCTGGGAACCAAAATTAATCGGGTTGTGGTTTCAATCAATTTTCCTTCGCTTGTACAAGCCGGACTGCTAGAACTTCCGCACCGAACTCTCGCGTTCTAGGTATATGCTGGACTTCAGTTGATGTTTGTTGTTTTCGATAATCACTATCTTCGGAAGATGCTGGACTTCTTTCTAATTAATGGTTGAACTTCTGTGTTTCCAGATTGCATTCAATATGTTGCAAGGCGAAGGTGCATGGTGCTATATATTTTCTTATTTTCGTTTTTTATAATTTTAGTTCCCGAGATGTTATTTTTAAAGTTTGTCTCGTGGGCAATCATTTTGATTAGTCCAAGTATGCATGCACTTTTTTTCCAGATCATCTAACGGTTGTTGTACAAGTCGGACTTCAGATTGTCCATACCGAACTTCTATTTTTCGTTCTTTGCAATGTAATGGGAAGCAAGCCCTCCGTATTTCTCTCTTTTATGTTATTTTTCGTACTTTTGCATTGCTTTCGGATTTTTTGATAGACCCATGAGCAACCATGTAATTTTCCTACGGATATGCGATATTTCTTATATTTTTCTAGTATTTTTCGTACTTATAGTATTTGTTTGGTCTTCGCTAGTAACTCATCCCAACTTCAGATGCTAATTGTTTTTATAATGGTAATTTTGAGGTTTTGCCAAAGCCCCGAACTACTTCTTTTTGTTTCTTTATGGTTTATTTATTCTTATTGATTTACTTCTTTTATTATAGTACTTGTACTTCTGTTCTTTATTTTTTGAACTTCTTTTCTCTTGTTTTTTAGGGGCATATTTATGTATGTATGCTTCTTCCTTTAGTAGTTTATTTTGCCATCTATTTTTTGGTTTTGAGGATATCAGCTTTGCTGTTTTTGTGATCTTATCTCATCATAATAGATGCATTCAAATGGTGCATTTAAATTATCTAGACCTGTATTTACTATTTTAGCTCTTGGGGGGTAAAACTGTAAATTTGGTGTGGCTTCAAGTCCCACGACAGACATGCATTAACTGACCATCTCCTCGCCACCACTGCCGAATTTTCTCCTCCTCATCGCCGCTCTCTCTTCCCACTCCTTCGCTCTGCTGCCTCCTTCAACTGCTACTCCCCACGATTTCTCCGCCCCGTCTGCAGGCCATGAGTGGAGTAACCGGCGACTCGCCTCCTATTACTCCCCGCCCGCTCTCCTTCGCCGCCCAGCGCTCCTCTTCTCTCAAGCGAGGGCGGCAATCGCTATGCTGTATGCTAGGGGAGGAAGAACCGCCATGAATCCTACTTGAGAGGTACAAACGCTGCGCCCGCCCCTCCCCTAATGCCTCAGATTCACTTTCGACAGATCTGTGGACGCCTGCCCTAATTGCTCTGTTTGCTCTCGCGTCCGCCTCCTACCCCCCTTTTCTGATGGTTTGGTGGGACATTAGGTAGGGTTCTTGGTCGTGTGGTGGTTGGAATGCACCCCCTCCTCCCCCGCTGCTAGATTTGTTTGTGATATGCTTGTGTGTGGTTTTTCTTTTCCCTTTGTTGATTTTAGGAGTCGGTGCATGTCGAGAGGTTATGTGTGGTTGTTGATGCTAGATCTATTGTATCTAATGGCATTAGTGCTGTGGATTTGGAGGTCTATATTATGTTTAGGACATTGTAGTTAGTTTTCGGATACGCTTTTTGTTGTGGTTGCCTATATGTGCTATCGCTCATTTCATACTTGTTGGTTCTAGTTGTTTGTAGTTGGTTCTTGTTGTTTGTAGGTGGTTCTAGTGTTTGATTAAGTTCCCTTTTTGCATTTTGTTGTATGTTTTTGTACTTGCTAACTATATGGAGTTAATCTTCTTTTTCTTACAGGTTGTTCTAGTGTTTGGGCATTCATCGAGGTGGTTGTGTTGTCATGGCTTCAAAATCATCTCCGGGTATCCTAATGGAGTTGTATTTTTTTATAAATAGTAGTATTGTTATATGTGTCTGCCCATTTCTTCATTTGGTATTTATGTTGGACTGCTAGTCTTAGTAGTGTGAACTTCTAACAAGTTTTGTGTGTATGTATTTTTACACATAGTTTATGTGTGTGCCATTTCATATTTAAAGTGCATATCTTTGTTTTTTTATTCGTTGTCTTTGATTGTGATGAAATTTGGTTTAAGTTCTGTTTATGCACCTTTTGTTTTACTGCTTTGTTTTATATTGTTGAACTTCAGGAGATTAATCTTGTATGTAGTATCACCTCTGGTGTAGTGTTTTTTATATTTAGTATGTAATTTTTAGATTGTTTTGTTATGTTTATCGCTTTGTTAGTTATTGTTGAACTTCGTGGTATTGGACATTGAAGTAAAAGTAGAAGTCCCTTTGTGTAGGATTGTGCATTAGAACTCACTGCCCTTTTTACTTGCATTTTTGTAGTTGGTGATGAGTTGAATAATTTCGAAAAATGCTCATGATAAAGATGGAGCTTCAGAGGTTAATACCGATGCTCCAATATCCGATCTTGCTAAATCACCCATTATTCCTTTGATTGTGATTCCGAGGTTGCTTTGAGCCTTGAGAATTTTTCAAGCCTTGAGGATCTTGCTTCTGCAGCTCTTGCTTCACCTAGTATGTGAAACTCCTTTTCTTTTCATTTTAAAGTTTTGAGCCATGTTTTTTAGCTTGTTCATGTTGTTTGTTTTTGTTATTTTTCCTTACTGTTTTTATTTTTTGCTTCGATTTTTTGTGTTCTTTGCAGATGTGTCCACAGAGAAGGAAGCTTTGAACACCATCAACGATGTTTTATCTGATTTGGGTTTATCAGAAACCCCTGCTGCTGCTGAGGAGGGGGCTCTGTCAGTCAAAGGTTGTGATTCCGTTGAGGATCCTTTGTGCTCTCTTCAGATGTCAGAGACGCAGTTGCAGTCGCAGTCTGTTGATGGCACTGAACCTGTCACACAACCCGAGGATGTGCCTCTTCAGCTTCTCCTAGAGGACCAACGTAAGAGAAAGAAGCGAGAAGATTTTGACAAGAAGAGGGCGGCCCGCCTTGAGAAAGGTTCTGATGTTCCTGGATCTGTTCGTGCGGCTGAGCTCACTGTTGAGGGAGACGTGCCGTGTGGCAGTGATGGCACTGTTGTCCCTGTTAAGAATAAAATCAAGAAGACTGATGCGAGGAAGCTAGTAGTTGGTGCAGTTACTCCTCGGAAGAGCCCACATGTTTCAAGGCCTGCACAAGTTGTTGAAGATGAAGGGTTAGGCCTTGGTGGTACGCCACGCCGTAGTCCTCGTGTCCTTGCTACTGCCGCGCCTACACCTTCTCCGCTTGGTGCTGGTGCATCTGGTAAGGGGAAGAAATGCGGCGTGAAGCGCAAGGTTCCACCTGCAAAGGTCAACAAGGGTGCGAAGAAGCGTTCTCGTGTTAACCCAGAAGACAAGTATGATGCTGATTTCAATGTTGTTGATGAGGACGACGTCGACGATGCTGCTGCTAATCAGGTATTAATGCCCCATGTTTACTGTTTTTAGATCATTTGCCGCTATTTTGCTGTAGTTTTATTTTGTTTTTAGCATCGCCATGCATATAGGTGACCTTCGCTCCATCTCCATATAGACGAATAAATTAGCCGATGTGCTTTGCTTTTACTAGACACGCTTTGTGTACATAGTTGGACTTCTGGGTATATACATGAACAAATTAGCTTAATTGTTCTGGTATACATGTTTCATTACTGCCTTAGTGTATATGGTTGAACTTATGCTTTTTTAAATTTCCATCATTTTGAAAGCATGTTAAGTAGTGTTTATACATTGTTGTACTGCCTATGTTGACATAGTTGGACTTCTGAGATATATGTTTGATAACTGCTTTTGCATACATGGTTGAACTTCTGGTTTGTATATTTTCAAGAATTTGAAAGCATGTTAACTTCTGGTCATACATGGTTGTATTGCCTATGTGACATAGCTGGACTTCTGGTATTTATTTTTTATTACTGCTTTGTTGTACATGGTTGAACTTCGCTGTAAATTTCCAACGCTTTTGTTAGCATGTTAACTTCGGTCATACATGGTCAGATCGCCTATTTAGACATAGGTGGACTTCGAAATGTAATGAGTTTGTAATTTTGTAGGCACCGTGAAATTTTGGGGTAGCTTGTGTATCTCATCGTATCTCATTTTTTCCAAAGACGCTTGTGGAGCGCCCGAGAGGAGGAAGAGAGGATGCAAAGCTACCAAGAAGGTGGCTAAGGAGGAGGTGAGGCTAAACGCTTTAACAAGACGGTTCGCGCTCACTTGGAGAGGTGAAGACGCAGCGAAAATGCTACTGCTTAGGCACAAGACGAGGGTTATCAAGGCTGGTTTTGGTTGTGTGTTTGACCTCAAGGTTGATTCCAACATTTCTCGCCTTTGATGGGCAACATCTACATGAGGATTGACGCCGCAACCATGGTTCGGATATGGGTGAGGCGTAACAAGGTTCTCACATTACAAGTGATGCTATTCACCATCTGCTTGATTCCCTAAAGGTAATCGCATTCTCCTAGGCATTCGAATGATGGGTTTGATGACGCTGTTATGAGGTTGAAGGGCAAGCTTGGGTACGCTTAGGAGTGACGACATCAAGACAAAGGATTCATGGAATATCCTCGCGGATCTTGTGAAGGATGAGACGAAGGATGATCTTGCTCGCAGTGTTTTACCGATTGTTTTCATGAAGGTGGTTATCCATGGAACGCCTACACGAGTGTCTGTGGAGGCAAGAATGGTCGAGAATCTTGTGTTTGAGGATATGGAAGATATGGACTACTGCCATTGGTTGGTTATGACCTTCAAGTCTGTTATTAGGTATCGCAAAAGGCAATCGCACTACTACAAAAGGGCTGCTAGTGGCGACTGTTGCTACTAATGGCGCACTCACAAAGCGCCACTAGCACCACGCCATTAGATTTTTTTTTAATGGCGCACTGCAGCGCCATTAGTATGTGGCATACTAATGGCGCACTCACTGGTGCGCCATTAGAATAGCCCACGGGCGCCATTAGTATTCGGTATACTAATGGCGCACCACACGGCGCGCCATTAGTAACAATATTTTTCAAAAAAATTTCAATTTTTTAAAAAATTTTAGAATTTTTTTTGTTTTTTAATCTCAGTTCACTATGGCTTAATCTCGGTCAATATGCTTAATCTCAGTCAAATCGCACTGTGGTCAAACTTCCGAAAGGTCACCTATCCTCACACTACTCCAAATTTCAAGCACGCTTAACTTCGTAGTTCTATCCAACCCCAAAGAACACTCACTTCACAAGCACTTGTTGATATATCTAGCATATCAATACTATTATACCTTGTTGATGTCTAGGACTTTGTTCATGTTCATGACTATGATGAAATTTTGAAAAAATTCAAACTTCCCGGTCATATTACGTATCATTTTTTGAAAATAATTCAAAAAAATTCAAAATCAATTTTTTTTGAATTTTTTGCCTCCGATCTTAAAAGCCCCGTAACTTTTTTTCTATTAGGTTTTGAGGATTTTGAAAATGTTTAACAGGTTCCCCTGCTAAATTTGGATGTAACTTTTCGAGTAGATGATTTTTCATATAAAAACTTTTTCATCCGAAGTTCAGATGCAAAAGTTATGCCCATTTTACAAATTTCCGAGAGATTTTGCAAATAAAGTCGAAATTATATTTGTAAATTTTCCCAACAACTAGACCACATATCACATGGGAAACTTATTTTTTTTATTTTTTGACATTTCCATCATTTTCTTTTATTTTTTTAAAACTAAAAGGCGATCCATGTGGGGGTGCATTCGGGAACTTTTAATATGTTAGTAATGGCGCACCGTGGGGTGGTGCGCCATTGATAGTTAAACTACTAATGGCGCACCACACCCACCGCCCACAAAAGCGCCATTACTAACAATTTTTTTTATTTTTTTTTATTTTTTTGAAAACTACTAATGGCGCACGGCGGGTGTGGTGCGCCATTACTAACATGGCCCAAAAGTTCCCGAATAGTAGTTTTGAAAAAATTAATTTTTTTTTACTAATGGCGCACCGTGGGATGTGGTGCGCCATTAGTATTTGCAAACTAATGGCGCACCAACACATGGTGCGCCATTAGTATTTAGTAATGGCGCACCACATGTACAGTGCGCCATTAGTGTCCATCCCATCTATAGCCCTTTTCCTAGTAGTGTAGCAGAGGAAAAGCTGTCACAGGCTGTGCCTTCGCGCCGCTTCTTATGTACCTGGACTGCCTTATCATTGGCAAGACGCCTAATGTTGACTTGAGGATGCCTCGCATCAATTACATGGATCAGGCTAAGCTTCTTGAGCTCGCTGCGGCTGACTTGGTCAGGAAAGGTGATGACGACCCAGCCAACTGGGTGTTTGGGAGACTACCTGTGAGTGTTTCTTCTTTTCTGTGTAGTTAGTAGTGCCTTTTGTGTGCATGGTTGAACTTCTGCTATGTACATAGATGACCTTCTGGTTCATATAGATGATGGTAAATTAGCTTAACTGCTTGGCTTATATGGCATTAATCCCTTTATGTACATATGTGAACTTCTGGATATATTCATATGAAATAATCTAAACTTTGTTGTTACACATGCATGGTTGAACTTCTGCTTTTTAATTTTCCAACATTCTTGAAAGCATGTTAACTAGTGTTCATACATGGTTGTACTGCCTATGTAGACATAGTTGGACTTCTGAGATACATGTTTGATTACTGCCTTGGTATGCATGTTTGAACTTCCGCTTTTTAAATTTCCAACATTCTTGAAACTAGTGTTCATACATGGTTGTACTGCATATGTAGACATAGTTGGACTTCTGAGATACATGTTTGATTACTGCCTTGGTATGCATGGTTGAACTTCTGCTTTTTAAATTTCCAACATTCTTGAAACTAGTGTTCGTACATGGTTGTACTGCCTATGTAGACATAGTTGGACTTCTGAAATGTACTGCGTGTGTAGGCATTATTGGATTTTTTGGTGTAGTTTTGTGTAGACATAACTTGAACTTCTGCTACTGTCTTCTGTATTTCTGCTTCAATGTTCTTTTTATTTGTTCTGTGACGTGTTGATTTTTGTTTTCATATATGCAGTGGAAGACACGGGCTGAGGTTGTGTTCTTTAGGGTCATCAAACGCCCTGTTCTTACTATGGCTCGTGCCGCTGGCCTAGGTAGTGGAAGTTCTCCGAGATTTGAATTCTCGCGGGATGTTAACACTGGTGCCCCCCTGTAGATCCAGGAGGTTCTTTTGCCCGTGTGAGTGCTGCAGGTGGTGTTTCTTCCGATAGTTTGTTCGATTCTGCGAATATTTCCCTTTCTAGGATTGATGGACTTCTCGAAACTGTTTGTGGAGAGATGGCCCGTGTTCCGACAACGGTTGAGCGCCTTAGTCGCGTGGACGGTATTCTTCCTCCCGGCCACGATTTTGATTTTGAGTCTTCGAAGGAGATATTGTCGATTGAAGCTAAATATCTTGCCGAGCTTCGTGAGAGCACTTCCCACCTCCGGGCTAGTTTTGTGCTGTTCAAGGAAATGCAGGACGCCCGATGCAAGCCTTTTGAAGATGAGGCAAGTGTTGTTGTGAGAGAGATTCAGAGGCAGGACCCCGTTCATTTGGGTCGTGAAGGAGGCCATGTGGAGCGTACCGAAGAGGTTTGTTTATGTTGGCTTTTGATATTTCTTTTTGCACTAGTGTTTATTGTTAGCTTTGAGTTATTACTGTTATGCAATTATAGGGTGACCTTCTCTGTTTATAGGACCTGAACTTCAAGTGCTTCAGCACCTGAACTTCTATGATTTTTTATGACTGGCCCTTTTTTGTTACTTATTGTATCAAATGGTAGTTTGGTATGTTATCTGCTACGTTTACTGTATTTGGACTTCCATGATGTATCAGTTGTTATAGCTGACCTTCTCTGATTATGTAACGTGAACTTCTGCTGATTAGGTATTTGTTTTCTACATGAATATTTTCTAGTCTTTTTTCTTTTTTGGTAGTAGTGTGTTCCTAGGTGACCTTCTCTGTTTATAAGACATGAACTTCATGTTCTTCTGCACTTGAACTTTTATGACTTTTGATGACTTTCCCTTTTTGTCTTTTTTTTCATCTTAATGGTAGTTTGATATCTGGTCTGCTATGTTTATTGTATTTGGACTTCCATTATGTGCCAGTTGTGATACCTGACCTTTTTTTATTATGTAACGTGAACTTTTTGCTTATTAGGTATTTGTTTTCTGCATGATTATTTTTTCTAGGCTGTTGATGATGGTGCTGGGGGTAAGGAGGATGTTTTACCTGTGCATGAAGATGATCATGTGCATGAAGCTGCCCCTGTGCATGATCCTTGCCCCTCTAGTGATGTATTAGTTGATGAGGTTCATGACAAAGGAAAATAAGGTACCATTTTTCTTGTCCATTTGTCTTGTTGCCCCCGAGATGACTTGCTGCCCCCTGCATGAGGTTCACCAGCCCTTTGTAATGACTTTTTGTTTCTTTTTGGAGCAGCAGAATGATGATGTTAGTGTTGCTCCGCAGAAGGCTGCGCAGCATGTCCGCCTCGTGCACGGGCTGCTCCGATGGTGTGGTCTTGATCGAACCTCGCCGTCTGCTGGCGCCGAGGTTTCGGCGCCGAAAGGTGGCAAGACAACGGAGACATTATTTTGGAGAAAGATCATGTTGAGTCTGCTGTACAAACTGGTGGTAGTGCCGCCGCAAGCCCGAGAAGTATCTCGAAAGCGTAACCATCTGCTGATGTTGATGCTGCACAAACCGGTGGTAGTATCGCCGCAAGCTCGAGAAGTCTCCTGCAGCAGATCCATCAGTTGATGTTGATGCTGCACAGGCACAACCAAATGTTTTTATTGTTTCAGATTCTCTAGTTGCTACAGCTGCTGCTGGTGTCCTTCCCGACGACGCTGCAACGTCTACTGAAGACGACGATGAAGATACCGAAAGCGATAGCTATGGAGAGGAGGTTGATCATTCCAGTGTTGCCACTGGTCTAGGCAAGGATCCATGAAGAGAGGAGCATGCTTCTCTCTTCTTTCCCCATCCCCTCCCATCTCTGTTGTTTTGGTTTTAGTCCATGATATCCCCTGTGAACTGCCTGCGTGGTCTAAGTTAAACTTCTTGTTTTGTTGCTTGTTGTGTGGGTTGTAAAGAATGTTAAGTGAGCCTGTTTTTGTATGTGGGTGGATGTTTGTAATGCACGTGTTGTGATGTCTATGATGCTGTGGTTTTATCCTTTCTAATGTAGCAGCTGAGATGTGTTTATGTTTTTGAATGTTTGTGCTTGAATGTTGGTCTTAATTTATACTGTCATGAATCTATGTGCTTTGAGTGTTGCTGTTAATTGCTATTTTCTTTTTGGTGAGCAGATAGCGACCTTGCTGTCGTCCGAAAGAAGGTTGATGACTTTTATTACAGCGTAACTAGGCTTAGGAATGATCGTTCCAAGAGGTGAGTGCAGCTGCTCAATTTTTTACATCATCCATGTGCCCCCTGTGATTTGCCTGTGGTTTCTTACCTGAACTTCCCAACTATATGTACCTGAACTTCTTGTTTTTTACTTATCTGTTGCTGAACTTCTGGCCTCTTTTATGTACTTGTACTGCCTGTTTTTTGTGATATAGCTGAACTTCTGGGCTTACATGTGTTATGAACTCCCGAGTTTTTCGAGGCTGAACTTCTTTTACTTTTCGCTCGCTTGTTTTAGATCAATGATTATGTTCCAAAACAAGGAGTGTGAAGCTTCGCTGAAGATGTCGCAATATCTTTTGGTCCACGCGAATGCTTCGTCAAATGTGGTGAGTGTGCACTCTCATCGCTCACGCATAAGTACTGTGGATCGATAAACTCATCCTCGCCAGATTGGGTTTGTGTAAGTCAACCATACAAATGATTTCTTTTCCGCTTTTTTTCCTTACCATCTTTTTAGTTAAACCTTGTTTGTCTCTTTTTTGTATTTTTTCATATGTTGGTGTTGCTCGCATTATTATAGGACAAGATTTTCAGAGGTCAATTTGATTCCCGTGTGAGGAAGTACTTCATGGCGAGTGGTCCAGATAGCATGGATGCACATGATTCGTATGCAATATCTTGTTATTTGCCTCTCAGATAGTTTTGCAAATGCGATCCATCGTGTTAATATTTATTTATTTTTTGTACAGCTTCGATATTAATTTCATTTTTTAACGATTCGTGTGTTTATGATTTTTCGTGTTGTTTTCCTACTTTTGACCCTCCCGAGGATCCTGCTTCCATGGGTGGTGTCGGTCATTGGGTGTCGGTATTCCTTGACCTGAAGAATTCAAGGTTCCAGCTTCTCGATTCCTACTATGGACCAAAAGATGAATGTGCGGTACGCCTGTTTCGGCGGATGACCGACAACATCAAGAGGCTTTGGAAGGATGCCAGCAACGATAGGGAGACACCCTTCAGTCCTCTTACCATCGACAATTTCCTCCGGATTGGATTGATGTCCCCAAAGACAAAACAAGTATGAGTTCCACTTTTCTCTTTATCACATCTGCTTAATCAGTAGTTGTACTTCACCGCGACGTGTTTAATTCGCTGGCTTTCTTTTTCTCGTTTCTAACACTATTCTTTTACTTCATTTGATGGCATGATCGATCATGGATTCTTCATGCTTACGAATGTTAATTCGTATCATGATGGGGTTCTTGCAAATTATTCCCATGAGAATATCGGGGATATCAGAAGATGTGGTGTACTTAATCGCTTCTTCTAACTCGCTTGAGATGCACTTCCTATCTCGTTTGGCTACTACACATGTAAGTATTTTGAAGTTGGACTGCTTACAGACCGTGCATCTTTTATTCTACCCGAACTTCATATTTTTTTCTCTCAAACTTGGACTTCTGCTTGAGATCTGGCTGGGCTGCTGGTTTCGGAAGGAGAGGAGAATTTTCTTTGTACATGAACTTCATTTCTATCTTTTTTAATTTTGTTTGTGTGTTTGGTTTTAGTAATTTCTGTCCTTCCATTACTTAAATGGACATGATCATTTTTTTTCTAATTGAACTTTCAGAGATGATGCCTTTCTATGGTTTTTGTTAGCTGTAGTTGAATGATTTCGAGTTCATCGGTTTATCTTGAACTGTGCCTTTAGTTGTGCCTGAACTTCATTTAGTTTTTTACTGCAACTAATTTTTTTAGGTCAGCTTGAGTAGTAATCATGTCATGTTTTATTAGTTGGACTGCACATTGTGATGTTCCTGAACTTCAGTTGTTTTTTAATGGTGATGTTTTCTCTTCTTTTTTTCTTTTACAGTGGATCCGTTGGAGTTGACCGATTACCACTACTCATTCCTCGGGTCACAGGAATACCAGCCTAGGGAGGAACCGATGAGTACAACTCCGATAGAAGATGATAGACCTTGACCCTCATTCCTTCCAAGTTGGGGGAACAGTCAAGGTATTCGTGGTACTCCAAAACCCCATGCTACTGTGAAGGTCGATGTAGTCGAAAAATACCAAGGTAAGTGATTTCGTCCGATGATGATTTTGAGAAGATTGCTTACCGAAGTGTGCTAAACGTGCTGCTGGAACTGTTGCTGGTAGAGGTGGGAAGAATGTTGTGATGACCAGGAGGAAACCGGCAGTTGAGTCTGGGAACATAACTACCTCCAAGCGAGCATCAAGATTGCCTTTGAAGTGGCGCTCTCCGTCCCTCCCCGAAAAAATATAGTTACCTCATCTATCCGAGGCCGGAAGTTGAAACAAGATGTGCCGAGTAAAGACACCGAGAAGTATTCTTGGTGAGTTACCCTCTTTCTCTCGTTCCCTTGCCTTGGAGTTGTAGTGTCTGAACTTCTGTTGTTGTATTGTCTGAACTGCCATTGTTTTAGTATACGAACTTCTGTTTTATGTCTCCTCTTGCCTTTTGAGTTATAGTGTCTTGACTTTTGTTTTGTTGTTGTATCCGAACTTCTAATATATTTTTACCATCCTTTTGTATTCTCGCAGACAAGCTATCGCATGTTTACCATCCCGGTGAATGTGATTGACCTCACAGGAGATTTCCTTTATAGGCTTTTCGGTGATGGGCAGCAGATGGAAGGAGACATAATGGATTATCTCATAACTTTGTGGAAGGATAACCCGGAGACCTCTGAGATATTCTCTAATCCTGACAGGGTTGTACTTAGTCCTATCTCCTTTTTTTTGCCTTAGTTTTGTTGTAGTGGCATCTGGGAGGTGTTTTAATTGTGTTTTTGGTGAATGCACAGTACTGCCTGGAGTATGATTTCTTCTCCGCAACAGTTCCAAAGTTTGATGCAAAAAATCCTGCTGGTCTCCTCCTAATGTTTGTTCCCAAGGAAGAAGACCTTCTTAACGCAAAGCTGGTTAGTTTTTCATAACTCTTGCTTTTTTTTTAATTTCACGTGCATCCTTTTGCTGAGTTTGCCAATAAGTTTTTGTTCATGACGTTTCTTTAGTACATATGCTTTATAGTTTGTGTTCACTGGTCCTTTCATTCTTGGCAGGTTTTATTGATTCTATTCAAGCCAATTGGCACAATGGCGCACTACAGTGTGTACGTGGTGAATAGATATCGTGGCAGCATTGACATCCTTGATTCACTTTCTTACGATAATATGGAAACGTCGCGATCGAGTTACCATGGGGACTGCCAAAATATCGTGAGTGTTTCTTAGCCTGATCCTCCTTTCACATTCTCTTGTTTGACACGGAGATTATTATGCCTTGTGTTGACAAAATATGTTGTTGTCTCTGTTTTGGTAATACTGCTTGAACTGACTATCATTTAGAAGTTGAACTTCTGCTAGTTTGT
Source organism: Aegilops longissima (assembly GCA_021605205.1). Classification (NCBI taxonomy): domain Eukaryota; kingdom Viridiplantae; phylum Streptophyta; class Magnoliopsida; order Poales; family Poaceae; genus Aegilops; species Aegilops longissima. The sequence goes on from CM038679.1 coordinate 354,609,701, forward strand.
TTAGGTGGATATTATGCGAGTGTCGCTTTTTTATGTACCTGAACTTAACTATTTTGGTTAACATGTTTTAGACTTCATCTAATTTTGTCATTTCCGGCAGATGAAGAGATTTGTTGGGTAGCTCGAGGAGGTGTACGACAAGGCTGCGTACAAGGCGAGCAAGCAGCCTAACTGGGTGACTATTGCAAAGAGGCCGACTTTCATCGATGTTCCGAAGCAGGAGAGTAATGATTGTGGTTTCTTTGCCGTGAAGTTCAGCTCTTCGTATGACGGCGACGAGATTGTTGAAGACTTTGGTGATGTTGAAGTATGTTCTGTCTTTGTTCTTGTCTCATCATCCTTTGATTTTTCTTGTGTTTTTTGTCTGTGACGCTCCTGCTGTGGTTTTAGATATGCTACTAAACCATCGCTTTCACCTTTCTTTTGTTTGCAGCTGCCGCAGATGACCGGAAGGCTGAGTTCATGCACACTCGATTTTTAGCGAGAAGAATGAAGTCATGCGTTGAGCTCCCTTAAAGAGATTCAAATCCTTTGGCCCGTGAATTCGAAGCATTAGTTTCATCTGTAGATTTGATTTCGTACAGATTTTTAGGTTTGGCAATTATTTGTACAATTCCGTAAAGATTTCGGTATAAGAATGTTTTTAGTGATTTGTGTATCTACTATAGGTGAAGCACTACTACTTATGATGTTGTGGACAAATGCATTTGGTGTGAAGAATGATTTGGCTTTGTGAATTTCAATGTACTACGTCGTTTTTTCAGTATCCATGTGTTTAATGTTTTTGCCCCAACAGATGTACCTGAACTTCTGCCTCGGTTTTGGTTGAACTGCTTGATTTTTTGGTGTTGTTTATTATTGGGCCCCCAACATATGATTGTAGAATTGAACTACTGCTTTGAGATGTGGCTGGGCTGCTGTTTTCAGATAGAGAGGATATTCTGTGTTGTGTAATGTATTGGTAATTTTCAACCCAACCAATATGTACGCTTTTGCGTAGAATTTGTATTTGTATTTCATGGAATACAACACGAGCACTTGCTCTCATTTCAAACCAGAACTTCTGTAGTAATATTACTTGAACTTCATTATGTATGTTTTTCATGTTTGTTCTTGCTTGCACTTTCATGAAATACATCACCAGCCAATCTATTCTTGTCATAACATACCAGGACTTCTGCAGTAATATTACTTGGACTTCACAATGTATGTTTTTCATGTTTGTTTTTGCTTGCACTTTCATGCAATACATCACCAACACATCTATTCCTGGCATAGCATACCAGGACTTCTGCAGTAATATTACTTGAACTTCACAGTGTATTTTTTTCATGTTTGTTTTTTTTTGCACTTTCATGCAATACATCATCAAGACATCTATTCCTCGCATAGCATACCGTGACTTCGCAGAATATTACTTGAACTTCACGGTGTATGTTTTTCAATTAAACACCGCTTGCACTTTCATGCAAGACATCACCAAAGACGTCACTTCCCGCCTTAACATACCGTGACTTCGCAGAATATTACTTGAACTTCACAGTGTTTATTACCAGGGGGATGATGATATAATGTTCTAATTGTGTTAATTGACCTATTTCTAATTGTTCATGAGCCTTGCGCTCCTCCTAGGCTTTGGCGGTAGAGGTTTTTGCATGACATGTACCTCTTCCTCTTCATCGCCCTCTTCCTCTTCATCGCCGCCTTCCTCTTCCTCTTCGCCGTCAGATTCCACTTCCTCTTCATCTTCGTCTTCCTCTTCTCCGTCATTGTCTTCATGTTCGTCTTCCTCTTCATCTTCCACCACCATCTTGTTGTTGGCTCTAGGTCTTGTTTTCTGTTTCTTCTCTGGTATTTTGCTTGTCTTTTCAAAGATCTCAAGGCTTCGGCATGTTCTTGTATTATGTGGTTCATACTCCTTGCATACGCTACAAAGCCCGCTGCTTGCTTTCCGTGGGTGTGGTCCTTCTTTGTTCCATAACTTTGGGCTGCTGTTTCGAGATTTTGGTTGCTTGACCTCTTCAAAGAATGTTTCCTTCCAAGAGTGTTGGGCAGGTCACTTGTTGTGTCTCGCAACCTGGTTGCACACACCGCATTTCGTGTCCAAGTGGCACTGCTCGTCGTGCACGCATTTACTCTTCCCGCAGTGGTGCCTTTATTTGAGCTCTCTTGTCACTTTTCTTTGCTGCAGTAATTTTCTTCCTACCCTTTGTTTCGAATACAACGGCAATTTCATCGCTCTTGTCGTTGTTGCTCCATTGACCGCCATCACCCGCTTGTATTGGCTGGCTTCAACAAGCGGCATTGAGCATTTCAGCTGCATAATAATGAAGGTCATCTTCAATTGCAAAGGTCCTCTTCACCATCCTTTCACAAGATCCGCTTGATTTGTGAATGTATTGCATCAAGCTCTTCCACAGCCTCTTGAGAACATAGTATGCTCATCATATTGCTGGTCACATCTCATCGCTTTCTTGTTAACCATCAAATTCAGCTGCAGCAATATGTCTTGCTTCGATAGCCTTGAGCTGCCATCCGATGTCGTTGTGTTGTAATCCCTTGTATCAAAAGTTGGTTGTGATCTTGCGCCTTTGTGTACCGCTTGAGGATATACTTGTTTGGAAAATTGTCGCTTGAGGTAGTCAAGTATGTTCATGATGTGAAGGCGTAACATGCCTGCATTTTTGTGATGAATGCGAATGCATAGTTTGAGAGCCAAAGAATGAGTTTCATAAATTTTGATATGATACCAGCAGTCTAGCTATTTAATGAGGTTGTTTTTTTCGCTCACATGTGTGTGTCCAGAGCTTGCATTCACACTCGTATATTTCATTCTCTGGGTCAGCTACAACCTGGAATTCATGCTTTGACTAGGAAAATCTTTCTTCATCATCATTGCTGTGCTTGTTGTGGTAGTACACAAGGTACTTAGTTGGTTTCTTTGTGACGCTTATGCCGGAATAGCGTTGCCTTTCTCATCCTATTTCTCATCTCGTGTACACGGCTCGTGGTACTTGATCGACATGTCTTCCTCGAGTCGTAAGTTGTTTTTGTCACAGTGATTGGTCGCACATGTCAAAAAGTGAGATATTAGTCAAGCAGAGTCATGGTTTTCATTTTTAAAATTCAAAGTGCACATGTTTGAATGTAAAATGTAACATGGTGGGGGTGTTTTGTACTTGTCTTCATACCATGCTGGTCATTGTTTGCTCGTTCTCCTTCTCAGATCCGAAGTTTGTATGCAAGCATTGACCCGCCTAGCAAACTTGTGTAGGTTCTCGGGTCCCTTGACAAACCCTTTCTTTAGCACGTGGTTCATGCTCTCGCTTCGTTGTGTGGAAGTCATTCTAGCACGTAAAATGTTTTTGTAATATGCTTAAATCCACATCTTCCTATCACCCGAGCTGCATCATCATCTAGTCGTTCTCCGTGTTGTACTTGTGCACGAAGTTTAGCCTGCATCTTCAAACTCCGTTGGCATCAGCGGCCAGTTTAATATAGCCGTGAACTCCTCTTTGAATGTTCTATACTTTTTGTACAAAGAACGCGAGGTACTCCCTGTACTTCTTCATGATGTGCCAACGGCATAGCTTGTGGACGGTGTTTGGAAATGATTGTGGTATAGCTTTCGCCATCGATGGGCATTGGTCTGCATGAATTAAAAAAATGAAACTTGATTCTTATTTTGTATCGATGGTGAACTTATGTTGTACAAATACTTGAACTTCACATGCAAAGAAGATGGTATCTAAGAATGTCACATATATTTTTCTTTACAGAAGTTGTTTGAACTTCGAGGTATCGATTGCTTGAACTTCACAGCTAGTATTAGGACAAACTAGTAGTGTCGCAATCAAAATTTTCTTAAAGCATTGTTATTGAACTTCGTGGTGGCGTGTTTGAACTTCACATAAATAACTATATTTTTTCAACATGTTACATGTTTTCTTCTTTACATCTATCTCGTCATTGAACTTCTATGATTCCTGCACTTGAACTTCACATTCATGACCAGTTTTTTCTAAACATGTGATGATAATTTTGCTTTCTTCAACTGTTAGTTGGACTTATGTGCTAACAAAGGGTTGAACCGCTTGTTGTATATTATTTTCAGATAAAACCAAATATACCCAAAATGCAGACCAACGCACTAAAAAGATTATGAAACTTGAGGAGTTTTTATTTGAACTCACCGTTAGAATGCAAGTTGGGTGCTTGTTGTTCATGCACCGAGAAAAGTATCGAATGTACCACTTGAATGACTTTGCATCTTCGCTCTTATCGTGGTGACAACAAATATCGTTGATCGCAAGTGATGGTTTGTTCCAACAAACACTCCTGTGGGCATGTGAAATCTATTGGTCTTGTAAGTCGTGTTAATGTTACGCAATCGCCAAGTCTTGATAGGCTCCTCGCAGCTTGCATTGGACCGTAAAATGTTTTTAATTGTCTTGTCCTTGTCCACTTGGATGTCATAGAAAACTCATCATTTATCACCTTCATGTCTTTGAAGAATGAAACAAGTTTCAATACATCATCTAAATCATCTTTCCTTGCATTCATGGCTTTCCCGCAAATCACATGAAAACATGCATTTGTTCATTTTTGCTAGCAAAGGATTGTGAGCTAGGATGCTATTTTTACATTGCTATATGTTGGTGTTTGAGTACTTACCGGTTTAGCGTGTCTCGTCCGGTCATGCTTAGTAAGTAGCTTCCATCTTCATCTTCGATAGCATTGACATGATTGTTGTGTGCTTGACATCATGGTACCGCAAGAGCTTTACGACTCCAAGATAGTGGGGTCATAATTTTGTGTGAGTGCCAAAACACCAAAGATGTCATCGGCTTGTATGAGTGGTGATTATGATTGTACTCAATGTCCATCGCCACGCATGTGCCATCCTCTTGCACCTTCACCTCATTTTTATGCTTGCAGCCCGTCCTTTGTGATGTTTTGTTTCGCTTCTGTTGGCCTCTCAAATCAAGATGTGTATCCCTTGAAGGCGTAAACAAAATACTTGTGGTTGTCATTTCCACCCGCTTTTCCGATTCCAAAACCAGCGTGTCCGGCGATTCGTTATAAAATTCCCTTGCTTTCTACATCTTTGAATCGCATCTTTAGTCTTGGTATTAGATAATCCGTACATCCGTGTCCGCAGAAAAGAAAAAATTCCAATCAGACCTTAGAATGCAGTTTATGAACTTGTTATCCCGGAGGGGCGTAAAATTTGCGATAATACAAGAAGTGTATATAAATATTTTTTGTCTGACTTACGTGCGTGTATGATCGCAACTCCGCCGGCGTTGGCTGCTGTCCCTCTGGGATGGGGCATGGCGGAGTAATCATAGCAGATGCAAGAAGGATCACGAGGAGGAAGGAGGGCTGAAGATGGCCTCTCTCTTGTTTGCGCTTCTTTTTGCTTGAGGTGGTTTGGAGGTATTGCGATCTTGTTCTTGGTTTGCTCTTTTGTTTTCTCAAGCAATCCATCTACCTTATGCCCCGCATAATTCTCGATTTGTAGTAGCAAAGAAGCAGGATCAAACGGTGGTAGTGTGCAGATCACTCTCCTCCGTGTGTGTGTTGCTGTTGGATTTGTCCTGGGATCCGGTTTAGTTGCTTTGCTTTGGCATTGATGATGCACACCAGGATAACCTCCAGAGTTACACGCAGGACTTGAGCTAACCCCCTCTTCCATTGGCGTGTTTGGTAGTCTGCTGGTGGATACAAAGAATCCGCGGGGGATTTCTGGCGTCACCCAATCAGGTGGAGGCGCAAACTTGTGTGGATAGGGCTGTGACCCAGCTTCTCGGTAGTATCCGTGTGTTTCGAGTGTCGTCCATTGTTGCTCTGGAGCAGGTTGGTAATGCTGTTTGTGTGTTTGAGGCGTGACCCATTGAGAGGGTGGTGCAACGCGTACAGGCTTTGCATTGTGAACTTGCTGCTTGGAAGTTCTAAGCTTCTTGATGCGTCTCTCGTCCTCCTGACATAAAAGGAAAAAATGTCTGATAGCACACGGGTTATATCTGGATATACCTTCATAATCGAACTTAGCTTTGTTCACGCCTTGAACTTCTCATATAAAAGTGGTGAGAGACATCACAATAAGCATCAAGTGAGCATCCGCCAATGCCTTTGTACTGAATCGAGCACCATTCACGTAATCTAACTTCACAAATGAAGCGTTTTAATTATGCAATATTAAATTACTTATATGTGCCTGAGCTGAGCACTCTTCACAACCTGAACTTCTTGTCTTGCAAAGGGAAAATATTGTCTACAGTTAGGAAACCTGAACCTTCACTAGTTTTTTGAATGGTTGGACTGCTAGTGCATACCAACCTGACCTTCAAGTCTCATCACATGCATGTTCTATTTTCATTTTTATTTTTTTGAATGCGAAATGCTAATGTGAATGCAGGCAGATTTTATAGTGTTTGTAGCCTGGACTGAGGCTCATGCACTACTAGAACTTCTCATGGTTGTAAGGTGAGATTTCAAAAAGCTTTTGTAGCTCGGATCGAGGCTCATGCACTACCGTAACTTCTCATGGTTGCAAGGTGAGATTTTAAAAGCATTTGTAGCCCGGATCGAGGCTCACACATTACTGTAACTTCGATGGTTGTAAGTAAATAACAAACCGAAGGAAGGAAGAAGTTCAACCATACCCTGGCTATAAGTTCGGCCAACCTTTTTCCAGCAGCTGATGGGCCACCCTGGGAACAATTCGTGGTGGAGGTATGAGAGGAATCCCATGGCAATCCTTGTCTTGCAGAGGGCGCGAAGTTCATCTCTTCTAAGCCAGAAGGTCAGATAATGCAACATTGAAGAAGAAGGCAAAATTGGGGAGGAAGTTCATGTACTGTTGCGGCTGAATTTGCGGGCGCAGCAGATGCCGCCTCCGTGGAGGAGTTGTTCGCTGGTCGCGCCGCCACGCCGGTCCCGGCTATCCGTCTCGCCAAGTCTTCGGGCGGTGGTGATGTGACGAGGATGCGGCTTCCTGAAGTCCATGGTGGTTTCGTCGCGTCGGGCGACGCTGGCTCTCTCGCGGCGTCGCCGCTGCCGCTTGCTTCGCCAGGCCGGTGGCCGCAACAAGCTGTAGAGAGAGGGGAGGCGGCGGACCCGGCTGGCCAGAGCCGGTGAAGAAGGGAGGCGGCGGATCCGCAGCCAGATCTCGAGACGGGGGGGCGGATCCGTGATCGCGGCCACCACGGGAGGTCGGGGATCGAGGGAAGGAGTTGGGCTGGGCCGCCGGGATCGGGATCGTGGATCTCGCCGGGAGGCCTCGGATCGGCTGGGATCTTGTCGGCCGGAACGGCAGATTCGAGAGCTCAGAGGGCCTGCTTGCCCTTATAGAGGCTGTTAGATCCAATAACTATTCTAATCATGGGATTAGAATAGTGCTACTATATATATATATATATATATATATATATATATATATATATATATATATATATATATATATATATATATATATATATAGCCAATGAAGAAAAATGATGTAAATGTGAAGACAATGCAAAGTTGAAGAAAAACTAAAATTGAAGATTTTCAACTTTGGTGGTGGCGTGACCCACCTTATAAGAATGATGATTTCATACACCGCGTACAATTGTCGTAGGGCTCTGAGAATCAAATTCTTCGTTAATTTCTTCACACTTAGAGTGTTATTCTTCATTGATTGAAGAAAAACGTTTTTCATGTGTTGCACATCTAAGTCATCAATTTTGCATAAGTTTTAGGATGAGTGTCCTTTTCAAAGAACATTCGAAGATTCTAAGATATTTAGCTCACACCGCAACTTGCTAAATCTCTTATCATCCAAGGGCTTTGTGAAGATATCGGCTAGCTATTCTTCAGTCTTCACATGCTCAATAGAAATGTCGCCCTTCAACACATGATCGCTAAGAAAATGATGACGAATCAATGTGCTTTGTCTTCGAAAGTGCCGAATCGGGTTGTGAGCAATATTGATGGCACTCTCATTGTCACGTAAGAGAGGCACATTCTTCACGCTGACGCTGTAGTCCTTGAGAGTTTGCTTCATCCATAGCAATTGAGCACAGTAAGAACCAGCAGAATGTACTCAGCTTCAGCAGTAGATAGTGATACGCAATTCTGTTTCTTCGAGGACCAATAGACCAAAGATCGTCCGAGGAAATGACATGTACCAGATGTTGACTTGCGGTCCACATGATCACCAACATAGTCAGAGTCAGAATATCCAATGAGATCAAAAGCCGAGCCCTTGGGGTACCATAATCCAAGTGTTGGTGTGTGAGCTAGATATCGAAGAATATGCTTCATAGCCTTATGGTGTGATTCCTTCGGTGTAGCTTAAAATCTGGCACACATACAAACACTAAGAATTATTTCTGGCCTAGATGCACATAAGTACAATAAAGAACCAATCATGGAGCGGTATACCTTATGATCGAAGTCAATACCATTTTCATCAGTGCACAGTTAGCCATTTGTGGGCATAGGAATTTTGATGCCTTTGCAATCTTGCATGCCGAATTTCCTCAAGACATCCTTGAGGTATTTCTCCGAGATATGAATATGCCATTTATACTGCTGATTTAATTTGAAGACCTAATAAGAATATCAATTCTCCCATCATAGACATTTGATATTCTTCACTCATCATATAGGCAAATTCATCACTATAACGTTGGTCAGTACAACCAAAGATAATATCATCAACATATATTTGGCACACAAACAGTTCACCATCATAAGATTTAGTGAAAAGAGTAGGGTCGAGTGAACCGGTTTGAAGCCTTTCTTCATGAGGAATTCCTTCAAAGTATCATACCACGCCCGAGGGGCCTGCTTGAGGACATAGAGGGCCTTATTGAGTCTCAAGACTTTGTCGATGCTTTGGATCTTCAAAACCTGGGGTTGAGCAACATATACTTCTTCCTCAAGCTTACCATTGAGGAATGCACTTTTCACATCCATTTTATATAAAGTGATATCATTATGGTTAGCATAAGCAAGTAATATGTAATAGCCTCAAGTCTAGCAACAGTGCAAAAGTTTCATCAAAATCAATTCCTTCAACCTGTGTAGCCTTGAGCTACAAGTCGCGTTTTATTCCTCACCACAAGGCCATTTTCATCTTGCTTGTTGCAGAGATCCACTTTGTGCCAATGATATTGTGCTTATGAGGATCCGGACGCTTGACCAGTTCCCAAACGTTGTTGAGATCGAATCGATGTAATTCTTCTTGCATGGCCTGAATCCACTCAGCTCAGAATGCTTCATCTACCTTAGTGGGCTCTATGATAGAGACAAAAGCATAGTGCCCACAAAAGTTAGATAAATGTGAAGCTTTTGAGCGTATGAGAGGACCTGGTGCTTCAATGTCATCAATGATCTTTTCAACTTGCAGTTCTTTTGCAACCGAGGATGAGCTGGCTGTCGTTGAGGAATTTGATCCGCATTTTCTTCAGTATTTTCTTCAGGTGCATTAGCTCGACGTTCTTCATGCTCTGGAATGAATTCTTCAGCAGATTCTTCGGTAGGAATGACATCCTTAGTAGCCTTGAACTTGATAGATTCCTCAGGTGATGTTTCATCTATCACAGAAGGTAGGTGCTCTCTTTGCGGGCCATTAGTTTCATCGAACCGCACTGTCGGGGAAACTGATCCACGAACACCTATGGGACCGGCGGACCGATCCCTTTCGTTCGGGGGGGGCGGAGATTGCACGAAGAGCGGATCGAGGCGGCACACGAGCAGCTTACCCAGCTTCGAGCTCTCCGAGAGATAACACTCCTACCGCTGCATGTCCGAGTGTATTGAGTTCTTGCTCGGGAGCGCTGAGTGCTAAAGACACACTAGCTGCTAACGAGACCGAGCGTGAGTGTTTTTTCTGCCTTGAACCCCTCTACATTGCGCATGGGCCTCCTTTTATATGCTAAAGGGTCTCGGCAGGTGGCAACGTAGACAAGGGTAAAATGGAAAAGGAATTGCGGTTGGTACAACTACCGCACAAAGGTACCATACCTAACCCCGACGGCAGGGACAAAGGCATTAAATTCCGCTCACGCCGCCCAAATAGTGCAAAAGGACCGTCGGGGACGCCATCGCTGCCACGATGGCAATCTTGTCAAGATTGCTTGCCATCACAAGACCGCCGGCCGCAGACAGCCTTTTGCCACGCCGCTACCGAAAGGTCCTGTATGCCACGCTGGTGGATGTGCCGGAGCGCGGCACAGAGTGGTAGTTTGTCATGCAAGCGCTTTGCCGCGGTCGTTGTCTTGTCGCGTCCGGAAGCTTGTCGCCGCTGGCCTCGCCGGACGCGCGTGGCGCGTCGCGGCAAGTTCCTTGAGATGCCTTGTTATCTTCCCGCAAGCTCCTCTTGCCGGGGCCTTGTCTCCTTGGCTTGAATACTTTGTTCTTGAATGGCTCCAAAGGAACCACGGAGGACCTTGGCGGTCACCGGCAAGCCTTGCCGCTGGTGTTGAATGCGCCTGCACAAGTTCGGGATACTAGGGTACCCTACTCTAGTACACCGACAGAGCCCCCTGGCTGGGCCACACGGTGCCGAAGGCTGTTGGGCCAGCCCAAAACAGGCACGGGCACGCGCGCCTGGGTTGCGCCAGATCTCACTCAGATCCACCGCGCCTCCTCGAACGGCACGCGTCGAATGCGGCGCCGTGGGAGAGATCGTGGTGGTTTTTTTATTCGAAAGACGGAACGCCCGCCCCTCCTCTTTATAAGCAGGGAAACAAGGGCAGTTCGCCCATCTTGCCGGTTGCTATTCCAATCTCAAAACCTCCGCCGCTCCCCTTCTTCCCAAAGCTGAAGAGAGCAGCGCCCGCCTCATCGCCACCGCACCACCAACGCCGCCGATCTTTCTCACCACCTCCGCCATGGCTCCAAAGCCGGGAAGGTTGTGAAGTCGGCCGAGGCGCAGCGGCTTGCGGCGCCGCGAAGGAGCGGCAACCTTCCCCCTCAGCTCGCCAAGGAGCCGAGGGAGTATTACTACCTCTTCGTCGACGGAGACGCGAGCGCATCCACAAGACGAAGGTACTCTCAAGAGCCGCTGAACCGGCTCCAATGAATATCCTTCTTCAAGTTCTTCATCGCGGGCTCGCCCGCTTTCTCTCGAAGTTTTTCAGGACATTATGAACACCCACGGTTCCGCCTTGACTTCACCCCCAACGCCGTTTCGATTATGGCAGTTTTCGCACATCTCTCGCGAAAACTTTGTCGGAGTCTATCCAAATGTAGCTCTTTTTCGCCACTTCTTTATGCCCCGAGTTGAGAGAGGGGAGCCTTTATCCGGCGGAATCGCCTGGATCTCGAGAACTGGCAAGAAGGAAGCTTATCTGGAGGGAGAGCTCCGTAGCAAGTGGGATGAATGAAGAGCAGGCTGGTGCTGGATTGTCGAGGAGAACCCGCAGCCATTTACCGCCCAGCGCCAAGCCCCAGTAGCGCGCGGCAACGATTGGAGCAACGTGGCCCCGGAAGGCGATAGGCTGAAGATTGCCGTCACCCGGATCCTACGCTTCAGGCTTGCCGGGCTCACCGTAGGCGCCGTTGGCGCAGATTTTCTTCGCCGCCGCGACGCTTCAGGAGAGGAGGAGACCTACCGGGAGTTCCGTAACGCGGCGGATATCATGAGGCTGCGCCTGGCCTCAAATTCAACTTCACTGCCCCGAACTGGACGCGATGCTTCGAACTGTTCACACGATCCTCAACATCCCGGCGTTCAGGTTGCCGAGGGTGTCGTTTCGCTGCGGTAACAACTCCTCGCCGACCGCATCCGCGTAATGATGCCACCGCGATTCGCATGGAATTGTCCCAACTTGATAAGAGCCCGCAGACGACGCCGCAGGAGTTCTTTGACGGCTTGGTAGAAATGCCGTCCGCCTCGATGAACAGTAAGAGCCTTTACTCGCGACGCCACCGGCGCGGAGATGCAGCAGACGCCACTAGGGCCGGAAGAGGCGGCGCAGGCTGCCGCGGGCGAGTTTGGATTCACCGTGGAGGAGGCAGAGGCAGCAGAGGCGGCAAGCCTTGCCGAGCGAGAGGAGCTTGCCGGCGAGGGAGAGCTTGTCGGCCTGAAGCTGAGTCGAGCGAGCCCGCCGAGGGCGCGAGCGACTCGTTGAAGATCGACTCCTCCTCTTTCTCACCTTCAGACAGCTCGCCGCAAGCGGAGCCCCCAGCTCCACCAAGAAGGCATCTCCGCAAGGCCGGGACGTAGCGGGGCGGCAGACGGGTCAACAGCCAGGCCACATGACGTGCTCCACCGTGGCAAGCATCTGCTGCTGGAGCGCTTTCACGCCGCTGCAAGTAATCGGAGCGGGCCTCCCGACCACCGCTTCGCTCCCGCCAAGCGGCTAAGGAACCTACCTCCGCCTTTGTCGCTACCGAAAGTGGGCCGGATTTCACCTCTCCGCGCCAGCTCCGACGAGGAAGAGGAAGAGTAAGATTCTTTGTCAGTACTTGTAGTTCTTCAATTCTTGCTGTTTTGTCTTGTATCTGATTTGCTTTACTCCAACCCATTCCTTTTCGTGACTCGCCCGAGAGCAGCGAAGAGAGCCAAGGTCCCGGTGATTGTCATCGAGGACGAACCCACCGCGACAAAGCAGGGGTGTGTCCGAGACCACCTTGTCGGACCCGCAACTATTCATCAAAGCAGCCCTCAGCAGCAGCCCCCAGCCAGAAGTATATGGTTTACTTCCTGCTGTTAGGGCGCGTGGGTGCTCTTTCTTTGCCGACATCTCGACTATTGGTTTATGAGGAGCAGAGCAGCCTCACCAGAGTGCCCGAAGCCGCCCCGACATGCCATCTGCTTCGACTACACCGCCAAGGGAGGATTCCCGCAAGGGAGCTTCTTCGCAAGGAGAATTTTCCGTAAGGGAGAAGTCTCCGCAAGGGACAGTTCTCCGGCAAGGAGAATTTTCCGTAAGGGAGAAGTCTCCGCAAGGGACAGTTCTCCGCAAGGAACAAGACCAGTGACTTCGGTGGCGGAGACCACGATCAGAGATCCTAGTACAGGTAATCCTCTTGCTTGAAAACTTCCCTTGGGTTCTTCTTCTTCTGATTTTCTTTTTGAATATTTGCTTGACTTTTCTTCCTTTTCCGGTCGTCAGGTCCATATGCCATGGAGCCGATGGAAACCGAGGTCGCCGGCGAGGAGGACGCTGCTGCAATACCGACGACGCCATTGTCATCAAGAAGAGGCCGGCGCCGATGATCCCGCCGCGGAGAGGTCGCCAAAGCTGCCGCCGCAGAAGTCGGGCGAGGGTCCAGCGATCGCGACCGACGGCCCCGAGGCCGCAGGAGCGCCAGCGCCACGCCGACCGCCGATCCTCCGCCGCTGCTTGCAGCTGCCAGTTCAAGAGCCCCAGCCCGGGCGCCTATTTGAAGGCCGACGATGGCGTCTTCATCAAGCTCCCCGGGCGCCGAGCCTGTGGCGCCGATCAAGGAGAAATCTTTGATGAAGAGTTGCTCGCTTCCACTGGCTGACGCTGGTCGACGCGCCGAGCAGCAGCAGCGGCGGCGAGCCCGAGGAGGAGCAGCTGCCGCGAAGCTGTTGTCGCTTCTACCGCGCCCGACAAGCCAAGCTGGTATCCCGAGAAGCGCTTTGTCACGAAGGCGGAGGGACATCGAGAAGCGCATGGAGGAGCTCCGGCCTCAACCAGAAGCTCTCCGTCCCTCGGCAGAGGAGCGGAGCAACTCGCCGAGGAGCGTAAAGCCTTCCTCCTCGAGAAGGCTGAAGTTGAAGAGCAACAGCCGCTTGCTGCCGAGAAGCCGCTCTGCAGGAAGGCGAAGTTGGCGCAGCGGAATGTTAACCTTGACAGCCACGAGGAGGAGCTTACATGCGAGCAAACATTCGGCGGGCTCTCAAGGAAGCAGAGGATGCTGCCGCAGCTGCCGAGGCCGCCAAGAAGGAGCTGGAGACGAAGGTGGCGTAGCTGGAGGCCGATCTCAAGGCGAGCGGCGAGGAGCTTGTTGTGCTCAAGCGTGAGCGCGAGAAGGACGCCTACACCCTTGGCGAAGCTGCGTGGTCGCCTCACCGAGAGGAGCAAGGAGCTTAGCGCCGCCAAGGACTCCAACGCAGATCTTGAGTTGAAGCCGACTACTTTGACCAAGACGCCGGACGGCGCCAGGAGCAGGAGGTGGCCTTGAAGGAGAAGATCAAGGCCGACGAGGCGCTGTGCGCGAAGCTGCCGCCGCCTGTAACACTTTTAGGGAGAATGTGGAGCACCGGACCGAGGATCTCGTGGATGTTGCCGCAGCCATCGACAGTGGAGCTGGCGCAGCTGGGATGGAGGATCTCGGTATTCCTCCGATGAGCACCTCCAACCCAGCGCCAAGCTCAGCTTGTTCTTCAAAGGCGTATGACGGCCCTCCAAATGACTCCGGAGAAGATCCCAAAGCAGCTGGTCGAGGAGTCGCGCAAGATCTGCGCTGGAGCTCTTCAAAAGGTGTTGGTGAAGGTGGCCTTCCGCAACCCTGTGCCTCAACCTCACCAACGCCCTCAGACCTTGCCGCCGGATGCTGATCCGAAGCGCCAAGACCCTTGTCGCACTCCATTGTGGACAAGGTGAGCGGATCAAGAGGGTTGAGGGCGATCGCGTAGATTAGGCCGCCTGCTTTTCTTTTTTCTTGTCGCTGCTGGTCATGTTATGAGAACAATCTGTTAGAGCTGCGACAAGCTATCTTGTAATATGACTCTATTTCGGTAGCGATTGCTATGTTATTTTTTTACTTGATTCCTTCCTTTGTATGTTTTGCCCCACGCTTTTAGGGAACTTGTCGGCGCAGGCACCTTAGTCATGAAGCGCTGAGTGCGGACGTCAAGAGCCTGTCAAGCGGTGCCGCCACCGACAAGAAACCTTGTCGCAACTAGTCGCAGCTCACTTAAGTTGTTGAGCGGACTCAAACAAAGTAAGGGCGCAACTAGCTACGAGTTGGTTCCTCCTCCGCATGTGTTTTCCATACAAAGCACGGTCGCTCGAGGAAGATAACTTAAAATTTTAAAACCGATTGCTCAAACTTTAGCAACTTAGCTTTTTTGTCGCTTGCTTCCGGTAAGGCTAAACTTCCTCGAACGACGCTGGTCCACACCATTATCTTCTCCTTTCCCCGCAAACTTTTGGGCGAGGGAACCTTCCTTTCTTTGAGAAAGAGAAAGAAGAGAAAATAAAGATATGGAGCCCACGGCTCGTTATTGCTTACCGGGGTAGGCGCTGCACAAAGTGTTAGATAACGATGCAAAAAAAAGTAGAAAGCATGAATTGACAAGATGTGCGGAGCACATGAGCTTTACTTATGCACGGAGTCTGCGCTCGACTTCGCATAAAGGATTACATGCAACATCGGCAAGACTTGTATTAAAGGTGGTTGCCGGAACAGGTTCCGCAACCGCGCTTCACGGGTAAAACTTACGAAGATGCTCAATGTTCCAGAGTTGCTCACCGAATGCCATCTTCGGTCTCAAGGCGGACAGCGCCAGCCTAGTGACTCGCTTCACCCGGTAAGGGCCTTCCCACTTCAAGGCCAACTTGTTGGAATTCTTGGCGGACTGAACACGCCAAGAACAAGGTCGCCTTCCTCGAGACTTCGCATTAACTTTATGCGGTTATGGTAGCGGCGCAAAGCTTGCCGGTATCGAGCAGCTCAGATAATGGCTCGAAGACGGTCCTCCTCAAGGAGCAGCGATCATCTTGTCGCAATCTGCTCTTGCTCAAGCTCATCATAAGCGAGCACTCGAGGTGACCCAGATACGAGTTCCGTGGGGAGAACCGCCTCGCTCCATAGACTAGAGCGAAGGTGTCCGCCAGGGCTCGATTTGGCGCCGCCCCGATCGACCAAAGAACCACCGCAGCTCCTCAATCCAGCTTCTTTCCGACTTGTGCAGCCTCGTCGAAAGTCCTGGTCTTGAGCCCGCGCAGCACTTCAACATTCGCCTCTCCGCTTGACCGTTATTTCTGATGAGCAATGGCGAAGCAGACCTTGGCGCCAAGATCTTGGACGATCGCATGAAGGTGCGGCTCGTGAATTGCGCGTACATTGTCGGTGATGATCCTGTTAGGGATCCCAAGCGCAAACAATCGACCAAGAACTTGATCGCCGATCGGCTGTCACCTTCCTCATCGCTTCCACTTCCGCCACTTTGTGAACTTGTCGATTGCAACGCATAAGTACTCAAAGCCCCGACAGCTCGGGAAAGGGGCCGAGGATGTCGAGCCCCTGCACCGAAAAATGGCCAGGATAAAGGGATCGCTTGGAGAGCTTGAGCTGGCTGGTGTATCTCGCTGGAATGGAACCGCATGCTTCACACTTGGTTACTTGTGCGTTGCATCCCGGAGGGCTGTCGGCCAAAGAAACCTTGCCGGAACGCTTTGCGGTAAGTGTTTTGCGCCAATGTGGTGACCACATATGCCTCCATGTATCTTCGCCAACAGCTTTTGTCCGCCTTCCCGGTGAATACACTTCAATTTCACGCCGCTGAGTCTTCTTCTCATGCAGTGTGTTGTCGACAAACTGGTATATACTTGACTGCCGGGCTACTCTTTCCGCTTCTTCTTGCTCTTCGGAAGTTCTCCTGCTTGAAGGAAACGGACAATCTGTCGTGCCCATGCCGGAGCTTGCGGCTCGACAACAAGGACTAAAGGCACATTCGCTGCTGCGGAACATCCGCTTTACGGCGAGAACTCGCGGCTCAGCCGAGCTTGACGCTCTCGGCAAGCTTGCCGGAGCAAAACTTGTCGGGAGCGCCTCGCTTCAACGGAACAAACCCTAGGGCTTGCCGGAGCAGATCGCTCCTCAAAGACCTTTGGTGTTGATCTTGAGGATCTTCTTGGCGGCGGCTTCGGGAGCTCGCCGAAAATAGTCACCGAAATCAACTTCCTCTTCTTGCTCGTCCAGCTTGATGGCGTTATGAGACGGTTGAGTCAGTTTGAGCACAAAGATCCCTGGTTCCATGTGTAACTTAAGTGCGGCGACTTCGACAAAGCGATCGGCAATGTCGCTCGAGCTCTTGGAACATGTTCCATCTCAGAGGCCGTCAAAGTGCTCTTCTAGCTTTCTCACTTCATCAACGTAAGCTTCCATCAACGGACTCTAATAATTTTGTTCACTTGGCGGACGACAAGCCGTGAGTCACCCCGATAATGAGCTTCTTGATCCCAAGGTCTGCTGCGATCTCGAGACCGCAAGCAAACCTTCATACTCTGCGGTATTGTTCGTTGCTTGCTTCTTGGGAAAGTGCATCCGACTACGATTTGAGGTGCTCTCCGTGGTGCAACAAGTAGCACGCTCAAGACCGGGCGCTTTGCAGCGAGAAGGCACCATCAAAGTACATCAGCCACTCTTGCTTGCTTCCTTGACGGGATGCTCGCTTCGAATTTCTTCATCTTGTGTTGGCGCCCATTCTGCTATGAACTCCGCCAATGCTCTACTTTTGATAGTTGAAGTGATCTCAAACTTGAGGCCAAAGCTTGACAGCCCAAAGGCCCACTCGACAATCCCGCCCTGCTTCGGATTTTGCAAGATCCTCTTCAGCGGAAAATGAGTTACGATTGTGATCTCATGTGCTTGGAAATAATGGCGAGCTTTCTCGAGGCCATGAGAAGGCCGAAAAGCAATTTCTACACACCGTAGTACCTTGACCTAGCCCCCGCAGAAGGGAACCGAAAGTAAACTGGGCGCTGCACCATTCTTTTCTCGATCTTCTCACGCTACCGCAGATCCATCTTTGTCGGGACCAGAGCTTGCCGGTGAAGTCCCCGCTTGTCGCTGGATGCATCCGCCGTGGTTGTCGGCTCATCATCCGCCTCCCTCTCCGCTATTAATGCAGCACTAACCACTTGATTGGTTGCCGCTATATATAGCAGCAACTTCTCTTGTGGCTTAGGTGCGACAAGTGTTGGAGTGGAGGACAGGTATCTCTTTAAGTCCTGCAGCAGCCTCCGCTTCCGGAGTCCATTTCATTGACCTGCCTTTTTCAATATTTTGAAAATGGCAGTATGCCAGCAGACCTAGAGATAAACTCGCCGAGAGCAGCTACGCAACCGCAAGTCTTCGTGACATCCTTGACGCGCTTTGGTGCTTCAATCTGCTCAATGGCCTTGATCTTGTCGGGATTGGCTTCAATTTCGCTGAGATGAAGAACCCGAGAAGCTTGCCGAGGGGACTCCAAACACACACTTCTCGGGTTAAGCTTGAGGTTGATCTTGCGCAGATTTGCAAAGGTTTCATCTAAATCTTGAATCGAGTCGCTTTGTCCTTGCTCTTGACCACTATGTCATCCATGTAGGCTTCCACATTTCTGTGTATTTGCGGCTCAAAAGCGCCATGGACTACCCTTGCAAATGTTGAACCAGCATTCTTTAAACCGAAAGGCATCCATACGAAACAAGATGTGCCACATGGGGTGATGAATGCGGTCTTCTCCTCATCCTCTTCTCGCCATGAAGATCTGATGGTATCCCGAGTATGCATCAAGAAATGAAAGAAAGTCACATCCGCCGTGGAGTCAATAATCTGTCGATGCGCCGCAAGGGAAATGGGTCTTTGGGACAAGCTTTATTGACATCGGTAAAGTCGATACAAAGCCTCCATTTCCGCTTGCCTTGGCGCACGACTACTGTGGTTGGCCAACCACGAGGATGGAGCACTTCTCCGACAAGGCCGCTGCTTCCAATTTCTTGATTTCTTCGCGATGAATTCTTGGCGCCCACCGCTCGCTTCGACGACTTCGCTTGACGGGCCGCGATGAGGACAGACGGCAAGATGGTGCTCGACATTTCCTAGGAACACCGGGATGTCGACGAAGGTGAGAAAGAGGAGGAGTCGATCTTCAACGAAGTCGCCATACCGGCGGCTCGCTTCGACTCAGCTTCAGCCCGACAAGCTCTCCTCGCCGGCAAGCTCCTTCGCCGGCAAGGCTTGCCGCCTCTGCTGCCTCTCGCCTCCTCCAGTGAATCCAACCGCACGGTAGCAGCGTTGCCGCCGCTTCTTCCACTTAGTGGCGCGCTGATCTCCGGATCGGTGGTGTCGCGAGTAAGGCTCTTCTGCTCATCGGAGCGGACCGGCATTTCTACCAAGCCGCCAAAGAACTCCTGCACGACGCCGCTCAGAGGCTTTTGCAAGTTGGGACAATTCCATGCGACCGCACAGCGCATCATTGCACGGATGCGGTCGAGCGAGGAGTTGTTGCACAGCTGAACGACACCCTCGCAACCTCGAACACTTCGGATGTTGAGGATCGTGCTTGAACAGTTCCAGAGCATCGCGCCCAGCCTGTGACAGTGAAGTTGAAGTTGAGGCCCGGCGCAGCCTCATGATATCCGCCAGATTCGAACTCCCAGCGGGTCTCCTCCTCTCCCGCAGGGGGATGGCGCGCGGCGAAGAAAATCTGCGCCAACGGCGCCACGGAGAGCTCCGCAAGCTCGAGGCGAGGATCCGGATGACGGCAATCTTCACCTATCGCCTTCCGGGCCACGTTGTTCAATCGCTGCTGCAAGGCCATCGGGCTTAGCGCCGGGCGGTAAATGGTTGCGGGTTCTCCTCGACAATCCAGCACCGGCCCGCTTCTCCATTCATCCCACTTGCCGCGGAGCTCTCCTCCAGATAAGCTTCCTTCTTGCCGCTTCGAGATCTAGGCGATTCACGGATAAAGGCTCCCATCTCTCAACTCGGGCATAAAGAAGTGGCGTAAAAGAGCTACATTTGGATAGATTTCACAAAGTTTTCGCAGATGTGCGAAACTGCCATGGTCGAACGGCGCTGGGGTGAAGTCAAGGAGGCGGAACTCAGAGGTGTTCATAATGTCACGTAAAACTTCAGAGAAAGGCGCAGCAGAGCCCGCAGAGAAGAAAACGCGAAGAAGGGATATCCATTCGAGCCGCCAAGCGGCAGCCGAGAGTACCTTCGCGCGCGGATGCGCCGCCTCCGCCGACCGTAAGAGGTAGTAATACCCTCAGCTCCATCGCGGCGAGCTGAGGGGGAAGGTTGCTCGTCCTTCCGCAGCGCCGCAAGCCGCTGCTATAACGCCTTGATTCGGCGCGCCAGTGTCCGCTGCTTATTCGCCGCCTTTGCCATGTCATTTGCTTATGTGTTGCATTTTGCCATGTCATCATGTGCATATCATTTTGCATACGTGTTCGCCTCATGCATCCGAGCATTTTCCCCGCTGTCCGCTTTTGCAATCCGCACTCCTATGTCCCCCGGGCGCCTTTTACTTTTTTTTCGTGTGGGTGTTAAACGTTCTCGAATGGACCGAGGTTTGTCAAGCGGCCTTGGTATAGCACCGTAGACCGCCTGTCAAGTTTCGTGCCATTTGGAGGTCGTTGATACTCCAACGGTTAACCGGTAAACAGAAACCCTCTTTCTCTTTGCAGCCCAACACCCTTTCAAAGTGGCCCAAAACCCATCTAACTCCCTCCATGCTCTCAGTCGCTCGATCACGATCGCGGGCCGAAAACCCGACTCCATTTGACTCTCCTAGCTCCCTCTACCTATAAATAGGTTCCTCCCGAATCTCCGGATCATTTTGCCCCAAACCCCACTTCTCCGCACGCCGGACATGTCCGGGTCCGCCGGACGAACCCGCCACGCCGCAGAGCAGCTGGTCACAGGCCACGTGGCCTCCGGCCCCCTCGCCAAGGCCCTGTCTGGCCCAGCGCAGCGCTGCCCGCCAGTTCACATGCAGGCCACCAGGCGCCACTGGGCCCGGCCGCCACTGGCCCGACCACTGGCCACCACTGCCTCGGCACCTGCACGGCCACTCCTCCTCGCTGGCACACAAGGCCTCTCGCGCCCATCTCCGGCCCGCCGAGTCGCCATCGCTGGAGTTCGGGCCCCACGCTTCGTCCGACCGCCCGGCGACCACACAACACGGCCATGGCGCCTCGCCGCCTCCTCCGGCCGCCTGGCCTCCCCGCAAGCCAGAGCCCGATCCGCCTCGAGCTCTCGAGCCACCAGGCCTCACCGAGCTCCCCGATCCACCTCGCCGACTCACCCGCCCCGGATCCACCTCGCCGGACCCGATTCATCCCGCGGTTGACTTTTCCTCTCCCCCGAATCCACTAAGTCCCAGATTTGCTGATATTTTCATGCATTTTCATCGCATCATAACTCTGCATCCATAGCACCGCTTTTTGCGTGTAATATGTCAAATTGTTCGCCTCGATGAGTAGATCATTTCATATCATTGCATCATTTTCATTTGAGCTCATCTTGATGCCCAAAATGCTGTTGGAAGAGGGCTATGTGATGTTAGTTTCAGATTCTTATCAGGACATGCACTTTTGTCATTTTTTCCATGATTGATGTGTGCATCCTATGAACTTGAGTCCTACATGTGTTTTGTAATATGCCATGCCATGTTTACAGGGGTGTATGCCATGTATTTTTGTGATCTCTGTGGTGACTAGCACAAGCATGCAAACTAGGCTTCATGATGTTGCTGATTTCACCCCTGCTCATTGATATTTTTATGCCATGTTAACTTGATGCTACCGAGAGATCCATGCATATTTTGAGATACTTCAGTAAGGATGTTTTTAACATATGGTTATTCTCTATCCATCCATGCCCTTGTTTGCAATTATGGAGTGCCATAGCTTGAGTCAATCGAGCTCTACTTTTGCTATAAAATGTTTCTCGCAGATTGTTTACATGTTATTCAATTTTGCCAAGGTTGTTGTAGTTGATCCAAGCATGCTATGATGTTGTTCTTGCCATGTATAGCTTCTATGCCATGTCTTCTTGCTGTTGGTTGCCTTGCCATGCCATGTATTGCTCTGTAGTGAGTGTTTCAAGCTCACCAACATGCCTACTTATCGTTGTTCCACCATGTATGAATCTGTAATATAACTTGCCATGTTTACATGGGTGCCATCATATCTTCTCGTCCTTTTGGCTCATGGTCAGTAAGGGACATTTGTTCTATGCAATTAGTAGATTCATGCCATGCCTTTTTTTGGCATGTTATAGCTCTAAACATTGCAACCTGATGTTATTTCTGCAATGCCTGAAACTGTTATTATTTGCAATCTTGCCATGTCATTTTGAGCATGTTTTAGTCATTTCTGGAGATAGCTCAGTGTTCATGTTTTGTCATGCTTTACCTGTACTTCATGCCCATGCCTTTTGTTTTGTTGTTGAGGTCCTGTAGCATGTTGTTTTGATGCTTGCAATATGCCTAGTTGCTGTTTTGGATGATTGTTGTCATGACTTGTATAGGGTGTATGTGTTGATCCGTTGTCTCGCTTTTGAGTGTGCTCTATATGAAACTTGCTTGTTTTTGCATGTAGTTTCATATTATCATGTTGCATCCTTGTTTTGAGGTGTTTGCTTGATGTTTGTATGCATTTTGCATCAATGCCATGCTTAACTTGTTTTGCTCATATCTTCTAGGCCGAGTCTCAATCTAATGAACTTTATATGTAACTTGACTAGAATTTCGTAGATCATCTTGGTGCATTTTAAATTGCTGTTTAACAACTTGAACATAAGGTTTATTCAGATCTGGACCAATTTCGAAATTTGCATATGAGGACTTACCGGAATTGTTATATGTTGTTTCCGGCCTCATTTAAACTTGTTTTGATGTGTTGCTCTTGTTTGCATCATCTCTTGCCATGAGTAGCCTCATCCTAGCTTCGTCATGCATCATGTTTGTTGTGCATCATGTCTTGTTCGTGTGTGGTGTGTTTACTATGTTGTGTGCTTCTTCTTGTTAGTTCCTCGCTTGCTATGATCGTGAGGATTCGCTCGCTCACGCTTGGTTCGGCTTCATCCGCTCGCCTTCTTCATGGACTCGTTCTTCTTCCTTGGGATTTCAGGCAAGATGACCGCTACCCTGGATCTCACTACTATCATTGCTATGCTAGTTGTTTCGTTTCTATCGCTATGCTGCGCTACCTATCACTTGTTCCTCAAGCCTCCCAAATTGCCATGTCAGCCTCTAACCTTTTGCACCTTCCTAGCAAACCGTTGTTTGGCTATGTTACCGCTTTGCTCAGCCCTCTTATAGCGTTGTTAGTTGCAGGTGAAGATGAAGTTTGTTCCTTGTTGAACATGGAGATGTTGTTCCTTGTTGGAACATGTTTACTTGTTGGGATATCACAATATATCTTATTTAATTAATGCATCTATATACTTGGTAAAGGGTGGAAGGCTCGCCTTATGCCTGGTGTTTTGTTCCACTCTTGCCGCCTCTAGTTTCCGCCATATCGGTATTATGTTCCCGGATTTTGCGTCCCTAACGCGGTCGGGTGATTTATGGGACCCCTTGACAGTTCGCTTTGAATAAGACTTTTCCAAAGAAGGCCCAACATTGGTTTTACATTTGCCTCACCTAGCCTTTTTTCCCTTGGGAGTCGCGATCCCGAGGGTCATCTTTATTTACCCCCCGGCCAGTGCTTGTCTAAGTGCTGGTCCAAACTAGAGCACCGTGCGGGACCATCCCTTGGCAACTTGGGTTACGCCTGTACTGTGACGCTTAGCTTATCCGGTCGTGGCCTCGAGACGAGATATGCTGCTACTATCGTGGTGTCGCACGCCGGGAGGTCTTGCTGGTCTTGTTTTATTGTTGTCGAATGTCTTGTGGCCGGATTCCGAGACTGATCGGTCTTCCGGGAGAAGGAATTTCTTCGTTGATCGCGAGAGCTTATCATGGGCTGTTGGGACACCCCGCAGGTATAAACTTTCGAGAGCCGTGCCCGCATGTTATGTGGCAGATGGGAATTTGTTAATATCCGTTGTAGTAAACTTGAAGCAAACTCTTCTAAAATACACCAACCGTGTGTGTAACCGTGAGTGTCTTTTTCGGGTTGATCGAGAGGAGAACACGGTTTCGGGTTATGTCCGACGAAGTAGGAGTTCAGGATCACTTCTTGATCATTACTAGTTGACGACTCGCCTTTGTTTCTCTTCTCGCCTCATTTGTGTATGTTAGCCACCATATATGCTTAGTCGCTGCTGCAACCTCACCACTTTACCCCTTCCTTTCCCATTAAGCTTTGCTAGTCTTGATACCCATGGTAATGGGATTGTTGAGTCCTCGTGGCTCATGACACTACACCACCAGTTGCAGTGTACAGGTTTTCGATGATCATGACGTGAGAGCGATGCTTGCTTGTTGGAGTTCTTCTTCCGCTTCTTCTTCGATCAGGGATAGGTTCCGTGTCGGCAGCCTGGGCTAGCAGTGGTGGTTATTGTTTGAGTTTTGTTTATGTTTCATCCGTAGTCGGATGTTGATCTTGTATATGATGTTGATGTATTCTTGTGGCATTTGTGCCTTTTGTATGTATCCCCACTATTGTGTAATGTTGATGTAATGATATCCACCTTGCAAAAGCGCTTCAATATATGGTCTATCCTTGGTGGGACCGCTGAGTTCCTTTTGGATAGGGTCGCATATTGGGCGTGATAGCAAGGCCGGCCGACTTCACAACCTTCCCGGCTTTTCGAGCCATGGCGGAGGTGGTGAGAAAGATCGACGACGTTGGTGGTGCCGGTGGTATGATGAGGGCGGAGCGCTGCTCTTTTCAGCTTTGG
Source organism: Aegilops longissima (assembly GCA_021605205.1). Lineage (NCBI taxonomy): Eukaryota > Viridiplantae > Streptophyta > Magnoliopsida > Poales > Poaceae > Aegilops > Aegilops longissima. The sequence continues at coordinate 354,634,241 of CM038679.1, forward strand.
GAAGAAGGGGAGCGGCGGAGGTTTTGAGATTGGAATAGCAACCTGCGAGATGGGCGAACTGCCCTCGCTTCCCCGCTTATAAAGAGGGAGGGGCAGACGCTCCGCTCTTCCAATAAAGAAACCACCCACGATCTCTCCCACGACGCCAGATTCGACGCGCAGGCTGCTCGAGGAGGGCGCTGTGGATACAGAGTGAGATACACAACAAGAACCCAGCCGCTGTGTCTGCAGCCTGCTTTTGGGCCTGGCCCAACAGCCTGGCACCGTGTGTGGCCCAGTTCGGGGGCTCTGCTTGTACTAGAGTAGGGTACCCTAGTATCCCGAACTTGTGCATCGGGCAGTTGACAGCGGCAAGGCTTGCTGGGTGACCGCCAAGGTCGTCCGTGGTTCCTTTGGAGCCATTCAAGAACAAAGTATCAAGCCAAGGAGACAAGGCCCTGCAAGAGGAGCTGTCGGGAAGGCCAACCAAGGCATCTCAAGGAACTTGTCATGACGCGCCATCGCTGAGGCCCGGCGAGGCAGCGGCGACAAGCTTCGGACGCGACAAGACAACGATCGCTGCAAGGCGCTGTCAGCGCAACTACCACCAGATCGCTTCCAAAGACATCCACCAACGTGTCGCCTCGACCTTTCAGCGCGCTGGCAAGAGGCTGTGCGCCAGCGGTGCTGGTGGCAAGCGACGCCGACAAGATTGCCATCGGTAAGCGGTGGCGCCCCCGACGGTCCTTTTTGCACTATTTGGGCGACGAACGGCATTTAATGCCTTTGTCCCCCGCCGCCGGTTAGGTATGATACATCAGGTGTAGTTGTACCAACCGCAATTCCTTTTCCATTTTTACCCTTCCACGAACACCTATGGGACCGGCGGACCAAGCCCCTTTCGGTTCGGCGGGGGGCGGAGATCGCACGAAGAGCGGATCGAGGCGGCACACGCAGCAGTTTAACCATCTTCGAGCTCTCCGAGAGATAACACTCCTACCGCTGTATGTCCGAGTGTATTGAGTTCTTGCTCGAGCGCTGAGTGCTACAAAGACACACTAGCTGCTAACGAGACCGAGCGTGAGTGTTTTTCTGCCTTCGAACCCCCTCTATGTTGCGCATGGGCCTCCTTTTATATGCTAAAGGGGTCTCCGACAGGTGGCAACGTAGACAAGGGTAAAAATAGAAAAGGAATTGCGGTTGGTACAACCACCGCACAAGGTACCATACCTAACCCCGACGGCAGGGGACAAAGGCATTAAATGCCCGCTCACGCCGCCCAAATAGTGCAAAAGGATCATTAAGGACGCCACCGCCACACGATGGCAATCTTGTCGTTGTCGCCACATCACAAGACCGCTGGCAAGACAGCTTTCTTGCACACGCTACCGAAAGGTCCTGTGGCGACACGCCGGTGGATGAGCCGGAGCGCTGGTACAGAGTAGTTTGTCGCGCAAGCGCTTTGTCAGCGGTCGTTGTCTTGTCGCATCCGAAGCTTGTCGCCGCTGGCCTCGCCGGACGCTGGCGTCGCGGCAAGTTCCTTGAGATGCCTTTGTTATCTTCCCAAGCAAGCTCCTCTTGCCGGGCCTTGTCTCCTTGGCTTGAATACTTTGTTCTTGAATGGCTCCAAAGGAACCACGGAGGACCTTGGCGGTCACCCGCAAGCCTTGCCGCTGGGTGTTGAATCGTCAGGCACAAGTTCGGGATACTAGGTACCCCTACTTAGTACAATCGACATCGACATCTCACAGCTTCAACAACCTTGTGAAGAACGTTGTTGAAGACTTTGTAGGTGTGCTAGTCCTTTCCGTAACCAAGCATAAAACCTTGATGTGCTTTTGGTGCAAATTTTGAGTTGTGATGAGGATCTCTAATCCAACATTTAGCAATCAAGACTTTGAAATAACTCACATTGGGTTTCTTGTCGTTGAGGAGTTCATAGACAGTCTTCTTGAAGAATTTGTGAAGATATACTTTGTTGATGATGTGGTACGCAGATAAATTGCCTCAATCCAAAAGTGATGAGGCGCCTTGTACTCATCAAGCATAGTGTGAGCCATCTCAACAAGAGTCCTGTTCTTGCGCCCACGACGCCATTCTGCCGAGGAGTATAAGGAGCAGATAACTCATGAGTAATACCAAGTTCATCAAGATAGTCATCAAGACCAGAATTCTTGAACTCGGCCCATTGTCACTTCGATGTGCTTGATCTTCACACCAAAGTTGGTTGAAGCCCTCGAGGAAAATCGCTTGAAGACTTCCCGCACTTCATGTTTCAGGCAACAATGTGTACCCAAGTTTAATGAGAGTAATCATCAACAATAACAAAGCCATAGAGAGATGCATCATTTGTGACTGCTGAGTAATGATTAGGACCAAAGAGGTCCATGTGAAGCAATTCGAATGGTCGAGTAGTGGTCATGATAGTCTTCATTGGATGCTTAGCCTTTGTCATCTTCCCAGCTTCACAGGCTCCGCATAAGTGATCCTTGAGGAATTTGACATTCTCAATGTCAATGACATGCTTCTTCTTCGCAAGTGTGTGCAAATTCCTCATGCCTGCATGACCAAGTCATCGATGCCATAGCCAGCCTTCTGAAGCTTTTGCAAGTAGGCACACGGCTGGTTGCGGTCCTGCAGAGAAATCAACAATATACAAGTCTCCTCTCCTAAAGCCTTCAAGACTTTGGAATTGTCAGCTTCCATAACCACAACACAACGATATTTGCCAAAGACAACAACCATATCAAGATCACAAAGCATTGAGACAGACATGAGGTTGTATCCTAAGGACTCGACAAGCATGACTTTGTCCATGTGTCGATCCTTTGTGATCGTAACCTTACCTAGACCCAATACCTGACTTTTGCCTTTGTGTTTAAGATGATATGCTTCAGATGGGATGGTGATAAGGAGCATCCATCAATAGATTCTTGTCACCAAATATGTGATTTGTACATCCACTATCGAGGACCCACTCGCTGGCTTTTGGTTGATCATCCCGCAGTGAATTAGTGAAGCTTATTTAACTTCATATACTTCATCGCTGAAGAATATGACATCGAATTCATCGATCAATTTCATCAAGTAATAGAATGATAAAGCAAGATGAGGACGTGAGAAATGAAAGTTCATTTCTTCATGATTAGCCTGCATCCTTTCGTGCACTTTTCAGTGTCTCCAAGAAATTCTTCAGACGTTTCACGCACGCCTGGAGACCCGACCTCCGTAAGAGATTAGTTCTTTTTCTTCACCACCCACATCTCAAGGGGTGGCAAAGAGGTCATCACTCGCGAGCTCCATACGAGAAAGGTGGCATGGAAGCCAATCCATTTCGCTTCACATAAGAGGAGTTAGGGTAAGCATATGAATAAGGTAGAAATTCTTCGAGGACTTATGAACATAATGATTAGAAGAATAATGCTCATATTCATAGCCCTTAGCTCTTCCCCGCTAAACAGAGTTGTTAGCACGCTGATATTCATATGAGAACTTTGATCCTTTTGAGGAATTTGATCCATGTGAGGAATTTGGTCCGTATGAGGACTTGGATCCATATGAAGAATTTGGTCCATATGAAGAATTTGATCTGGGGTTCCTATTCTTCACAAGTGGTGTCATGAGGACATTCACCTGAAGACTTTCAAGGCACCTTTTGGGAACCCAGATTTTCATCATAGGGGAACTGTTCCTGCAGTTAGTGCCAACATATCTAGCAAATATTTCACCATTCTGATTTTTGAACAGTTTATAGTTGGAGTCAAAAGACTCATCAGAAGAATGAGAAGATTCACATGTAAAGCTAGATAGATTAGATGGATCAATCGGAGGTCCCTTTGCAAAGAACCCATGAGGTTTTGGGGTACCGCCAAAGCTTCCAATATGTACCATCAAGATTAAGTTTCCCTCGAGGCAATACCTCTTTCCTAGGGTTCCCGTTGAGGATCTGCTTTTTAAGCACATCAGAAAGAGTCTGACGCCCTTTGAGGCTTTTGTACATGCCTGTCATGTACAATTCCTTTAGCCCTGCATCGTCAGTGATACTAGCAAAGTCCTCAGATGAGGAATTAGTGATAGCAGACGCAGGTGAAGAATTTGTGCATTAGAAGCATTTGAACATTCAGGTGAAGAATTAGCAGATTCACGTTCAATGCATTTCAAACATGGAGGAACAAATTCTTCCTGAGCAACGTTGATTTGTTGAGCAAGTAATGAATCACGCTCCATCTAAACATCTTCATAACTCACTCTTAGCTTCTCAAGATCTTGCTTTATTTGAAGAAATTCATAAGAAAGCTTCTCATGATCAGATAAGAGAGTGTTATGATGACCTTGAAGGTTGTCAAACCTAGTCCAAGTCTCAAGATTTTCACCAAGGTTTTAGTGCGATCCATTTCTTCACCCAACATATCATCACTTTTGTCTAGCATGTTTTGAACCTTTTCAAAAGCCCTTTGTTGTTTCACAGCAATTTTAGCAAGTTTAGAATAGCTGGGCTTGAGATTTTCATCAGATTCATTCTCACTTGATTCAGAGGAGGTATATCTCGAGTACCTTGGCACCCTTTGCCATTAAGCAATAGGTGGGAGAGTAGTCATCATTGAAGGAAATATGCCCTAGAGGCAATAATAAAGTTATTATTTATTTCCTTATATCATGATAAATGTCTATTATTCATGCTAGAATTGTATTAACCGGAAACATAATACTTGTGTGAATACATAAACAAACAGAGTGTCACTAGTATGCCTCTACTTGACTAGCTCGTTGATCAAAGATGGTTATGTTTCCTAGCCATTGACATGAGTTGTCATTTGATTAACGGGATCACATCATTAGGAGAATGATGTGATTGACTTGACCCATTCCGTTAGCTTAGCACTCGATTGTTTAGTATGTTGCTATTTCTTTCTTCATGACTTATACATGTTCCTATGATTATGAGATTATGCAACTCCCGTTTACCGGAGGAACACTTTGTGTGCTACCAAACGTCACAATGTAACTGGGTGATTATAAAGGTGCTCTACAGGTGTCTCCGAAGGTACTTGTTGGGTTGGCGTATTTCGAGATTAGGATTTGTCACTCCGATAGTCGGAGAGGTATCTTTGGGCCCACTCGGTAATGCACATCATTTAAGCTTCAGAAGCATTGCAACTAATGAGTTAGTTATGGATGATGTATTACGAAATGAGTAAAGAGACTTGCCGGTAACGAGATTGAACTAGGTATTGAGATACCGACGATCGAATCTCGGGCAAGTAACATACCGATGACAAAGGGAACAACGTATGTTATTATGCGGTCTGACCGATAAAGATCTTCGTCGAATATGTGGGAGCCAATATGAGCATCCAGGTTCCACTATTGGTTATTGACCAAAGACGTGTCTCTGTCATGTATACATAGTTCTCGAACCCGTAGGGTCCGCACGCTTATTTCGATGACAGTTATATTATGAGTTTATGAGTTTTGGTGTACCGAAGGTTGTTCAGAGTCCCGGATGTGATCACGGACATGACGAGGAGTCTCGAAATGGTCGAGACATGAAGATTGATATATTGGAAGCCTGTATTTGGATATCGGAAGTGTTCCGGGTGAAATTGGGATTTTACCGGAGTACCGAGGGGTTACCGGAACCCCCCTGGAGCTTAATGGGCCATAGTGGGCCTTAGTGTAGAAGAGGAGAGGCGGCTAGGGCAGGGCCGCGCCCTCCCCTCTAGTCCTAATAGGACAGGAGAGGGGCAGCGCCTGCTCCTCCTCTCTCTCCTCCTCTTCCCCTTCTCCTAATCCAACAAGGAAGGAGGGAGTCCTACTCCTGTGGGAGAGGACCTCCCGGCGCACCTCCCCTTGGCCGGCCGCACCTCCCCTTGCTCCTTTATATACGGGCAGGGGCACCCTAGAGACACAACAATTGATCGCTTGATCTTTTAGCCGCAGCGTGCCCCTCCACCATAGTCCACCTCGACACATCAGAGCGGTGCTTAGGCGAAGCCCCGCGCCGGTAGAACATCATCATCGCCACCACGCCGTCAGGTCGACGTAAACTCTCCTCAACACTCGCTGGATCGGAGTTCGAGGGACGCCATTGGGTTGAACGGTGCTGAACTCGGAGGTGTCGTATGCTCGGTACTTGATCGGTCGAATCGTGAAGACGTACGACTACATCAACCGTGTTGTGCTAACGCTTCCTCTTTCGGTCTATGAGGGTACGTGGAGAACACTCTCCCCTCTCGTTGCTATGCATCACCATGATCTTGCATGTGCGTAGGAATTTTTTTGAAATTACTACGTTCCCCAACAGTGGTATCCGAGCCTGGTTTTATGCGTAGATGTCATATGCACGAGTAAACCACAAGTGAGTTGTGGGCGATATAAGTCATACCGCTTACCAAAGATGTCATACTTTGGTTCGGGCGGTATTGTTGGATGAAGCGCCCGACCAACATTACGCGATGCTTACACGAGACTGGTTCTACCGACGTGTTTTGCACACGTGTGGCTGGCGGTGTCGGGCTCCAACTTTAGTTGAACCGAGTGTGGCTATGCCCGGTCCTTATGAAGGTTAAAACAGCACCAACTTGACAAACTATCATTGTGGTTTTGATGCGAGGTAAGAAAGGTTCTTGCTAAGCCCAAAGAGCAGCCACGTAAAACTTGCAACAACAAAGTAGAGGACGCCTAACTTGTTTTTGAGGGGCATGTTGTGATGTGATATGGTCAAGACATGATGCTAAATTTTATTGTATGAGATGATCATGTTTTGTAACCGAAGTTATCGGCAGTCTGGCAGGAGCCATATGGTTGTCGCTTATTGTATGCAATGCAATCGCTTCGTAATGCTTTACTTTATCACTAAGCTGTAGCGATAGTCGAGAAGCATAAGATTGGCAAGACGACAACGATGCTATGATGGAGATCAAGGTGTCGCTACCGGTGATTTATGGTGATCATGACGGTGCTTCGAGATGGAGATCACAAGCACAAGATGATGATGGCCATATCATATCACTTATATTGATTGCACGTGATGTTTATCTTTTATGCATCTTATCTTGCTTTGATTGACGGTAGCATTATAAGATGATCTCTCACTAAATTTCAAGATAAAAGTGTTCTCCATGATTATGCACCGCTGCCAAAGTTTGTCGTGCCCAGACACCACGTGATGATCGGGTGTGATAAGCTCTTGAAAGTGCAACTATCCCTAGGTGGTTTTGGTAATTCATAACAACATATAGCTCATTGAGTTAATGCTATTCCAAGACAAATATTTCAGGAAAGCTCAATGAATGGCATGGCATGGATGATGAAAGTGGATCCTCAAAATATCAAGGACAAAGGATTGGCTCAAGCTCAAAAGCTCAAGACTCTACATTTTACATTTTAGTGATCCAAGATCACATTGAGTCTATAGGAAAAGCCAATACTATCAAGAAGGGATGAGGTGTTGTTTAATGAGCCTTTTGCTTCATGTGCTTAGTGATATGCTCCAAAACCCTCCACTACTTTCTCACATCCACATATGACCTAAACCTAAAGTCAAACTCGGCCCTACCGATTCTTTCTATCCGGCGCCACCGAGTTCAGATGTCATAGCCACTGCCACAAAACCTAGGCAAATCGGTTTCACCGATAGGGATCTCGGTCTCACCGAGATGGGATTGTAATCTCTCTATTTCCCTTTCGTAACTTTTTGGTCTCACCGAAAGAGCGAATCGGTCCCACCGAGATTACAATGTAAACTCTCTGCTTCCTTTTGTAACTTTTCGGTCTCACCGAAAGAGCAAATCAGTCCCACCGAAGTTTACTCGACCAACTCTCCGTTAGCTAATTACCAAATTTGGTCTCACCGAAGTTTGTGTAATCGGTCTCACCGAGAATACGTTATGCCCTAACCCTAACCATATCGGTCCTACCGAGTTGCATGTCATCCCAATCAAAACCCTAACGGTCACTAGGTTTACTAAATCGGTCCGACCGAGTTTGTTGATTCGGTCCCACCGAGTTTGGTAAATTGTGTGCAATGGTAAGATTTTGTGTGGAGGCTATATATACCCCTCCACCTCCTCTTCATTCGTGGAGAGAGCCATCGAACAAACCTACACTTCCAACTTACCGCTGAGAGAGAACCACCTACTCATGTGTTGAGGCCAAGATATTCCATTCCAACCATATGAATCTTGATCTCTAGCCTTCCCAAGTTGCTTTCCACTCAAATCTTCTTTCCACCAGATCCAAATCCTATGAGAGAGAGTTGAGTGTTGGGGAGACTATCACTTGAAGCACAAGAGCAAGGAGTTCATCATCAACACACCATTTGTTACTTCTTGAGAGTGGTGTCTCCTAGATTGGCTAGGTGTCACTTGGGAGCCTCCGACAAGATTGTGGAGTTGAACCAAGGAGTTTGTAAGGGAAAGGAGATCGCCTACTGTGAAGATCTACCGCTAGTGAGGCAAGTCCTTCATGGGCGACGGCCATGGTGGGATAGACAAGGTTGCTTCTTCGTGGACCCTTCATGGGTGGAGCCTCCATGGGCTCACAAGAACTGCTACTCCTACGTGGGTTGAAGTCTCAATCAACGTGGATGTACGATAGCACCACCTGTCGGAACCACGACAAAAACATCCGTGTCTCAATAGCGTTTGAATTCTCCAAACCCTTCCCTTTACATTCTTTAAAGTTGCATGCTTTATTTTCCGCTGCCTATATACTCTTTGCATGCTTGCTTGAATTATGTGATGATTGTTTGAATTGTTCAAAGATAGCTAAAATCTGCCAAAGTCTAAAATTGGGAAAAGGCATAGCTTTTAATTGGTCAAGTAGTCTAATCACCCCCCTCTAGACATACTTCAAGGTCCTACAAGTGGTATCATAGCTTTGGTCTCCATTTGCTTTGATTTCCATAGCTTTTGGTGGTCATAGCCTTGGTTTCACAACCTAGGAGAGTATGGATGCCTAGCGAGGAAATTATCATCGAGAGGTCCTTACTTTGATGGCACTAATTTTGCTAGTTGGAAGCATAAGATGAAAATGCATATTCTCGGACATAACCCCGCCTGCTTGGGCTATTGTGTGTATTGGTTTGCAAGGTGAATTATTTGATGGGAGAGAACCGAACCATGAAGCTAGTGGAAGAGTTGAAGATGTTGTAATACAATGCTCAAGCTTGTGATATCCTCTTCAACGGATTGTGCCTCAAGAATTCAACAAAATCAGCCGCCTTGAGAATGCAAAGGAAATTTGGGATACTTTGATTGATATGCTGAAGGTACCGATTCACAAGGAATCCAAGTTGATGTGCTCCAAAGTCAGCTTGACAAGTTCAAAATGAAGGATGGTGAAGGTGTCGCTGAAATGTACTCTAGGCTTGCTCTTATCACAAATGAGATTGCCGGCTTAGGAAGTGAAGAGATGACCGATGATTCATCATCAAGAAGATCCTAAGAGCATTGGATGGAAAATATGATACCGCAGCACATTGATCCAAATGATGCCAAATTACAAAGATCTCAAGCCAACGGAAGTCATTGGAAGAATTGTTGCTCATGAGATGTCACTCAAGGATATGGAGGAACTTCACAACAAGTCAAGTGGTGCTTATAAAGCCTCATGTAAAGCCCCCACATCATCAAGTGAGAAACAAACCTTCAATGAAGAATTGAGCTTAATGGTGAAGAACTTCAACAAATTCTACAAGAGTAGAAGCAAAGAAAGAAGCTCCAAGTCAAGGTCCTACAATGACAAAAGATCTTCTAGTCGAGAGCGAATTGTTACAATTGTGGGAGACCCGACACTATTCCAATGAGTGTACGGCACCCTACAAAAGAAGAGAAGATTCTCCCAAGAGAAGAAGTAGAAGAGAAGAATCACCACCAAGAGAGAGAAGGAGTAGAGATGATCGTTATGAACGAAGACCCTCACGGAGAAGCAAGGATTCGGAAAGGAAAGACAAGTCATCAAAGAGCTACACAAAACGAAGACATCAAGCTCATGTTGGTGAATGGGTATCCAGCTCCGACTCCGAGAATCACTCCAAGAGAAGCTATCACTACGACTCCGAATACACTCAAGATGAAGGTGTTGCCGGCTTAGCACTTGTGTCAACCAACTCCTATGACATATTTGAATCACCAAATGAAGGAATTGGAAGATGCTTCATGGCCAAAGGTCCTAAGGTAACACACCCCGAGTATGTTGATTTTAATAGTGATGAAGATGACTTGCTAGGTGATGATGATTTACTTATTGACAACTCTAGTGATGAATACTATGATGAAACGTCAATTAATCATGCTAATCAAGATGAAACGAATGACAATGATAAGGAGAAAATTGAGCGCCTAACTAAAGAACTAAACACTCTTAAGTTAGCTCATGAAACTATCTTTGAAGATCATCGAGAACTTTTAAGGGCTCATGAGAAATTACGCTTTGAAAAGCTCAATCTTGAGCAAGAGCATGAGTTCCTAAAATCAATCAATGATGATCTTCGAAGAAAAGTTCTTCTTATATTGCAAGCCGCTTACTTTATCTACTTACATGCCTCAAGTCAAGTCTAGTAACAAGAACAAAAGGATTCTTCTTCTAGTAGTAACAATAACAATGCTAAATCCAATATTGTTGCTTCTAGTATTTCTCTTGATTCCACTAATGATTCTCTTAGCCAAGTTACACTTGAGCAAGAAAACAACTTATTGAAGGGAATTATAGAGAAAGGTGTATACAAGAGCCTTGCCGGAGTAAGCAATTTGAGGAAATTGTACGCAAGCAAGGAAGGCACCGAAGAATCAAGGTGTTGGTTTTGAACGAAAGTTCAATGCCAATGGAGTTGAGGGAAGAAGATCAATACCCCAATACGAAGTTTGTTCCTCAACAAGAGAAGTATGATCCTACTTCCTTCAAGGGAACACAAGCTCAAGATGATCTTCCACCACAAGATCACAAGAACAAAGGCGAGGACAAGCTTCAAGAGGAGATTGATGCATTTGAAGAAGCTCCTAAGGCCTTGGTCAAGTGGGTTCCCAAGACTACGTCAAGTTCTACTTCATCAAGCACGACTACTACACCAAGGATTCCCATCAAGATGATATGGATCCCGAAGAACAAGAATTAGATAGTTCTTGAGGGTGACTCCGCCAACACTTTTCACTCATATCATTATGGCAAGGACAAGTGCAATCAACTTCCATATCTTGCACTAGTTCAAGGAGTCACAAACCCTCATGTTGGTAAGGCAAGGGACAAGGTAACCTAATGTTTTCATGGACATCATTTTGTGTGTGTGCATCACTCTATGTCTATGGATATTCTTGTTTGTTCCTTGTGGGACTAACCCTGTAGGTATTGAAAGTGCAACTCACTCCAAAGGATTGCTCCAAAAGATCTACATCAACATTGAGCATCCACATCTTCAACACCTACATGAAGTCATCAATGACAACCCAAGGTTAGTTTATCCCTCTAAGGGGGGATCTCACATCTAGGGGAGCTTAACTCTAAGAATTGAGTCAAAGCAACTCTAATGATGTGAACACATAAATGTTTTATGTAAAAGTGGTAACCCCACTTGAGCTTAAACGATGAGTATGACCTATGATCAAATGTTCTCATTTGACTCCTAAGTCAATATACTCATATAGAGATGACCTAGTCATCGCCAATTGTTTGATAGATGCTAGAATTGATTGTGCATGCTTTGTCACATATTTCATTTGTCATTTTATTGTGTGAGCATGTTGGTTGCATGTTTTACTCATTCGAGGACATCCACTTGTAGTTTGATTGATTGGTTTTTCTTTTGCCAAGTGGATGGAAAAGAATGCCTAAGAACCTTCTCTAGCTATCTATGCTCTTCTCGTCCCAAACTCTATTCATGCTACATCACAAAATTTGATCAAGTCAGATTCGAACCACTCTGTGTGAGGAGCACTCTGAGTCCCCGATTCGTCATAGACTTAAACTTCCAAAACTTCTTTGTGATTTTCGGTCTGATCGATTCCTCCATTTCAGTCATACCGAGATTACTAAGTCGATCTAGGTTTTCAATCTTGGTGCAACCAATTTTAACTTTCGGTCACACCGAGTTGCTGTAATCTGTTATCAGCTATGCATTCGGTGCCACCGAGTTGTTCAACTTGGTCACACCGACAAAGGTCGGGCTATATATATCACACGGCAAATTTTGGAAAAATTTCTCCGAACCTTCTCGCCACAAGATAGCTCGCTTCGCCTACTTGGTCTATGGATCGTCGACTTTGCCAGCCGCCTCCTCGTCGCTGGTCTCCGCCATCAACGGAATTCTCCTCCGTTGCTGCGCAGTAGCAAGTTCACCGCCAACTAGGGTATGAACTTGATCTCAAGCTATCCTCGTCCGATTCTCGCACATTTTATTCGTAATGCATCTTGCCACGATTGAAACACTTCTATCCAGTCAAAACAATCCTTAGAATAGGTATGATCCGAAAATTTAGGGTTAGGTTTCACGAAACCATCTCGGACCCACCGAGTTCAAAAACTCGGTCCCACCGATTTGGCTAACGCCATTGCACTAGTAAGTCTCGATCCGACCGAGAATTACAAATCGGTGTGACCGATTTTAAGACTTTGTGAAACCCTAGCAGTCTCGTGCCATCAACTATGACTCGGTCTAACCGAAGTTCACTAGTTTAGGTTCCAAAACTGCTTCGTATCACCGAGTTTGAAAATCGGTAGATCCAAATGCTTTCGTGGAAACTAAAACTAAGTTTTTGAATCATTCTTTGCAAAAATCTCTGCATTTTGTGATGCTCATTCACTCTACCTCATCTATAACTATTCACGTGGTCAGCAGTCAACAGTGCAGCATGTCGCACCAAAGTGACAGCCTGAACACAGTGAGGAGCAAATTCAAATGAGTGAGGGCACTAGTCCCTCAAGCAGCTCAGATGAGGGGAGCGAAGCACTCCCAAGAATTTGCCCAAGGCTGCCACAAGGACAAGGAAGAAGAAGACCTCAGAGTCCGAGGATGAAGATTATGTGGCAATGAGGATGAGGCCAGCCCAAGAAGAAAGTGCTCAAGAGAGAGCACATCTCAACAAAGCAGCTAAGCCTGGAATGAAGATCAAAAGGCCAACAGTAGACAACCTATGTCCAAAGCCGAGTCTCCACTCAAGCTGCTTTGGAGTCCCAACCCAAGGAACCCGTCTGCTGAAGGGAAGAAAAGGAAGGAAAGGGTCAAGAAGACCATGGCCAGGGTGATTGGGAAGCCTTGTATGATGGAAGAAGAGGAAGAAGAAGAGGTTGTTGAGCCTGCACCCAAGGCACAAAAGCTGATGGGTGATGCCATAAAGTCAGGGGCTGCAACTTCAAAGCCCAAAGTTGCCCCCAAGCCCAAGAGTGCACTAATGAGAAATACCAGGAGTATACCAGAATCGAGAAGAACAAGGCCCCAATGCCTGAGATTGATGCTGAAGAAGATGAAGAAGGACAGGTCCTAAGGAAGCTCAAACCCAAGATCCTAGACCACAATGATGCTAATCCTGTGGCTGAAAACATGAAGATCAGGAGAGATCAAGGGTTGAGGCTATGGAGAGAGACATATCCATATGCCACCAGGAGAAGGACTGCTGTGGATTATAGGTTCCACACCAAGGAACAACAGGACTTCTATGAGACTATCTTGCTGGATAAGAAGCCCATAGTTTGTGATATGAGGTGGGTCGACTGGACCTACATTCAGGAGAATGAAGAACACTACCCTGGAGTGTATGACAGCTTCAGTGCTTGTGGAGTTGCAGATTTTGTTGGGCAGAAGCTCACAAATTGGAACGACGAGCTCATTATGCAATTCTACTCCACAACACATTTCTATCCAGATGGCAGGATAGTGTGGATGTCTGAAGGAACACGATATCAGTCAACCATAGAGGAATGGGCAAGTCTGATCAATGCCCCAAAGGAAGATGAAGATGACTTGGACATTTATGCCAAGAAGAAGATGGGTCACAACTCAATGTCACACATGTACAAGGAACTCCCAGATGATGCACTTGAGTCCTTCAAGTTTGGATCAGTTCACTATCTTCTGTCAGGGCTGCCTACAATCAACTGGATCCTAAGGCACACTCTTTTGCCCAAATCAGGTGACCACAACATGATTAGAGGGCATGCAATCAATTTGCTTCACATTTTGATGTGCCTCAAAAATTCAAAGTCATGAGCCTCATAGTTGAAACTATCAAGAGGACTGCAGCAGACTAGAAGAGGAGCTGTGGATATGCCCCACAGATTCAGGAGTTGATTAACTCAAAGATGGGCACAGGAAAGTATCGCTTGGATAAGGAACACATGGTTCTCTATCTTGACTTTGAGGACAATCAAGTTGTCATGACTGAGAATGAACCAACATCAGTGCAAGCGCAAGAGAAGAAGGAGAAAGCAAGGCAAGAGAAGGCTGCCAAGATGCCAACTCAAGCAGAGGCATCTGAATACTTTCTTCAAGAACAAGCAGGAGCAGCTTGGTTACTTGATAGCATCAACTCATGGATTGAGAAGGGTTGGCCACCCTAACTCAAAACCAGGAGAGCCTAGAAAGAATCATGGAACAAAAATTCTATGATCTTGATGTCAAAGTAACTAAGATTCACCACCTGTGGAGCAGCTACAGGATGACATGCAGAGAGGAAGGGCAGGACAACGATCGATGCATTTGCCAGAGTGCCACGAGCTCAGAGATCAGCTGCAGAGCCAGCTCAAGACACCAGAGTCACTTCATCAGCTCCAGCCACAGCTCCAAAGACAACTAGCTCCAAAGACCAACTCCTTCAGCTCCATCTACATCGATCAAGCCTTCGCTCTTGGAGTTCTCCTGACACCACCACCACCGTAAGACCAAGCCTCGAGAGACGATATAGTCCTATGCATTTTCTAGGAACTTTTGGTAACTTGTTGCCAAAGGGGAGAAAATGTATAGATCATAAGCTTCTAGAGAGAGAGAGAGATTTGCTTTTGTTCTCTTGTCTTTTGGTTGAACTTTATTTGCTTTTGATTGGTTGAGATACTATGCAATTACCCGTAAGACATTGATGCATTTTCTATGAACATTGCTGTTTGATCATAAGCTACACTATTATCTTACTTATCCTTATATGATCATTCACTTTGCTTGGTGATGAGTGCATGTATTTAATCTTTGTTATTTTGAGCGCTCCACCAAGATGTATGTGACATGGAAGAGTAACCCATGAGTCTAATTCCTTGTGCATTTGCAGTCCAAAGCAAATCTTAAAATATGCACAAATTTAGGGGAGCTCTTGCTTATCACATACTTCTCAAAGCGATGATGTTTTTCAATTTTATTATCATTTGTCGAGTTTTGATCTATATGTTGTCATCAATTACCAAAAAGGGGGAGATTGAAAGTGCAACTATCCCTAGGTGGTTTTGGTAATTCATAACAACATATAGCTCATTGAGCTAATGCTATTCCAAGACAAATATTTCAGGAAAGCTCAATGAATGGCATGGCATGGATGATGAAAGTGGATCCTCAAAATATCAAGGACAAAGGATTGGCTCAAGCTCAAAAGCTCAAGACTCTACATTTTACATTTTAGTGATCCAAGATCACATTGAGTCTATAGGAAAAGCCAATACTATCAAGAAGGGATGAGGTGTTGCTTAATGAGCCTTTTGCTTCATGTGCTTAGTGATATGCTCCAAAACCTCCACTACTTTCTCACATCCACATATGACCTAAACCTAAAGTCAAACTCGCCCTACCGATTCTTTCTATCCGCGCCACCGAAGTTGGATGTCATAGCCACGCCACAAACCCTAGGCAAATCGGTTTCATATAGGGATCTTGGTCTCACCGAGATGGGATTGTAATCTCTCTGCTTCCCTTCGTAACATTTCGGTCTCACCGAAAGAGCGAATCGTCCCACCGAGATTACAATGTAAACTCTCTGCTTCCTTTTGTAACTTTTCGTCTCACCGAAAAGAGCAAATCGGTCCCACCGAAGTTTACTCGACCAACTCTCCGTTAGCTAATTACCAAATTCGGTCTCACCGAGTTTGTGTAATCGGTCTCACCAAGATTACATTATGCCCTAACCCTAACCATATCGGTCCTACCGAGTTGCATGTCAGTACCACCGAAAACCCTAAAGGTCACTAGGTTTACTAAATCGGTCTGACCGAGTTTGTTGATTCGGTCCCACCGAGTTTGGTAAATTGTGTGTAATGGTTAGATTTTGTGTCGAGGCTATATATACCCCTCCACCTCCTCTTCATTCATGGAGAGAGCCATCCGAACAAACCTACACTTCCAACTTACCAGTTCTGAGAGAGAACCACCTAGTCATGTGTTGAGGCCAAGATATTCCATTCCAACCATATGAATCTTGACCTCTAGCCTTCCCAAGTTGCTTTCCACTCAAACCTTCTTTCCACCAGATCCAAATCCTATGAGAGAGAGTTGAGTGTTGGGGAGACTATCATTTGAAGCACAAGAGCAAGGAGTTCATCATCAACACACCATTTGTTACTTCTGGAGAGTGGTGTCTCCTAGATTGGCTAGGTGTCACTTGGGAGCCTCCGACAAGATTGTGGAGTTGAACCAAGGAGTTTGTAAGGGCAAGGAGATCGCCTACTTCGTGAAGATCTACCGCTAGTGAGGCAAGTCCTTCGTGGGCGACATCCATGGTGGGATAGACAAGGTTGCTTCTTCGTGGACCCTTCGTGGGTGGAGCCTCCGTGGACTCGCACAACCGCTGCTCCTATGTGGGTTGAAGTCTCCATCAACGTGGATGTACGATAGCACCACCTATCGGAACCACGACAAAAACATTCGTGTTCCAATTGCGCTTTGAATTCTCCAAACCCTTCCTTTACATTCTTGCAAGTTGCATGCTTTATTTTCCGCTGCCTATATACTCTTTGCATGCTTGCTTGAATTATGTGATGATTGCTTGAATTGTTGAAAGATAGCTAAAATCTGCCAAAGTATAAAATTGGGAAAAGGCATAGCTTTTAATTGGTCAAGTAGTCTAATAACCCCCCCTCTAGACATACTTCAAGGTCCCACAATTTCTATGTCCATCTACAATGGGTGCAAGCCAGTTTTGCACACGCAGAATACTCAGGTTAAACTTGACGAGCCTAGCATATGCAGATATGTCCTCGAAACACTGAGACCGAAAGGTCGAGCGTGAATCATATAGTAGATATGATCAACATAGTGCTGTTCACCATTGAAAGCTACTCCATTTCACGTGATGATCGGTTATGGTTTAGTTGATTTGGATCACGTGATCACTTAGAGTATTAGAGGGATATCTATCTAAGTGGGAGTTCTTAAGTAATATGATTAACTGAACTTAAATTTATCATGAACTTAGTACCTGATAGTATCTTGCTTGTCTATGTTGATTGTAGATAGATGGCCCGTGTTGTTGTTCCGTTGAATTTTAATGCGTTCCTTGAGAAAGCAAAGTTGAAAGATGATGGTAGCAATTACACGGACTGGGTCCGTAACTTGAGGATTATCCTCATTGCTGCATAGAAGAATTACGTCCTAGAAGCACCGCTAGGTGCCAAACCTGCTGCAGGAGCAACACCAGATGTTATGAACGTCTGGCAGAGCAAAGCTGATGACTACTTGATAGTTCAGTGTGCCATGCTTTACATCTTAGAACTGGGACTTCAATGATGTTTTGAACGTCATGGAGCATAGGAGATGTTCCAGGAGTTGAAGTTAATATTTCAAGCAAATGC